>LPNX010777191.1:87359-283485 GCA_001517045.1 Pseudotsuga menziesii
TGGTAGCTAGGGTTTTAGAGAGCTTGACTTGTAGAGTCCTAGGAGGGATGCTAAGGCTAGAGAATGGGTTTTGAAAGGGGTCCAAGGTATGATCCTATAGGTCGAGGATAGGAGTATGAGATTCCAAACTTAGGGTTGGGAAATGAGAGAGGAGAGGTGGAAAGGTAAGCGAGTAGGTTAGGATATGGAGAAGGGAGGAAGGGTTTGAAAGGGTAGAAAGCTAGGGTTTTAGGTTAAGTGTCTATTTAGGTCTAGGTCCTTATGGTTTAAGTTTGCAATAACAAGGCCGAAGCTAGGTTTGACAAGCCGAGACAACAAATGGAAGGGTCGAGGGGTGAAGGGAGGCTTGGCAAGAGGAATAGTTCATGGGAAAATTTGTTAGATTGAAAAATTATTTGCACTATGATTTACAAGATCAGGTATTTGGTATTTAAAATTATCATTGTTATTGTAAACGTTTATGCAATTCTGTCTTTTTTTTGTTATCTAACCTACAGTGTTAAAATTTGTATGCATTTTATTGTGAACATACAGACTTAATTGGTTCGTCAACAATAAGTATTGCAAGCACATCAACTGCAATCTAATACTCCATTCGACATAATGTATGAAAATATGTAATCAAAGGAAAAGTAATATAAAGAAGTGAAAAATGATATATTCATATACACAAATTTCCAATCATATACAATAGTAGTGAAAAATGGAACATTGTTACCAATTTCTATACAATGGAACCCTATACAAAATATGGGAACTCGTGCCCGATACAAAATATGGCAACTCGTGCCCTATACAAAATATGGCAACTCGTGCCAAAAGCCACATCATGGCTAGTGTACATAGGATGGTCTCTCAATCCTCTTGCCCACTCTCTAAGCTCCTAGGTGCACCTCCAAAATCAATCTTCCTCTTCTTCGAGCTAGAGGAAGCTCGATCCTTCTGGCTACTTCGACCGCCTCCCCTTGGGATCTAAAACAAAAACAATCAAATTTCAACTCCTACAGGCAATTATACAAGTATAAAACACAATTTAAAAATAAAAATTTAATTTTTAAATCTTAAATAGCTCACCCCAGATGATACCGAAAGTGGTGAGGGGTTTTCCCTCCTCTGTGATCCAATTCTCTCAGCAATTCCACCCTACAACATTTAAACAGTAAGATAACTCATACAATTTACTGCCTATGTTAATTTTTGTTAATATTGCATGATATTTTCATAAGCTAATCAATCTCACTGTGAACACAATGGGATGGTCCTCGGGGCTGGCAGGTGGAGTAGTGGGTTGGATAACCTACTCTGATGTTAGGGTGGATGGCATAGCGGAGGATGTAGCCACGACATTGGATACAAAACTAGGGGGCACAATGAGAGAGGGCGTGGACTGGAGTGGGTGAAGTGGTGATGTAGGGCGATAAACCCCAATTGTCTATAGAATGGAATGAGCCATCTTGGAAGGGGAAATGAGGGTGGTGGGGGAATATAGGGGAGGGGGTTGAGGTTTGGGATGGGGTGGAGGGATGGGTGAATGTGGATGGATGGTGTATCATGGTCAGAGGGGGGAGGATGGAAACATGGGAAATTGCAAGGGAGGGGGTGGATACGTGGGGCGGGGGGGAATGAGCTAAGGCTATGATGAAGAAGGGGGAGTTGAATGGAAGTGTGGTGGTGGATGGGAGGCAAGGGATGGATGGAACGGGGTGGGGAGGGATGTAGGGAAAGGGACATGTATGCCAGAGGCTACACCTGGCATATATGGTGGGAAAAAGGAAGTCGGTGGAGAGATAGTGACACCAATGTGCCTATGTTCTTAGACCTGCATACATATTCATGGCCTTGTATATTAGTACATAAAAAATATAACTATACAAATATAAGCCATCAAAACTGAAATTAAATTTATACTTTATTACACAATATCTACACACGAGGGGATTTGTTGATCCCCGGCGGGGATGGCTGATCACTCACTCTTGCGAACACCTGTGCAAACACAAAAATATTTATATTCAATTACTAAATATTAACTGCATTGGACAACAATATTAACTACTAACATTACATTTAATTACTGAAAGAAAAGTACCTATGTGTATGGTGTCGTGATGTCCTCTGCAGCTGCCATGGATCCATCTAGGTTGAAGGAACCAACGTCCTCCCACCTGGGTGCTGGAGACTCAACACTGAATAGATATACATTAAAACAAATCAAGTCATCAACATCTGATTCTAAGTTAAATTTATTAGAAATTATGAGATTTCATAATGTATAATCAATACTTGAACATTAAATAAAACAATAACTAACCTGCTGTAGGTATCTATTTGTGGCATGCTCCTGCATGGGAACATGGCATGGATTCCCACAACGAGAAAAATGATGTGGCACTGGTCCCGTCGAGATGGATGGATCATCCTAGCTACCACCTGTAGCTTCTCTCCCTCGCCCACCACCAGTAGACCATACGAAAGTGTGTTTCTCGAGGTGGTCCTACTCACTCTGTGAGGACATAGCCACAAATGTGGTATGCTTGAGAAGGTGTCATGTGGCACGTCTAACAGGCTCATGGATCTCATCTAGCCCGTTACCTAACCTAGGGCGTTAAGGAAGTGAGTTTCTCTCTCGCCTAGGTGCAGGAGGTCCTCTGAGTGGGTTTCGGTGGACGTGAGGTCGATCTTGGGCTGAACCAAGACTGACTCCGTGGAAATCAGTGATGTCGAAGGAGTTCAAATGGAACCCTAACATAAAATCAACCCACAGTTTCCTAAGAAAATACTGTGGGACCTCGACATTGTTCCATGGAGGCTTTTCAAAAACCTTGAACCATATCTTCCTCCAGTTTTCTCTCCATGGCTGGTAATTACACCAGTCCATGCAAATTCGCCTCTTCCTCACATCTAGAGGTTGTCCTATTCTTGGATCTATAAATTTGATCCACAGTTGGGATTTTGTGATATTCAAGTCTTTTGGATATACTAGTGGCATAATGTTCTCTCTTTCGATCCCTATATTGGCTCAAATTGGTTATCTCACCGTGGGCAATGTTGATAGACTCGATTATGTTTTGTAGTGATGTGGCGAGGGAAACTTGAGAGGGTTCCATGGTGTTATTCAATTCATCACTCAATATACTTAACTGGTTTAAATCCTCATGTAATTCATCTTCGGGGTTTTCTGATGGTTCACCAAATTCATTTTCGGGGTTTTCTAGTGGTTCACCATCGAGTTCTTTGTTTAATTCAAGGTTATTGGGTCCTCTGATTGGTTTGGTTTGTTTCATTGCTTTATTGGGATGGTTCATTGGAATTTGTCAATATGGTAGAGGTAATGTATCTGCAATAACAAATTTGTTCGATTTCAATTCATTTGCAATTTTTTTTAATTTTAGAATTTATTTGAAAAACAATGAAAAACATTAGAAAAACAAAAAAAACAACAAAATGCAAATAGTAGTCCACCTACCTTATTCCAACGGTTGTGGGTGTCATTTTGGGGTGCTTGGACGCTTGTTTTAGTCTCCTAAGCGACTCCAACTGCTTGCCAACGCCATTGCACACATGTGGGTTTGTGAGTGGAAATGAATTATTCGTTGTTAGTTTTTTTGTTATAAAAAACACAGGGACGTGCATGCACTAACCATGCGTGCTCGTGCCTAAGGGCGTGTACGCACTCCTAATGTCCACATTGGAAAACTGATGTGGAGATTCGGCATAGCCAAAGCAGGAAAGCGTGTGCGCGTCCAAGTGTGCGTGCATGTTCCTTTTTTTTAATGCTCGCACGCTCCCACTGCATCATAATTGGGTAGCAGCTTCTTGCAGGAACCCATATGTACAAAATATCTATTATTATTATAATTGAAATAAGTTATTGTTGAAGATAATAAACAACCCATTAAATAATTTTAAAGTGTCTTATATTTATTTATAAAAATACCAAATATAATGAAACAAAATAAATTACAAATAGAATTTTAATTTATAGGGTATAGGAAAACAAAACACAAAAATATTACCATCAATATTAATAATTAAAAACTTCAATCATATACTTTATTGTAATAATTTTCATATACTTTATTGTAATAATTTTTTTTGTAAATAATGTTTGTGAATTCTAGTGTCCTCACTCATCGGATTAGTTTCTAACATAATTAAATTCTTTCAAAAAGTCCCCTCCCCAGAAGGATAAAACAGGGATAAAATACCACATTGTATTGACAATAAGATGAACCAGGTCATGGAAATTGTTTTTCCGCTACAGAGCTCCAACGATTAAATGAGGGTGTAACATACCAAAATAATGTAAACAACAAATTTTTTAATTATTACTTGTTTGTACCTTGGTAAATTCAATAACTCTAGTAAAAAACCTCCTATAAGGGTAAAGTAACTTTATCAGCTCTTGTATTCCCATACAATATCGTCACAATTGATGTGGTTTCTTTCAAGGTACTTACTCTTTAAGGATATGGCAGGGGAGTTAAACCGGTGACTTACTTAGATTTAAGCTAACTCCCTTTATCATTTGATTGCAAGTTCTCTAATCATTGGATTTGTTTTCTAGTCAAGGTTCCACTCTTTTAAAGTTTTGAACTAAATGAGTTATCCTCCTTTACCCAAAGTTTGAGTGCACATTAAATCATGTATTCTCCTTTACCCAAAGTTTGAGTGCACAATAAAAATATTTGCAACTATATGGTTATGTATCCATATTACATTGAACATATAGAGGAGAGATGTAGTTTAGTTGGCTCTTACTTTACCTTTTGAGGATAGAGGCGAGGGTTTTACTTTACCATTTTACCATTATTGGTTCTCGAGTTTGGTTTTGAGCTGAGCGGCAATGACTATGTTGCTTCAATGTCACCGAGGGAACTAATATCATGGATTTTACTTCCATGATATCTAAAAGAATATTGTAAACTCAATCCGGTTGAAGGTACTCTCAACCAATTCTTATATTCAGTTGGCATTGTTTCCTATCCATGGTGGAAAGTTTTACATTTATTACTTACTCTGTAATTATGTCATGGAAGCGTTGAAATAATTTCGTGTACTTAGGGTTACATTTGGCCTTCATAACTTTAGATATGGATTTTGAGTTCTCAGTTCATATTTCCAGGCGAGCAAGTTCTAATTCAAAGAATACCCTTGCATTAAACATCTACTTGTACTCATTTATCCTTCTATTAACTTCTTTATTTTGCATGTAACGGGGTTTGTTTCTGTTGTGAGAGGCTTGGGGTCTTTGTCTGGAATCCAAACACACAGGATACTTGTTTAAGTTCTTGTTTAACTTCTTTGTCACACCCATACTGATTATGAGTAGATGGAGGATGAAATTAGAAGATGCGACTGGTGTTTTCGTTATGGTAATTACTGAGGATTTTGGGCTCGCCTCTGGGAATGAGGAGTTGGGTTTTGAGTTTAATCTACCCTCCCTTACTATATAAATAATGAGCTATTCTGGAAAAATTCTCTATAAATCTACGATAATATCCTGTTAACCCCATGAATGATCTAATATCATGTACATCCTTCGGTACTGGGATTTCTATAATAGCCTTGATTTTAGTGGGATCAACTACTACACCTTTTTCTGAAATAACATGTCCCAAATACAGTACTTCTCTTTTATAAAAATCACATTTAGTAAGTTTCGGATATAGCTGATGTTCTCTCAAAATTTGCAAAACTCTTCGTAAATGTTCCTCATGTTCTTCCTCGTTCTTTGAATATATTAAAATGTCATCAATGAATACTAGCACAAATTTATCCAAAAATTTACTTAGTACATTATTCATCATATTCATAAATGTTGCAGGGGAATTAGTTAGTCCAAAAGGCATAACCACAAATTGATAATGTCCATATCTCGTTTGAAAAGCAATTTTATGGATATCCTCGTCTTTAACCCGTACTTGATGATACCTTGACCTAAGGTCATTTTTTAGAAAATTTTGGCTCCGCCGATCTGATCAAACAAGTCATCGATGCTTGATAATGGGTATTCGTTTTTAATTGTCATTTTATTTAGTTCTTTGTAATCTATGCACATTCTAAAAGTGCCATCTTTCTTTTTAACAAACAAGGCCGGTGCTCCCCAAGGTGACACATTGGGTCGAATATACTTCTTGTCAAGTAACTCCTACAATTTTATTCTTAATTATGTCGGTTCTGGAATACTCATATGGTAAGGATATCGTGATATAGGTGATGATATAGGCATTGAATCTATAGTAAAGGATAAATCTCTCTTAGGAGGAAATCCTGGTATCTCATCAAGAAACACATCCTTAAATTTCTTAAGGATAGGAAATTGATCCAATGTTGTTTTAGGATTTCCAGGTTCAATTTCTACAATTTTAATGGCATAAAGTTGACATCCCTTCCTAATCAATGTTTTGAGTTGTACCACTGAAATTTGTCGTGTAGATATATGTCTGTAGATTCCCTTTATGGTATGGTACTTTCCCTCCTCATCAATACAATCAAAACTTTTATGTAAATAGTTGATAATGGTTTTATGATATTTTAGCCAATCCATACCAATTAAGATATCATATTATCCTAAAGGAAGTATGTTTAAGTCGACCGATCTGTCCATTTCATTAAAACTCAACTTACAATATTTTACCAATTATGTAACTTTCCTCTTTACTCTCGTTGTTAGTTGTACCAACCATGCATTTTTTTGTTTTTCCTTTGAAAAATTACATTTATCAACTACTCTTGGTGCAATGTAACTTAAACTAGCTCTCGAATCAATAAGAATGGAAACATATGTATTCAATATTCCACCTTCTACTTCCAACATAGTGGATTGATGATCTGCTTATCGATCGTCCAGAGCAGCATTAATTCTGGGTATACTTTTTTTTATGTCGTTGACTGTAGAAGCTTCTTCCAACATGTTTAAGGGGGTTGTTTTTCTATTAGGATTGTGAGGGAAGTTTCTATATAGATGAGGTCCATTAAAACCCCAACATTTGATTTCCTTCGAGTTTTTATTCCATCCACTATTTAGAGTCCCCGTACCTTTTGTTCCATTGCTTGTAGCTGAACTTGACCTGTTATAATTTTTATCTATATGGATTTTCATTCCTTTCCTAAAAGGATAAGGTTTATATCCTTTCCTGCGTTGATCCATCTTTTCATTATTTTTGTTTTGCGAGTTTCTACTTAATTCATATCTTTGTTTAAATAAAAGGTAACATAGTTTTTAACTTTCATAATTGCTTCATCCATAGTCTTGGGCATGTCAAATTCAATTTTATCTTTATAGGCGGGGGGTAAACAACTGATAAACTGATATTCTTTGGTTTTTTCATCCTTCAAATATGGTACGTAACGTTGTAAATCAACAAATTTAGTTACAATCTCCTCCATAGTTAGTTGTCCCAATCTTAGGTAGTTAAACTATTTGGCTTTCTCATCATAATATCATTCTGACATGCATTTCTTCTTAAACAGTTTTTATAAAAATTTCCTGCTTAATTCCTTATTGTGTATATTATTTACTCATTTTTCCTCCTGCCACCAAAGGGAATCTTTCCTGCTCCACTGAAAAATAGCTAAACGTGCTATCAAATTATCATCATATATTTATACTTGAAAATATCATTTTATGTTTAGAAACCAAGCTTCAAGAACTTCTTTATATTATCCATCGAACATCGGAGGTCTCAATTTCTTAAATTCTCCTTGTGATTCCACAAGCTTTCCTTTTTTTTTTTCTTGTAATTCGTTTCATCATCTTTCTTTCATCCTCGGGTGGTTAAATGGAGATTTTATGTGGTTTCCTCACTATTGTAACTTTTGTGTTTCCCTTTATTTTCTTCCTAGTACTGCAAGAGTTTTGGCCATTATTTTTATGTGGTGCTTGATCTGCTAATATTTATAAAATTAACGCATTTATCTCTTCTTGATCTCATTTGGCATTCATCAGTTTGACATTATCCACCCTAAGACTGTCTAAATCAGCCTTCAAACTTGTCATAGTATCTGAAATTTCTGATTGGATCTCAGCGTTACGTTTTGCCTCAAGTTATACATAGAGGCTTGCATTTTCCAGTACCAGCACACCCTCAGGTATTGGTTCTTCGTCCATGATTTATCTTGGTTCAACCCTTGATAGGTCTAGGTGCAACGAGTTTTGTTTTTTGTTAACTCTGAGAAATTATATTATCTATCATTTAGCATTTGAATTAAGAGATTATATATATATATAAGTAATGTGTGTATGGTCTCATTAGGTCCAAGCATTATAACCTCGCTCTGATACCATTTGTAACATACCAAAATAACATAAACACAAAAAAAAAAATTGTTACTTGTTTGTACCTTAGTAAATTCCATAACTATAGTAAAATACCTCCTCTAAGGGTAAAGTAACTTAAAGCATCAGCTCTTTTATTCCCATACAATATCATTGCACTTGATGTGGTTGCTTTCAAGGTACTTACTCTCTAAGGATATGATAGGGGAGTTAAACTGGTGACTTACTTAGCTTTAAGCTAACTCCCTTTATCCTTTTATTGCAAATGCTCTAAGCATTGTATTTGTATTCTAGTCAAGGTTCGAATCTTTTTAAAGGTTTAAACTAAATCATTTATCCTCCTTTACCCAAAGTTTGAGTGCATAATAAATCATTATTCTCCTTTACCCAAACTTTGAGTGCACTATAAAAATATTTGCAACTATATGGTTATGTATCCATATTACATTGAACTTCCCAAGGAGAGATGTAGCCCAACTGGCTCTCGCTTTACCATTTTAATATAGAGGCAAGGGTTTTACTTTACTATTTTACCTTTACTGGTTCTCGAGTTTGGTTTTGAGATGAGCGGCAATGACTATGCTACTTCAATGTCGCCGAGGGAACTAATCGCATGGATTTTACTTCCATGATATTTAAAAGAAGACTGCAAACTCAATCTGGTTCAAGGTAGTCTCAACCAGTTCTTATATTCAGGTGGCATTGTTTCATATCCATGGTGGAAAGACGTACATTTATTCCATACTCTATAATTATGGCATGGAAGCGTTGAAATAATTTTGTGAACTTAGGGTTACATTTGGCATTCATAACTTCAAATCTGTATTTTCAGTTCTCAGTTCAGATTTCCAGGTGAGCAAGTTCTAATTCAAAGAATATCCTTAAATTAAACATTTACTTGTACTCATTTATCCTTTTATTAACTTCGTTATTATGTATGTAACAGGGTTTGTTATTGTAATGAGAGGATTAGGGTTATTGTTTGGAAGCCAAACACACAAGATACGCATGTAAGTTGTTGTAACTTCTATGGCATTCCCATACTGGTTATGAGTAGATTGAGGCGAAAATTAGAAGATGTGACCGGTGTTTTCATTATGGTAATTACTGAGGATTTTGGGCTCGCCTTTGGGAATGAGGAGCTAGGTTTTTAAGTTTAATCTACCTTGCCTTACTGTATAAATAATGAGGGTAGCGACGTCGCTATCTTTTCATTGTTAGGGTTTGACTTCTTCCGATTTCAAAGAGTATTCATTGGTTATGTGATTTTCATGGTAATTTTTAAAGTTTGATTATTATGATTTTCTTGGTTTCTTGGTTGTATTAGCAGTGCTCCATTAAAAATATTTAAATGTGTTTTTTGTTAAATTCTATTACGTCTTGTGTATTCGGTGACTGTAATGATTCTTCGTTTGTGTGTTAATTAGATTAACCCTAATTCTATAATGTCATTCATTGTATATATTGAGAGATTTACCTTAGTCTCTAAAGATACTAACAAATATTTTCTATGGATTTGTTTTAGGTTAGGGTTTCATGCCCTTATTTGTACTGGGTAGTTTCAGTTTATGCATTTGATTACTATCTAATATCCTTTGGAAGTATAATATTTCATAACGTTAACTAATGCATTTCTTGAAAATTCAGTGCAATGCTATGAATACTTCATAATGATAAAATGTACATGTTCATTAACTCATTAGTATTTAGCCCATATCCATATCAGAGAACTAAAATATGTTATACTATTAACATTAATATAAATAGAAGCATATGTTCATGATTATAACGAAACAAGGATTCATTTTTATAGTGAACATATCTAAACTCTATTTGGAATTCAAAAATCAACAAACACTCATCGCTTGACCTTAGGAATATCGAAACTTTACTGCAAGAATTCCACCCCCTTTCCCAGGATCCTGAGTTTATGATTCACTTTCTATAGCTCCAATTTGTCACCAGTCTAAATAGAAAGTTAATTATTACATAACCTAGCAATTTAATGTGCTCAGATTCTAGCATCTCTCAGATCACTGGTAGCTCTGTGTTATTTCTTATTTTTCTTAGAGCCTACACCACACTTGGTGATCTATGGCAACTCCCTTTCTCATTTCTTGATTCTTTGTTATGCATGCTCCCTTCTTTTCCTTTCCTAGGACTTTTAATAGTTGATAACTCTCCTCAAGACTGGCCACTTGTCTCCATAAATATGGTTGGGGATTTAGTTACTTCCTTAAACTCATATTTATGTCAATTAACTCCATGGCTTCCTAACTTCTGTATTCAAATCATCTTTATATTAAAAATAAACTTCTACAAAATTATTAGTTTCCATCACATAAGTAAAATTTAAATAAAGTTACTTATAAAATGTTATGAGAAGGTATTACAAAGGGGGTGTTGATACGTTCTCCAACGTCATTTAACTTTGGGAAGAAAGGGAGACCCATCTTGTTTTCCATTGCGCCAATTTTCATGTGCATTAGGCGAGTATTCACAAACATGTCTTTTGTTTAATATTATAATATTAATTTGAAAAACCTTTACAATAAATTTCATTTAATATTATAATTTGAATACAAATGTAGAAAACTTATTTTAATGCTATCAAATCATTTGGATATGAATGTACAATGATTTTAGTCTTTTAGTTTTTGTTTATTGATGGATATGGTTAATATTTCATTGTTATATATGATATTCATAATATCTTATTATCATATCATTTGGAGACGACATGAATGTACGATGAGTTTATTCATTTAGTTTTTGTATATGGATGGATATGGTTAATATTTCAATGTTTATATGATGATGATGTTGACGACGACGACGACGGCGGTGGCAGTGGCAGCGGCAGCGACGACGACGACGACGATGATTCTAATAACATTTTAATTTAGTTTTCTTAAATGTTTTAATGATGTGTTAGAATATAATTTGTTAAATTCTATTGATAATATGAAAATATGTTGATTATAGTTTTGGAGGCATTGGTTATATAACAATCATAGATCCAAATCCTAGCCTCTATCAAGCACCAAGAGGAATCAAATATTTCGAGGTGAAAACCTTTACGAGCTTTGGTGTGTCCTATATATAGATATTGAATTGATTCAAACTAAACGAAACATATTTTTATTTAAGGTGGACATATAATATTTTTATTATTAATATTTAATATTATTTATGGCGGACATATAATATTTTTTATTGTTTTTTATTTTGTTAGGAACAAATATTACAACATATCCCCCATACATGGTTTTAAAACCATGTGCAAGGCCCTGCTAAAACCATGGGTTGTTTAGGAGGCCTTGCACATGATCTTAAAACCATTTGCAAGGCCCTCCTAAACCATGTACAATAAAACCATGGGTTGTTTAGGAGGCCCTGCACATGGTTTTAAAACCATTTGCAAGGCCCTCCTAAACCATGTACAATAAAACCATGTGTTGTTTAGGAGCCCTTGCACATGGTTTTAAAACCATGTGCAAGGCCATAATTTTTTTTGCGGATAATTCAATTTTTTATTTTTTATTATTTTGTTAGGTAGAAACATTACAACATCTCCCACATATTGTGTTGTTTTTTTTACCGACATTTTTTCGTGATAATTAAATATATAATTCTTTAATGTTTTGTTAGGTATGAACATTACAACATATCCCCCATATTAGGTTGTTTTTGTGGCCGACATTTATTTTGGCGGATAATTAAAATTTTTATTTTTTATTATTTTGTTAGTAACAAACGTTACAAGATCTCCCTCCCTCATGACAAATGTTACAAAATTTCCCTCCTACTAGACTGTAGAGCGCCTCTCGACGCAATAAAAAATCAATAAAGTTAATTTACTATGAGTAGATAATATTTTAATGTCTAATCCATAAGTGTTTAGTGTTTGGGAAAAAAAGTGATAAATAAGAGGGCTTATAGTAACAAGTTAATGGATAATAGTTCTATGTCTACTAAAGACGCATTTGGAAAAGAGACAAAAAAGTGATAAACAAGAGGGGTTATTAGTCACAAGTTAACTTTTTTGACACGATTTGGTAGAGGCATAATAAAACAAAAGGATAACCGACAAAAGAATGCTTGGTAGCTATGATCAAATTTGAAGGGTGGGTCTTAATTTCAATTGGAAGGGCATTTATTATCTCATCCCTTTATAGATGAAGGGAAATATAACTAATTGTACTTTAATTGACAAGTATAAATTAACCAAACCCTTTCACACAAAAAATGAAAAAAACAAATATTGTTTTTTCAGTGCTCGTTGTGAAAGCATGCGTGTATGTGATGGAGGGGCCTAAGTCAATTGAATCCTTGCAACTCATTGCATGTCTGAGTCTAACAATCCGCCTTTTAAATTGAACCAAAATACCAAAAGAAGTTTATTAATGGCTATATTTTAGAAAGTTATAGGTGTGAGTAGTTAAGTGCTTGTGGCTCTAAAATGTGTTGTGTATTGTACCAGTCCATGATTCACTGAATGCATAGTCACAGGTAGGAATTTAAATTATTTAATGAAAATAGTTAATGTGTATAACCTCTATGTTGAGACCGTATTCCATGCTGATGCTTGCCACTACCCTCTTCATTGTCTTACCAAAAGGCATGATAATGAGGAAGAAGACCTAAAATTATGGACTTCAACTTCAATGAATGCCTTCCAATCACATTGGTAAGGAGTGATAAGAAGATCAGAACAATCCAACTTGTCAAATCTCAGTTGATAGTGTTAATTAAAGACTTATAAGGTAAACTTAATATAAGACTTGCTTATAGTTCTCTCTTACTCTTTGCATCTTGACAATTTAATATTTTATGGTTGTCTTTACGCCTTGACATAACTCGTATTATAAGGCGAGGATATGCAGACATAATAATCCTTAGTTATGACTATGAGATGAGGATTTAAAGAGAAGAGGCTGTAAAGACAAGTAATTTTTATATGTATTTTGGTAGCGCTGAGGACAAATGTCGTGAGAAACCACAAATGTTTGGAAGGACGGAGGGAGATAACATCACAATCATGCCACTCAACAAAATGAAGACTATTCTTGAGCCAACAATTGTTTTTATTTTATTTTATTTTATTAATAACCATTGTTTCTCCATATCGTCTTCCCATTGACACCTCTCTATAGCAATGCATAAATCAATTTCTGCACAGTTTGTGATGCTAGCTACATGACATTATTTGTATTTGCATGACATCGAGTGTTCTTTATAGTTGTCGTGATTCCATGATATTCAAGCAAGAAATGAAGTCTTGTAGAGGAGGACTTTTCAAACCGACCTTTTGAATTTCATTTTGACGAAAAAGAACTGGACATTGGTAGCGAGGTTCACATAGGTAGTAGGCACAAATTTTTGAGCTCGTTTCGGGCCTAGTAGTAGACTAGTAGTCGCTGACACATTGTCACACTTTAGATTACAGCCCCAAGTGACTCAGGAGTCAGAGTCACATCTCGATGGCTAGTGCCTCATAGTCATTAATGATTACTGGCCATCTTCAACAACTAAGCACCAAGTGCATGACATGAGTGAGTAAGTGATTATAATATATCATATTTAGAATATTTTGAATGATGAGTTAAACTTTATAACATAGGAATTTCAACATATTGAGAAATTTATATAAATGGGTAATTTCAAATATTGCACTTCTTTTGAAATGTTGATATAAATTATACCCTTCTTTATTAGAAGGGTAAAATTCAAATTTTAATTTTTTTTTGAAGGGCAATTTTAACTTTACACTTATGGGAAGGGCTGTGAAGGGTTCAATTTTGAAGGTTGCTTGGTAGAGGTGCATAGTGAAGGGAATCCAATAAATCCATGCTTGACAAAGGCGTACCCAACATAGAAATATCCAATAAACGCAATCCCAACAAATGTGCGCCCAACAAGTGTTTGGAAAAATGACAAAAAAAATTAATAAATAAAACGAACTATTGGTCACAACTTTATATTTTTTAATGACTTGGAAATTCAACAAAGGTGTGACCAACATAAACATGGTCAATTAAAAAAAAACTTCCCCATGAATATATACAATAGAGAAGCACTCAATAAAATACATCATACAAAGGAAAGCTTGAGAATACACTTACCAGAAGTGTTTGGAAAAAAAAAAAGACAAAAAATGAAAAATAAGATTGAAAATAAAACATCAATAAAATGCTCATTAACATCAATTTAGTCAAAATAAACAATGCTTACACATACAAATAAGATGAAATCAAAACGTCAATAAATTCTTATTAACACCCATTTTAAATAAAACCAAAGCCAAAGCCAAAGCTAAACAATGACTACACATACATTTTAAATGATTTAAGTTTCTTTTTTTTTCAGAGGAAAAAATACCAGGCCTTGATATTCATATTGAATCAAAGGACATCATATACAATCTTCCATCCATGGCATCCATCAACTGAAATGAGAATACTTATGGGGACCTTCAGTTCACAATTGTGATACCCCGACATCCACATCATGGGCAATATGGCCAACAAGCCTGTTGTGAGCAAGCTTTTATCATCGTTCCTGTATAAACAGGTCAAAAATATGCAATGTAAAAACAAATATGACCATGAAGCAAACAAATCCAGAGCATAAAAAGAAGACTAAGAGTCTCTTCTGAGTCTACGAGGTTCAAGAGTCATAAACAAACAAAAACTATGCAAAAAGATTGGGCTAAAACCCAAGCACAAAGCTAAAATAGCTTAAAGTTACCATGATCAATGATCATACCATTCATAGATTCCATGCAATTTCCATATCCAGATTCAAGAGAAAGAGCCTTTTTTGAGAGACTGTCAGCCATCTGGTTATGCTCACAATATATGTGCTTTATGGTCACATCCGGAAAGGATTGCAACAAATATCAAATGTCATCACACCAATGACTCATATGGGGTAATTTAAGAGAGCATATCCTGTTTTCCCGTGAAATGATGACTAGGGAATCATCAAAAATAGTGAGCATTGGTATCGCCATGTGTTTAGTCACTAATAGTAGAGCCCAGAGAGCCAGTAGTTTTGATCTAGTGTTCGTATTACTGCCACATCCCAAAGAAGAGTACAAACAATGAGTGCCACTCAAATATATCACATACCCTAAACCCCCAATGTTCCCTGTAGCTGCTCCATCAAAAAACCCACAAGGATAGATGATCTGAGGAGGCATACCAATGTTCCTATATTTTACCTTCTTTTTAGGGACAGGGTAGAGGTGTAATAGAGCTACAGTCTAAAGAAAGATGGCATATATAGAAGTTTGCTTATCCTCAAAAATACAACCATTTCTGAGTTTCCAGATATTCCATAAGAGAAAGAGGGGTAAAAAAAGTACTGCAGAATCAGCTGAAAAAGAAAGAAACCAATGCTCAAGATACAACCGAATGGTTCCTTTGCTGTAGGAACAAATTCCATAATGATCATATAAAACATCAAAGGCTCTCTTAGTAAATGGGCAGTCCAAAAATAAATGTTGAGCCACATCTTCACCATTCTTGCAGAGAAAATAGATGCTCGGGCCCTGAAAACCACGGCAGATAAACTTATCCCAAGTTAATGCCTTATCCATAATTAGAATCTATATAAAACATCTAATTTTTGTAGGGATTTTAATCTTCCAGAGGAGATGAAGAACAAAAGATAAGTCAGAATAATGATCCATAGAATGGTGGGATATACAGTCATATGCAATGGTCGCAATGATAGACCCTGTATAATTTCGAAAAGACCAAGATAAACTGTCAGGACGGGGCTTGAGCCTGATTCTTCCATACTCAAGCCTAGATACATAAGAGCTCCAGATAAGTTTCCAATCTTTTCCCAAATCCAAATCATCTGCAGTGAGCCAATCTGAGCGAGCATCTAGAGAGTAATTTCTGTCTTGGTCCAACGTTAAGATACCATAGTCCTCCAAGTAATCCCTCAGATTATAAGGCAGGGTGAAAGAAGATCCCATGCCAACAATCGGATCCAAGCCCACCCTAATACTCTCACCATTTCTAGCATGCCAAGTCAAGCTTCTACCAACCCAGGATAAAGTACTGATAAACCCCTTCCAGATAACTAATACCCCAATGACTGAGAAAGATTTGCTACGGATCCAGGATAAAACAGTCATCTTTTTTACTAATACTTCACTGATAAGATATTGAACCATATGCCATTCCCGCTAAGAGCATACCAAAATCTCTTAAGACGCAATGATGAATTGAACCAGCCAAGATTTTTAATACCCCATCCTCCAAGGGACGTAGGTTTGGATAATGACATACAATCTACCAAATGAAACTTTTTATTGACCCCCGAACAACCCCATAGAAAGGCAAATATCATGCCTCTAAGCTTATCAAGAATGGACTTTGGTAAAGGAACCAACGCCATCCAATACACTAGCAAACTGGTAAGGACAGCTTTAATAAGAACAAGTCTCCCTCCCATAGAAAGAAGATGATATGTCCAATGATGAATCCTTTTTTCAAACTTTTTGATAAGCCAGAGCCAATCTTTAACCAGGTACTCCAGTGGTTTTAAAAAAGAACCAAGATAATTAAAACCTGAAGAAATGTGCTTTGATTTATAGGAGAGAGAGCGAGTGATCCTGTTCAGAGTCCCATCATCGACATTGTTATACAGAAAACAAGACTTATCCATATTGATACACATGCCCGAAGCACCATAGAAGGTTTCAAGTATAACTTTAAAAGCAACCCATTCTTCATATGTACCAATGCCAAACATGATTACATCATCAACAAAAAGTAGGTGAGTGAGAGAGAGCTTATGTGAGATCTTGATACCCTTTATCTTACCATTTCTACGAGCATCATCAATAAGGAGGCTGAGTCCTTCAATAACGAGGACAGAGGGCAGCCCTGCCTGATACCGTGAGAGGCAGTGAAAAAACAAGAAGGAGATCCATTAATAAGCAGACCGAAGTTTGTCAAGGACAAACAACCCATAATCCAATTAACCCCCACTAAGGGCACACCAATTTGAAGGAGAATGAGTCTAAGGTAGGACCAATTTACTCTATCAAATGCTTTAGTGAGATCCAGCTTAAGGATAAGGGCACTCCTGTTCTTGGTTTTTACAATATGGAGGACTTCCTGAGTAATGGCCAGAGGTTCAGATATCTGACGATTTTTTAGGAACCCAAACTGCTGAGGTGAGATAAACTTGTCAAGAAAGGGCTTAAGGCATTGGGTTGCAACTTTAGAAATCAATTTATAAACCAAATTGCACAGAGAAATAGGTCTAAAATCAACAAAGGAGAGGGGCTTGTCCTTTTAGGTATGAGGGCAATGAAAGTGGAATTCAATGAGGGTATAACCCTTCCCTCCTGCTTGGATTCTTCCACCAAATTAACAATATCATTCCCCAAAAGATTGAAGAAAGCCAGAAAGAATTTCACAAGCCAACCATCGGGCCCAGGGGATTTATCTTTCTTGAAAGACTTTAATGCCCGTTCTACTTCCTCCAAGGAAATCTGGGAAGAAAAGATGACCCTCTCCTCCTGAAGAATATAGGTTGGGAAAAGTTGAATGACTTTCAACTGAGCTTCAATAGAGGTCTGATTATCATCACAAAATATCTGCTTGAAATGTCTAACTCCCAATTCCTTTAAATCTTGATCATGCTCCACCAAAATACCCTCTTCATCTTCCAATCCCCAGATGGCATTTTGATTTTTCCTAGCAGATGCCACTGAGTGAAAGAATTTGGTATTGGCATCACCCAGTGAAGCCCAAATCATCCTGCTTTGGAGTCTAGCAGATTGAAGCTCATGATCCCTTGGCTTCTTTAATTCTACACGAAGTGACCGAAGCCTGTCATTAATTTGGAGACTGAGAAGACCTAAGGAAGAAGAATTTAGGATAAAATTGATTTCATCCTCAATGAGTATACTCTTATCTTTCATCTCAAGTGTCTTATCACGAGTCCAAGATTTTACTTTCTCTTTCAAGAGTCTTGGTTTCAGCGAGAACTCCTCCATTCCAGAAGTGGAAGATCCTTGCGAGAGCTGAGGCCATGCTGCCCTAACCATATTGACAAAATCATCATTGGACAACCAAGAATGGTTGAACTTGAAAGGAAAAGAACAGGAAGCAGAGGGCTCCATCCATTCTAGAATAACTGGATAGTGATCAAATATAGACGAAGGATAATCCCAAACCCTATGCCAGGGGAGAAGGTCAATAAGACTGGAGGAAAGAAGAAATATGACAAGCCGTTTACTTATACCCTCTTCACTAGACCTGCCATTCCACCAAGTGGGACCTGCACAGGCTAGGGCAATATCAAGAAGCTGAGAGGATGAAAAAAGTTGCGTGAAGAAGGGACCGAGAGGATCATGAAGATCCTTTTTACCCCAGACCTCATAACCGTTTAGAGTAAGATTTAAATCACCTACTAAAACCAAGTTAGGAAGGTTTATAAGTCCCCCCCTAACAACCGCCTCCCAGAAAGATTCTCAATTACAGTAAGGCCAACAGCAATTGAGAATGGAAAGGGTAAAAGATGAACCATGGATATGAGCAATCAGAAGGATACCAGCAACAGTATGAAAAGCTTTAACTTTAATACAATGGGGATTCAAAGCTGAAAGAGTACCCCCCGAGAGACTAGAAGAACTGAGAGCACAACATTCCCAGCCCTGGCAAAGTTTGGAAAAAGCCAAAAGTGCAAGGTAGGAGCTAGTCATCGTTTCTTTAAGAAGGATCAGATCAGAAGATAGAGATACAAAGAGATTCTGGAGGCTTTTTTGTTTAGCCAAACCTCCAAGGCCGCGCACATTAAGGGAAAGAACTTTCATCAAAAACCAAAAGCTGGGGGTGTCCTTGCTCTAAGTACCCGAGGAGGGGAAAGTTGCTTATTATGAGCTGCATTCTTAAGCCTGGTTGACAGAGGAGTGTACTGGTTGTTAGGTAGGGATAAGTCCGAGGAAAAGTGGGGATCTTTTTTGTGTTTTTTTTGAATTATAACATTCTCAAAGCGAATGGATTCAAGGGGAAGGACCGATGGAGAAAGGGGTGTTTTGGCAAAGAAAATGTTCAGAGAGACTTGTAAGGAGGGGTTGGCAAAGGAGGGTGAAGTAACCGGGCTTTGAGGAGGGGAAGATACTTGATGAAGACCTAGAAGGGGAGGAAAATCAGAGTTCGAGAACAAGGAGGGCAACACAGATGAAGTAGGAGGGGAAGAGGGCATCATAGATGGAAGAGGTGACCCTAGGGATGGAAGATCCACCAAGTGATCAAGAACAGGAGACAAGGAAAGAGAAGGGTCAAATACGACTGGGACAGAGACCTCACCTACAGAGGGTAAGGTACCAGAGCTAAGCACAGAGTCCAGAAGAAGAATTTCTTGCTCCGATGCATCCTCAAATAAAGAGCAGGTTTGAGAATAAATACCTTTTGATGATGTATTCCTTGTCGAGACAGCTGCTGGAGGAATAGGTAAGGTTCGACGAAGTTGAGGGGAAGGGAGTGAACAGGGAGATGCATACCCTTGATGAAGAACCGGGCATTCCCTCCGAAGGTGTCCCACTTCCCTGCATCTGCTGCAGTGGAAGGGTATGCTAAGATAATCGAGCCATTGCAGAAATAATCAATCATGACAAAGAATCTCAATATTAGCCGGGAGACCCACTAATATTCCATTTCCATGAGTATCTTGGCCATCCGCTTGTCATAAGCACGCATGAAGTCTTCTTCTACGACAACAAAACAACCAAGAGTATTACCCACACCTTCCAGCAACGAGCAGCTCCACAAAGGGAAAGGGAGACCAGGAAGTAAAACCCACAAATGTCGCTTCTTGATACGCTCCCGTAAAGGGTCAAAATGGACGTGCCAATGATCCAAGACTAAATAGCCCTCTCTGATGCGCCACAAAGAATTTAACATAGACGAGGCATGTGCCTCTTCCAAAAACACAATGACCAGCCAACCTTTAGCTAGCAAACTGATCGTAGGAACGTAGGAGAAGAAGGGCTTCCAATGCTCCATGGCCCAAGAAATCCATTCTTTCTTCCCCATTTGAACATACTCGAGTCTGCCAATGAGAGCCTGTGAGCAGAGTGCCTCCACTCGATCCATATAAACGTCACAGCCCAAAACAAAACATAGCTTCCCCTCAAGAACTTTGTGAGCTTTTGCATTTCGCCGACGATGAGAGCGAGCCTGAGCAGACTGAGGGACACCCAACAAGGATGGGATAGCACCTTCATTTTGTCTCGACATAATTACACAAAAGTTGCAGAAACATATCCATAACCGGAGCCCATGCCCATCGTTCAAACCCCAATCAGGGTTAGAGTCAAGTAGAATGAGAGAAGAAACCCGTGGGTGGACAAAGTCACCACCAGTTCAGAATCAAACCCTAGAACAAGAAAACACTGACAAGTTAAAACTAGACCAGGGTTGGAAGCAATCCCCCAGAGAGGCAACACAAGGAGACCAAGGGTCAACCCACCAAGGCCTGCCTGAAAACTGAATAAACAAATCAAGGAACAGAAACCCGTGAGGTTCAAAGTAAACCCTAGCGTGTTGGCAACAGAAAGATGGGAAAGGACACCAACAATCACGGGATCAGACAGCAGAGAACCAACACAAAGTCAACTCCCTACAATCACGGGCGTCCCAAAGGTGGCAGAAAGAGAAAACGACGTAAAAATAACCCTCCAACCCCCACCTTCCGAAACGAAAGCAAGAAGAAATAGAACAACAAGCAAGAGGTCAACTACCAGGAACCAGCAAAAAACCTTAGGTTTTTCCCACTTTTTGTAACTAGTTGGTACTAGTCCTTTGCTAAGGAGGAGGAACTCCAGCCGCCAGTTCCTAGCCTGAAAACACAAAGAAAAGTAGACCCAAAAACCCAAGAGGAACCCCCTGTAAACCAAAGACAAGAAAGAAAAACCAAACAGGAAGGATACCACGCTCCAGAGAAACCTAGATAATGAAACCGAGAAAACAGGTCAGCAAAATGCAGTAAGGGGAGAACGAAACCCATATCAACGAAAAGCCGCGCCATGGAATGTGAGACTACGAGCTTGAATCCGCCTGAGCAGCAACAAAACCCTCATACTGCAAACCGAGGCTTTGTTTTTCTATAATGATTTAAGTTTCTTTATCTCTATCATGTGAGTCCACTCTAAGTCATCGTGAATTAATTTGAATTTTCCCATAATATCTTTAATTATAATGCATGCAAAAAGGTTGATATACAAATTTGTAAATTAAATATGTAACCTCTCATGAATATGTCTAGAATGATTTTATTAAATATGTTTTTTTATTATTAAATAAACAAGTGGTGTGTGGCAGTATATACATGTCGATTGGTAGGTGCGCTGCTGCTTTGCTATGGTGATTGCGGTTTGTGGTTATGAGATGGAGAATTTGAAACTAATTTGGCGACCCCTCTTGATGGGAGCCTATGCAAAAGCCCTTAATTGCCACGAAGAGAAGCATCAAGACAACTTGTTGAGAGTCGTTTTGGCAAGTGCAAGAAACTTTGTATTTATATATAAATAATTGCCCACCAATATCATTTCAAATATATATATATGAAAAATGAAAATTTGAATCTTTAATGTCCACTTTAAACTTCATTTCATCAACTAAAAACATATTTACGAGTCAATGTACATTGATTACAATTGTACAATTTCTATCGATAAAATACAATAACAATATAAAATTTACCGATCATAAGAAAAAGTAAATTGTTATTTATGATAATATGTTGGAGTATCGGTACAACCTCCTCATGGTATAACCGCGGCACTTTTGGGAATATAAAAAAAATGTGGACTAATCACCATGCCTAGTGATAGGGCCTTGTGTTGGGTTTCAAATGTTCATCAATATCTACAGGTTTTGGTGTAACGACAAACCTTACATGGTATTAGAGCACAGATCTCAAGTTCAATTCCCCCAAGTTACATTAGAGGCGGGGTGTTGGAGTATCAGTACAACCTCCTCATAGTATAACTGTCGCACCTTTAAGAATATTAAAAAAAATGTAAACTAACCAGCATGCTTGGTGATACAACCTTGTGCTGAATTTCAAATGTCCATCAACATTTACAAGTTTTAGTATGACGACAAACTTTACATGATACAATATTAACCACAGTGAATTAATATTGATAATAATAAATAGCACAATATTAACATCTATACAACATTCGTGACACATCCTCACTTGTTTTTCCTAAATATTTACTTCAAGAAGAAAAGACACTATTAACTACCTGGCCCATTTTTCGCATTTTTCGAAGCAATGATTCGTGGTCATATTTATATGTTGATGTTCCAATCCACCATTTAAAAGGGTGGCATTAATGCGAATATTTTTGGTTTTATTTTATTCTTGGATAAAATCTAAAACATGTCTTTTGTTTTATCATGCTCATCCATTTAAGATTAAGCATAATTTGATGATAAGTATCCGTTTGAAAAAATATATCATTTTCCTTTCACATCGCATTGGAAAACTTTGGAAAAGAGGAGGATGCTTTCTTTCAACGCCTTCTTGCCTTTGCATCGCATAACCAGAGACTTCTTATTGAAGTAACCAAAAGAAACCAGGCCAACCATATCAAGGAATTTGATGAGGTCACAACATTACATAATAAAAATGTACTTTCATGAGGTCACACTATTACATCACAATAATAATAAGGAGTAAACTACTTAACTGACCATTTGTATCGATTAGACGACCTGGCTCGCATGAGCGGTCATATCCAACGTTGCCGACCGTTTGATTGGTGCAAATGATCGGACAAATAGGTCAATCTTAATAATAATATACTTCCATGAGATCCCAATATTACATAATAATAATATACTTCCATGAGGTCACAATATCGCCTCATACTAGACACTTTCAAGGTTGTTAAATTATACATACATTTCCTTGGGTTAAATTTTATTTTAATAAAGATAATAGAGGTTAGGTAATTATTAAATAATAAAAATTTAAAAACATATGATTTTTAGTGCATTTTTAATATAATATATATTAAATTGATTGAAGGAATTAATTTTGGTTATTTTAATTAAATTTTGAAATTATAATTATAATTTTTTTAATTAAGATTTAATTTAATATAATTTATAAAATAAAGAAAAATATTAATAATATTAAAAGTATCGAGTGTTTAGTATTAGTTTAATTGGTCTTGAGTTAAATATGAGATATATCCATTCACACAATAAGATCTCCATAAATGTTACTCCACAAATTTTACAAGATCTTCTTCATATTAGTTTGTCTTTTTAACTAACTTAATATAGACAAACATTACAACATAGCGTTACAAGATCTCTCTCATACTGAGCTGTAGAGCGTCTCTCGACGCAATAATATTTATCATATCTTAAATATTATAATATAATTTAATAGATTATATTAATAATATAAAAAATATATTAATTATAATTTTGGAGCCATTAATTACATAGCAGAACATAAATGAAATTATGATTAACCACTATTTTAAAAAAACAATGTTTACCTACACATTTTTAAAAGGGAACTGAGTTTCTATACCTCGACTAATCATATGAGTCAATGTGAAAGGTTATTTTCATCTTGAATTATAAAGCCTGCTATAAAGTTGATATGCTAATGTATAAATTAATTAGATAACTTCTTATGAGTGTATTAATGTTGAAATGATTTTATTAATTATAGTTTTTTATGACAATTTTAACCATGAAATTAATCAATTTATTATAAGTTTAATGTGCAAATATATGAATGATATTTGTTTTTCTCAAAATCACTATGTAGTACATTATAAGTTTTATGTGCATATATGTGAATGATATTTACTTTGCTCAAAATCACTATGTAGTACATGCACTCTAAACATTTCTTAACTTCCATGCATGGCCTTTGGATGCTTCTTCACATCGTTAGTTGGCACATTCACATAACATGTTATGTTTAGGTGATTTACCAAATTGAATTTGGAAATGTTGTTGTTAAGATCATAGTTTCAATGTTCTCTTTTAACCATCGGGTTAATTAAATAGGAAATATTATATTATATAAGTTTATATTATATTGGGTTCTAGATTGGAAAATAACAGCCGCGCGAATGAGATTGGAACGGCGTCCTTCCGCGGCTAGGGTTTCCTAGCCGCCGCTCTGCGCAGGCCGAGCTTGGCTGGAGCAGGACAGGCTGCACTCAGCACGGGCTTCCAGCGTAGGCTCCTTGCCGGGCCAGGTTTTTCGCTGCCAGTTCGTGTTTTTATTGTTCTCTGTGTGGGGTTTTCTTGCAGCTTCTTTCAGCGTGGAGTTCTCGATGGGCTCTCACGCTCAGCTTGCTGCTTTCAAGGCCCTTGTTCAAGCTGCTGCTCCTCAGGCAGCTTCTCTTTCTTCTTCCAAGTTCGTGAAAAAAATGGATGAGATCCCTTCTCTAGAGCTCTCTCCTTCGGATCCATGCCAGAAAGCTCTCGTCCTTTCGGATCAAGCCCTCATTGGCAAGTTTACAGGGTTGTGGCCCAGCCCTAAGGCGGTGGAGAACTTGATTGCAGAATATTGGAACCCTCTTCTGCAAGGACAGGTCTCTCTCTTTGCTGCCGGTCGAGGGTTTCTCATATTTCTGTTCTCCAATAAAGAAGAAAGAGACCTCGTCTTTCACTCGGGCCCTTTCTTCATGGGCTCGAGAGGTTTGTTCTTAGCCCCCTGGTCTCTGGGGTTTAACCCAGAAGCTGAGATCACTGCCGCTCCAGTCTGGGTTAGACTCCCTAACCTCCCTCTTCATCTTTGGGGGAAAAGTACTTTGATTGACATTGGTAATAAGCTCGGCCGCTATCTTGATACTGCAGAACCAAAAGGGGGGCAGTACAGATGTGCCCGGATCTGCGTAGAGGTGAATCTAGAGAAAGGGCTTCCGGAAGCCCTAAAGCTCACTTTAGGAGAATGGAGCCACATTCAAGAAATGGACTATGAGCAGATCCCTTTCAAATGCAACTTCTGCCATGTATACGGCCACTTCGCTAAGACCTGCCCCAAGCTTGCAGAATCACAGAAACCAGCAAATACTCCAGCTAACACCAACACAGATTTCCAGACGGTCTCGAACAGACGCCGTCCTCCCCATAGAAAGGAGCCTCAAGCGTCCCAGCAAAAGGCCTCCCAAGATCATTCTCCTCTTGCAGATACCCCTCGGCCAGAAAATAAAAATAGTTTTGCAGTACTCCAAGAAGAAGAAGCACAAGAACCTGAAACTGCAGCTGTCCAGGATAAAGGAATTGGCTCCTTGGAGGTTCCTGAACAAGCTTCTCCAAAACCTGCTTCTCCAGGTTCAAAGAAATATCCCAGCGCTTTGATTCGTGAGACTTCAGCTCAGGCAGGACCGACAACCTTGATCCCGTCATCAGAGGGAACCTCCGATTCAGAAAACTTCTCAGCTCCTTCTCCTCCCCTCACCAGAGGGCGAAAGACAAATAAAGAACATAGAGCAAAGGAAGCAGCCTCAAATATCAGCGCGGGCTCCCAGAAGAAGTTGGATCCTTTCCTTAAGGGGTATCCCTCTCTGCTTTATTAATGTTTTGTTTTTGTGTTCTTCTATGTTCACAATTTGTGAGAGTCTACTCTTGCAAGCAGGCTTTTTTTCGAAATAGCTTCAGAAAAATTTGGGAATCTCTTCTCATAGCACTTTTAAGAAGGCTGACTGTCCTAATTGAGGTCATCAGCCTTCTCCTTCAGAACTCCTCTTTGTTCGCTTGGCTGGGCTACAGCCTTTTTTAATCAATCAAAAATTTCTTAGTTTCTGTTAAAAAAAAAAAAAAAAATTATATTATATTGGGAGGTTTAAAATTCTAAAAAATGGAAGTAATATATTCTTTAGTATATAGAGGTTTAAGCTTATTTTCAATATATTAAAAACATACAAATAGTGGAGAGAGAATAGAATTAGGTATCAAGAGGTTTATGTTCATAATATAAGTCTTATTGCATACTTTATCTTGTGTTATGAATATAGATGCTTCGGCTATGAAACTTGAATATTTGTTAACAAATTATGTGTTGCTTAAAATGGCCATGAAAAGCATGTATTTCTTTTGATGAAGGTAATAGGTATGTGAAGAAATGAAAAATGTCTTAGAGGTATCCAAATGTAACCCAAGGGAATAATTGAGCATTGTTGTCCAAGATATCCAACAACAAGACAAAGCATCCTTGGAAAGAAAAGCATTGCAACACAGTTGAAAAGAAGGACATGAACCCTTGCTAAAAACAAAGATAAAACCAAGGAAAATGTGATTCCAAGGAGGAGGGGGGTAGTAATACCCCCAATTTTACCCTTGGATATATTGAATCCATTATGTAAATGTTTTCTTATATGGACTTTGTGATTGGCATATTGATCCAATTTGAATACTATGTAAATATTGTGTTCATTAATAACATGAATTGTCCAAGATGGTTGTGAAAGATGCACCAACGGGGATATGATTCCACTAGAGGGGAAGATGAAAGGTGGCCCATGGGAGAATATTGAATCCTGGATTTCCTAGTGTTAGCCATAGAACCATCCAATTGTTGTGGCATGAGCTTTGAATGAGACAATTAATTCCTTTTTACTGTGTTCACTCAATCATTAAATTCCTATGTGAGGTTGGACATGGGAGAAGTCCCTTTATGCAGTTAAGGAAGAATGGGGAATGAAGGATTTCTAGGACAACTGCAAGATCCCTTTTCATTATGGTCATAAGTTATGTCAGGAGAGAATGATACTTTCCCTTCTATCCTACCTTAGAATTAAAACCATTATCTTTCCTTTCCATGTAGGCATCCCCATAGACTCACCATGTATTCCTCATTGTTGAGACATGTTATCTTTCCTAGTTTTCACTCACACCTTCACCTAGAGAATTTCATCACAATTGGCATTCCCAGTGTTGGCCTACTATAAACTCACACACACACCTTAGAATCACCTAGAAAGATGGGTCACCAAGGGACTTGGATTCACAAAGGAATGCTTGAGACTTGAACAATGTTGGGTGGGATAGATTCTTTAATATTGCATACATACTATTTATCCTTGTGTTAAATCATTACCGTCACTTTAGACTCATTTTCCCTTGCTTTGAAACCATCATTGTGGGAACCATCCCTTCGTTTCATACTTACATGAACACCATACAATGCAGACACTTAGCTTTATAAACACATAGACTTACCCACATGCTCAGACTCACCCTTCACAAAGACTTGTGTTCCATTGACTTTGTTAACCATTTCGATCACCAGACGATGTGTTTCACCTAGAACCCGATCCTTTATCCCAATATGTAAACTAGAGAGAGAGAGAGAGAGAGTTGGTTGTAAATAATCCCTTAGTCTTGAGACCAACTCTGTGAACTTTTCTACTGTTACATGTATGAGATGTGAAAGAAACAGCTAGATATCCAGTAGTATGAAACCAATTGGACTCTTTCTATGCACACACTAGAAGCACTTGACAAGATGGATCACCCAAGGGACTTGGATTAGTGAAGTGTTAGAAAAACGGGATCACAGAGCAATAACAATAAACAACAAAAAAGATGAAAATATTAAAATTCATTACAAGATAGACACATATATAACGTGATTCACCCAAGATGGGATACGTCCACACAAAAATTTCCATTGCTTTATTATTATACCATCCAACAAAATGAAGGGATACAGCCTGCAACAACCTTGTTGCACTTCCTCTTCACTCTCTTACAGTCTCTTTCACACAATCGCATAGATTGTTTTACAATGCTACAATACATTACACAGCCATATTGTAGTGATTTCCTTTTACAGGGGAATTACCATGGGAAAATACCACGGGTCACCCAATACCATGGGCTCATAAATTGTTGGCCAACAAACATCCAAAAAAATTATTTTGGTGGCTTCACCTCGGACGTATGATCCTTCATGTGACTTATGCTCTTTTTAATTATGGACTTATGATATTTTATATGATTGTGGACATATGCTCATTTGCATGATTAATTTTATTAAGGACTTATGATTAATGTTTGATAACATGACTTTGGAATTTGGCACTATTATTAATGTTAATGTTATTACTAACATCTTTTCTATCTTTGAATGGTGTTACTATTGATTAAATAAACAACTAGATCACCAAAGGAAACTAAAAGAGTATGGGGGACCATGGATTCCACAAAGTGAGGGGAAGTGTGGACATCCCTAGCACCTTATAACATGTTGTTGGATTAAGTTTGTCCATCTCAATTCATATTTGCACCTTGGTGACATTAATAATGTTGGTCACACAAACCTTGTACAATGAACCCTATTCTCAATATTTATGGACCATGGAGTTAATATTTCATATTTTTCTCACCTAAGTGGGACCCTCTTTCCTAGGGAACCCTCCTTGGGAAGATATTCCCTCAAATTTATGTGTTTTTGGTTATTTATGAGCCCTTTTCCTAGTTTTTAGGGGTTGTATGCTATTTTCTAGATTCCACTCTTACACTATGCATTGATGATCCTATTTTTGTGATTCCATGTTGTTTATGACCCTATTGAATGCCTTATCTCACCTATTTTTCCCTCCTTGATGTTTTGTAACCCCATTTGTGAATTAGCGTGCCTCCATGTGCTCTTCATGGTTCCATCCCTTAGTTTTTGGTAACTCCTCCTCATGGTGCTAATTCGGGAAAGGGAATCTTTTCACTAAGTCACCACTCCACTAATTGAATTTAAGTCTCCATGATGAAGCTTAAAACTTACCTCTCTCTAATTGGAGTTGATCCCTTTGGGTTATAGTTGGCCTCCTTGTGCTATAAATTCACATTCTTTCTCCTTGTTGAAGTTCATCTTGAGCTTTAGACCATGTGACTTGTGCTATCTATCCATCTTGGGAACGTTGGTAGTATTGAGAGTGTATTGAGACTTAGAGTTAGTCTAGTTATTTTCCCTTTACTTCCATTATATCACTCTACTAGTCCAAGTTCTCACACAAGAATCCCGTAAATGGGAATGGTGAGCTAGGTCATATCCCATAGGCGATGGAGACGGACATGAAAGTACTAGTGGGAAGCATTGTGGTTCTCAGAAGAGGTAGTTCCAAGAGTTTCTAGACTAAGTGTTCATCTACCTATGGATCCATGGTCTCAGCTCAGGGTGGCTTGTTCAAGCAAGGAAGGCTTGATAGTGTCTACGGTTGGGATGAAATTTTTTATGCTGCAACCAGTTGCCCATATATTGAGATAAGTATTTATCATATGATTTTATTTATGTTTTAACATATTGTTATGATGATTATGTACAAATGTGGCTGAATTGAATTATCTATATGCTTTATTATTGTATGCCATAATTTGGTTACAAGAAGAATGGACTTCGTAGGATTCAAATCCGAGATGATATTCATTTTGATCTTCTCTCTCTTGTTAAAAAACTGTATCTATGACTCTATGGTATTGGGAGGTACAAAACCATATGTTTTGGTTCACCATTCTCTGTTCATTTTTATGATTTGGGACCTATTCCATTGTGTCTCGAACAACGTTTCCAGTAAGGATCACCTTTCATTTCGTCAAAAGTTCTTTCCAGGTGACTAAGATATGTTTGTTTTGGTCCAACAGTTTTCACGATGCTAGGTTGAGCGCACTAGTTGTTTTCACGTCCCCTCCCATCCACTAGAGAGAGAACGCGACCATAGTGTTGCTAATCCAGGAAATCTAGCCCCATGAACACAAAATAAAAATGCATTGAAATAAAACTTACACAGATGCATAACAATTGCAATTATACAGCGGAAGCAATTCATCCATTCAACCCATTAGACATGTTCATCACTTTTCATTAAGAAACAAATACAATTGCAGAGATAAAATAGACAAGAATAATTATCTTGAAAGAAGCTTGTCTCGCAACCAGCTATGTCGCTGCAATGTTCCACCCAACCATAGGCCAGTGTGTTCATCAATCTCTCAACAACACTGCCACCCTCGAGCTGGGCATGATTCTCACAAGGAATAAGGGAACACAAGCAGGCTCACACATAGCCAAAGGTATATCAAAATTCATCCAAGCCAAATAGAGTTGAGTTTATTAGGCTGCTAGGGAGGTGGAAGGATAAATTGCTAATCTAGTGAGCTCAATCACAGAGCTATGGACACCTGCACCAGATCTGGCTTGACTTCTAAACATCTACACACCCAATACAAGGAAGCATCCCCTTCTCTGCTACAAAGTACCTCACGCTATGCCTTCCATCCCAGTGTTATTCAGGATGTGTAAAGAAGAAAACCAACCCCTCTAGATATGTCTGTGAGATTCCTTCATACACTAGGTTTATCAAGCTCGTTCAGACCCAATTCCGCTCCCAACCAGTTCAGATCAAAGAAAAATATGCACACACAGTAGAATACAAAATTATGGGTTGAGGAAAAACGGTTTTGGCAACAAAACGAATTAGCAAGATGGGTAAAAAAATCCCTTAGTATCAATTTGATTTCCAGAGACGTTTATGGCCCTAATGTGGCCAAAATAGACTCAACAACACCCAAAAATCATGGGTCTCTTCTCCCACTCATTGGCATTACCAAAAAAACAATTGTTGTCTTGGAAAACAATGGGAAAATGTAGCAAAATCATGGGGAGGGTGGGGGGGGGAACCCAACCACTAATAATTACAAAAACAATTTCCCATCCTGAGGAAAATGAGGTAAAAAACCAAAAACGTAAATGAATACAGACACAGGAAGTTCCAGCTGCCTCCAAGAGCCCAACGTGAAGGAAAATGGTAAGGAAACATGAAAACGTGAAAGCATGTTGGAATAGGCAGACGTTTTTGGGTTCTTACTTGCCCAAGGAGTCAAAATGTGTTTTCCAAAAACCGATGGCTTATCCAATTCGAATTTGGGCTGCCATACCTTGCCCATCCCATGCAATAACCAACTCAACCAATTTCTGGCAGTAATAAATGATTGGGTGAATAAGACAAGAAAGTTAGTTGACAGTTTTCATGGGTTTTCCCATTGAAATTTGGATTTTCTCCATTGGCTCAAAGGTTAAATATAGCCTCCCCCTTTATCATTAGGAAATCATGCTCCCATCTGTTATAGCTAATTTTAGCACACATGGTGAATCACACTTTTATGGCCTTCCTTGTCCCTCTGCAGACCCCATGGACCATTTTTGTACCTTTGATGTTTCAAAGATCATCCCTAAAAACATGTAAAAATTGCCATACGCGACTTTTAATCCCTTTCTTGCGTACATACATGGATTTGACCTCTAAAACCGCATACATCGGGATGTGTGCAAAAGGTCAAATTCTTTTGGAGTTTTCCTTGATGTGGATCCAACCCACTTGGCTCCTAGCCTTCCATATGCCTTGAGATCGCTCGGATTCAACCCTTCATTACCCCATTGAAGAGTTGTATAAGGAACCCTTTGGAGACATTGAAGGCATGAGGAATTGAGAGCAAAGAAACTATAGTCCATTGTTACCGGAGCTTATACTTGAGTCTACATCCCTTTGTCCCTTGGAGCACTTTTGTGTTCTTCCCAAGCTTACCTTTTGCTTGTGAGCTTGCTATCGAGAGATGGAGGATTGAGGTGGTGGAGGCCCAAGTGGGAGACTCAGTTTCTCTGATTCGCAGACGTGCCCATAGAGGTTGTCACTCTTGTAATCTATGTTTTATATTAATAGAAATATCTTTTCCTGCCCAATAATATGTGTTTAACTGAGTATTTTATCCATGGATTATTTTAAATGCTTATATGTTATTGATTATATATGCTAGAGTAGATCTAAGACAAATATATATAGCATGCTTGTCTTGTTTGCCGATTGTTGAGGAAGCAATTTATCAATACAAGCTGGAGTTGGAAAGCTCAACGGGGATCTACATCAACCGTCTGGAATAAGGTACAAATCGAGATCCTTTAGTGTTAGATATTTGGTTTCTCTTGCATATTGGAAAGGATTGATTTTTGGAGTCAAGCTGTCTGTTGTGGTACCCCAAGCCATAGGAATTTCTCTCCGTAACAAAATTGGCGACTCCACTGGGGACGTTCCTTGTTTTTGTTTGGGGTTTGGGGGCACAATGTGCTTGATATTATTGACTTGCTCTTTGTTTCTCCTTGTTTGTGTGTTGCATTTTATAGTATGTTCATCCATTGACACTCCCCTTTATTGGTTTAACCCTTGGCCTGCTTTTTACCACTGCCTTCTCTGTATACACAGGTTTTTGGCCAAAAGTCGCGTACATACGTGGATTTTTGGCCAAAAGTCACGTATACACGCAGGTTTTTGGCCAAAATCCACGCATACATGCAGCTTTTTGGCCAAAAGTCATGTATATACACAACGTTTATTTAAACAGTCATGTACATCCTCCCTTTTGGTGAGTTTGATGTTGTGGGAAGTTGCTGGGTGGGTTGTGAGTGTGGTTGGGTCTTCCTTGGGTATGATGTTGTCTGTTGGATGCTTCTTTTATGACTAGAGACCACCTTTTCATTGATTTTTCTTTGAAAGTAGTTTTAGTCATTTATCCTTTTTGTTTTTCCATTAGTGCATTACTCTTTTTTGTCTCAGTGTCTTGCTGGGCTTGTGTTTTATACTTGTTGTAGAGACTGAGAGTTTTAGATGACTTTTATCGCATTTTTCATTCTTTTATATTGGAAAATACAATGTAGTTGCACTTTTAGTTGCATCTTAGATATGGATTTGAGGAGGTACTTGCATTGGATTGCTTGGATGAGAGTTGTGTTTAGGCTTTCATATAGGCAGGATTGCATTGGCATTTGGAAAGGAATATGTATTTATGCATCTCATGTAGTGGCATACCTTTTTTTCATTTGACAAAGATTGTGCTTAGCATTGTTTGTTATGGTGTGCATATTTACTTCACTGCTGAGTCATAACTTCATTAGTTGCACGGTCATTTCCGTTTGAGTAATTACAGCCAATTAAAATCAACGCATAATAAAATGAATTACACTCTTTTCTTTTATAGGGTGCACCAACAAGACTAGGTTTTAGGGTCTTGGAATAGTTCATTGTGAGAAAATTCTCCAAGACCACTAAACAACAACATGTATGTGTTTGTCCAGGTGAGAGTGTGAAATTCCTTGGTATAATTAGTGTTTCTCAGGATCCTCCTCTTACAAGGGAGTTAAGCACAAGGCGATGTGAGCGGTTAATGATTGGGATGACCCCTGGTTATAACTAAGTAGCACCAAAGATATTTCCAGGATTGTATTCGTATCTAGGGGCTCTTTCGAGAGTTTCAGGCTTTGCTACCCTACCCATATGGTCAATCCCACCTGTGACTGTCTGCCTGAGCATTGATTATATTGAGGTGACCTTAGTTTCCTTACCTAGGGTATCACACGGGGTACTTGCAGAGGCTATTCTGTGAGTGTCCTAGCCAGGTAGAGGTCGGAAAGCACAGTCACTTTATGCATTGAAGCTAAGGGCCACTATAATTGGTTACGTACCTTCGCTTGTAGTGTATGGGAGTTTAGAGCCTCTCCTAGGCGAGGCATACCTGCTGCATTCGGGAGCTCACATATCCTCCCCTTGGTTTGCTTGTATTTTGGCTGTATATTTTCTTAGGAGTGTGCTCTTTGCGCGCTAGTTGGCCTTTGGGATCGCGATTACTTGAGTATATTTATGCTCTCTTGAGTTCGGGTCCTTTTATTTTCGTCATGCCTGGTATCCTATCGCCCGTCCTTGGTCCTAGTACGGATCCTTGTATCAGAATTGGGGGCACCATAGCCCCTTACCTTGCTCATAGATTTGGGAGTGGTCACATTCTGCCCACTACTCCATTTGTGGAGGATGTTGACTCCCTTCTCTCGGTCTTTACAATGGTGGTCACCCTCACGGGGGTGGTAGTATATACGTGAACGTTGGGTCTACACTTTACATTCCTTTTCATGGCCCATCGTCCACCTCACTGTTTCCTTTGAATTTATTTGTCATGATCATTCCTCCCTATTCCCTATAGTTTGGATTCTTTATTGACTATTTTGGGTTGTTTTGGACTAATATGGTTGTCATGTAGGGTCTAGTTTTTGTACACTCTCTCTGAGGTTTCGACCCATTCGTTCCTATCACAGGTATCATGTCTAAACTAGCATATAGGTTAGGATTTCACATTCGCTTTCATTTTGCATGACCTTATGACTGTTTCATTTTAACCTTAGGTACGAACCCATTCCGTGGTATCACGGAACCTTCATGCTATTGTTAGAAGTGGTACTGTGTGAATGGTAGAGCTTTCCTATACATGAGTGTCCTAGTTAGCTCCCCTTTGCATTTGGTACCCATTTTGTGAGTCCTCTCTTAGGTCGGAGAGTCCCTTTTAGTCCCGCCATGTCCTTGAGAAAGAGCTTCATACTCCTCTTGAACTTTATGCTGGCCATTCCCCCAGGACTCCCTTGTATATGTCAAGTTATAATTGCATTATCATGAGTTTTGCTTGCCTTATTGTAACGTCCCCGACCCTCCGACCGGCGAAGAGGACACTATGATACATCAAGTCATCCGGGCATCTAACCCCATGAACATGGACATACATACATATACTGCTAAAGCATGATACATAAAAAAACATAAAACATACTACGAAGCATAATCATTCATCTACACAATGGAAGCAAAACATATCAATCAACACTCATGCATATACAGATCAGAATTTAACATGTATATCATCATTCATCAACGGTAAATATGATTGCAGACACAAGTTAGGTAAGAATACTTATCTTATTAAGGACTTGTTCCGAAACCAGCTACGTCGCTGCAACGTTCCACCCAACCATAGGCCCGGGTGCTCCTTAATCTCTCAGCAACGCTGCCACCCCCAAGCCGGGCATGATTCCCCAAGGAATAAGGAACTAGCAAGCTCACACATAGCCAATAATAACAACACCACAAGGGTACACAATTCATCCAAGCCAACACAGTTGGGTTTATCAAGCGAACAACAGATCATCCAAGCCAACAAAGTTGGGTTTATCAAGCCATCCAAGAGCTGGGAAAGGCTAAGTGCTAAGATGGTGAGCTCATTGAAGAGCTAAGGACACCGACACTAGAAATAGCATGGCTTCTAGAACACCCACACACACCCAACACAAGCAAATTAGTCCTTTCTCTGCAACGCAGTCCCTCAGACCCTGATCTCCCTTCCAGTGCTATTCATGGGTTGTGGAGAAGAAATCCACTCCACTAACTCCGTCTGTGTGGTTCCCAAACCACCAGGTTTATCAAGCACATCAGGCCTCTCTAGTGCACCACTCCAATGTAGTTCGAGGACAAAACCACTGCATGCATGCAACAAATCAGCTATTACAGCTTTAACAGAGGAAGAAACAGCTTCATGGATCGTTCTTGGCCCTATCGTGGCCAAAATGATCCCACAACAACCTATAGTAGCCCCAAATCGCAAGGCAACTCAGCCAATAAGAGTGGGGAACAACAGCCAACAAACCACAAGGAAAATCCCCCCAGTAATCTACATCAATTACCACATTGTAAAGGAAAAACACAGTCAACAATGCGTGGAGGAGACACAGTCCAATAATGCCCAGAAGAAATTCGATTCTCTGCGTGAATGGAAAGAAGAACATAACCACAGGTTGGCAAATAGGTGAGAGAGAGAGAAGTACCACCCCCCACATAATGAATCACGGCTCCTTTTATCTCATCCCTCATGAGGGAAAATGAACAGCCTAACTTTCTGCACGCGAGAGGGTGAACAGAGTGTCCCCTTCCTCTGGTTGGACGTTCAAGAAGACCAACGATCCGCTGGAAAATAGAACGGTCGCGATGGAGAGAGTGCGGTTGTGGAAAGAATGGGATCATGGGCGTAGTGGTTCTCCTGCCAGTGTGAGGGTCAGCCTGCTGGAGTGTGCATGTGGGAAAGGAGTGACAGTCCTGTCACACTCCATTACCAGCAATAACTGCCCCAACTAATCAACAGAACATTTAAGGTGGTGGTTGGATGAGACAAGGGAAGGTGAGCAAAAGAGTGGTGACACATGGCTTTTCCCCCCCATGGCTCAAGGTTTAACATTCCCCCTCCTTATCCTTAGGAATCATGCCCTTTCTCAATTTAGTTGCAGTGAACATAGCTGGTTGGGTTTATTTAATTAAAAATGCACATTTACATAATATCACAATTTAATATGTATGCCACATGCCCCAATATACCATTGGTAAGAATTTCAATCCGAAACGTAACATAACCAATCAATGGTGGGGCCTTTGCCTTTAGCTCCGCACCACGATTATTTACAATGTATATATATGTATCATGTATTTTTAATGCATCGGGATCAAAACCGGGGTGTTACACTTATTGAGCCTTATGCCAACTTCCCTGACTTTAATTATCAACCATATTGCCCGATCTTGTCTCATGGCTAGCCACGTAGAGCCATTTTATATATCCTTTGCAGCTTAATTCCCTTTTTACCGGGAGGGGACTTTCCCCCGAGTGTCTCTATCCTACACATGTGTCCTTGCATTGAGAATAGGTATGTTCCACTGCTTGGAACTAGTTTGTTTTCCCATATGACACTCATCTCCTCCTAGTCCGTAACTTTAAAGCAATTTTTTTCTCTTTCAAGCTTTTTAAATATTTGAAAAAGTCCAAAAAATATTAAAAAACTAAAAAGTCAAACAAGGAAAGATGTTATCTTTGGCAGCTATCGAGTCCTATCGCCTTTGAACAGAGCACTGTATATCACATCCGTTGGTTGGGTTAATAGTTTGACTTTAGGAGCTGTACTCATTTCTATGAGTTTATCTCCACTGACTGGCTAAGCTTCCAGTCCCTATGGAGCCTCTGTCAATGCCTCTTGTGTCGCAGAGATGTCGCAGTATTATATATCGAGTCTATGCTTCCTACGTTCAGTCACCATTTTCCATTGTGCTCTTGTTCAAAGGAAGTTGAAACCTAAGTCGGTCATTCATCAGTTATCTTGACTTTGCATGTCGACCATTCCCAGTACAGTTACTGGTTCGTGCACGTTATGATTGAGTCCTTCCACATTATACAGCTTTGCTGAGGACCTCGTGTTGGATGATGAGGGATGCCTTAATTCCCTCCTTCCAGCGGATTTCATCCCATCGACTTCAGATCATTTATTCTGGGATTGGAATCTAGAGTCATTTTTCGAGTGCCTTGAGACTTGCAATCATCAGTGGCAGGTTCTCTCACTGTCGACAATTTTTTGGAATACATCAATGTCCCCTGATCGATAGAATCTCTCAATTTTTCGACCTCAACACATTTATTCACACTTGTTAGTTTGCACTCTAGTACCTTGATTCCCATTATCATTATTGGTGGGTGATTTCGCCTCTGTTCACGGTATACATCAATGACCGGTAATCAGACAATGGACTACTTTGTTCGACCTCGACACCTCTATTCGCATAGTAGGACATGTACTCATATCGGTTTGTGTAGAATACCTTCCATATTGGTGGCATCTCTTATATGCTACCTCCTTGATCGTGCTAGTGTTTTTGAGATTTCAACTCTCGTGACTTGATTCCAGTATATGTTAGACATTTCCAGCCATTATGGAGATCTTGATCCATTATATATCTTCAGCCTTCATGGAGATCATGATCCTTTATATATCTTCATCGTGGAGATTCTGATCTATTTATATTGTAGGTGGCGATGACCACACATGTCATATTGTATCATGCCTATTCATGGCCATTGTACTCTTATGTATCCGAGATTGCTATATCTACTTGTAGTTATGTGCAGAGTTGTATCATTGTATAGTGATGATTGGATGGCTGGTTCTTCCACTGGGTTCTTCATCACTCCACTTCTGGGATGGACTTATAATGTATTTCGACCATCGTATGACCCCTCTGACCTCACACATTAGGGGGCATATGTTATAGCTGATTTTACCACTCATGGTGAATCACACTTTTATGGCCTTCCCTATCCCTCTGCAGACTCTTTAGACCCCATGGGCCATTTTTGTACATTTGATTTTTCCAAGATCATCCCTAAAAACATGCAAAAAATGCCATACGTGACTTTTAATCCCTTTCTCGCATACATATGCGGATTTGACCTCTAAAACCATGTACATCGGGATGTGTGCAAAAGGCCAAATTATTTTGGAGTTTTCCTTGATGTGGATCCGACCCACTTGGCTCCTGGCCTTCCATATGCCTTGAGATTGCTCGAATTCGACCCTTCATTACCCCATTGAAGAGCTATATAAGGAACCCTTTGGAGACATTGAAGGCATGAGGAATTGAGAGCAAAGAAACTATAGTTCATTGTTGCCAGAGCTTATACTTGAGTCCGCATCCCTTTGTCCCTTAGAGCACTTTTGTGTTCTTCCCAAGCTTACCTTTTTCTTGTGATCTTGCTATCGAGAGATGGAGGATTGAGGTGGTGGAGGCCCAAGTGGGGGACTCAGTTTCTCCGATTCACAGACATGCCGATAGAGGTTGTCACTCTTGTAATCTCTGTTTTATATTAATAGAAATATCTTTTCCTGTCCAATAATATGTGTTTAAATGAGTATTTTATCCATGGATGCTTTTAAATGCTTATATGTTATTGATTATATATGCTAGAGTAGATCTAACACAAATATATATAGCATGCTTGTCTTGTTTGCCAATTGTTGAGGAAGCAATTTATCAATACAAGCTGGAGTTGGAAAGCTCAATGGGGATCTACGTCAACCGTCCGGAATAAGGTACGAATTGAGATCCTTTAGTGTTAGATATTTGGTTTCTCTTGCATATTGGAAAGGATTGATTTCTGGAGTCAAGTTGTCTGTTGTGGTACCCCAAGCCATAGGAATTTCTCTTCGTAACACCATCTCATTAATTGTTGCATTGACCTGGTTGTGGTTTTTTTATTAAATTGCATATTTACATGATGTCCAAAATTATAATGTGTTGGCTAGCACAAAATACCATTGACAACGATATTTAATCGCCGAAACATAAAACGCTAAATCGATGGTGGGGATTTTTCCTTTAGCTCCACACCATGATTAATTACAATATATACATCATATACATTTAATCCAAACGAGGTCAAAACTAGGGTGTTACAGTTGTTAGATTGGAAATGCTATTTGCATGGATCTGGTCCTATTTGCATATCTCAGTTTCGATAATTTAATATAAATTTAATATTGATTGATGGATATAGGTAGGCATCAATGCAATCTAAATTATATTAGTGAAAAATGGTTGTAGGGGACAACAATTGGGAGGTGATTTTATGGGTTGTGATTGCACCTCGTATCGTTTGTTTTTCTTTGGTTGTGGTGTGGTTGTTGTTGTTTGTTTCTTGTTGTTTGTTTTCCTTATTTTTCATCCTCACTAAAATCACACACCAAACAACACAAACTAATTAAATATGCAAACATCTAACTACACAATACTTGACAATTATAAACTATTTTTTAATAATCTTTACGAAATATAAGAATTTAATATAGGACCTTAATCGTGTTATGATAATAGATTCATTATTCATGCACTGAATGCAATTAGGAAATTAAATTTAATGTTGATATATTTTATTAAGTGTTGAGATTGTTTAACTAAGGGTGAAAAATTATTTAATTAAGTAATTAAACCTTAGTAATGTTTATTAAAGTTAGAACTTTAAGTAATCATTTAATGATTAGTTGTCCTAACCCTATTCCATTGTTCTTAAATTAAAATTTAGAACCTTTTTTCTTGTCGTAAGGGTCAGGGACATTGCAAGTGGTATCCGAGCTTAAGGTTTCAACACTATGGCTATTGGGCCTTCTGCAAAGTTTCAAGTCACTTTGTAAACATGCATTTGCATTATATAACTTGGATGCATGCACCTTAATATAGTTTCACATGTGAGTTATTTGATTAAATTATTAAATTGGGATGGCTATGGAATTGAAGTTAATCTAGTAAGGATATGTCTTGAACGGATTTATATCCCCCTTGTCTAATTAGGTAGTTTGCAACTTAGAAATGTTGGCTAGTTGCTTTATAAACCAGAAGAAAAGTAGTTTTAATGTTAATGAAGTTATATCAATGTGTAGTTTACTAACAGAATGTTGATAATGAACACATTGCAGTTCTCAGTGATTGATTGAGAAAGTGGTGTGACCACTAAACTGATATTTTAATCAAACCTGTGAAGACTAAAGATTCAATAAGTGCAAGTTTAGCAGTGGGAAGTTAGATATTGGATATGGATTTTGAGGAAGGACATATACCATATAGTCCTGAAGAGGAGTTTGTTGATGGAAGAAGGTCAATTAGACATAAGAGGAGCAGTGAACCGTTAATCTTGGAGGATTCAGTGAGGAAGTGTAGAGAGGGCAATGAAAGGATAATTCATATCCAGGAGAAAATTATGAATGATCTAAAATCATTGAAGACCATCCAAAGATCCATTGAGAAGAGTCACAAAAGAGGTTATGTGAAGTATAGATCATCTTCAAGAAGACCTTACCACTTAAAGAGAAATACGGGGTATGCATCAAGTAGTACATAGAGTAGTCATGAAAGATCTCCAGTGAGATACAAGAATATGAGGCCTACTCGAGATGAACTAGTAGGAAAGCTTAGAAGAATCAAGCCCCAAACTTTTCATGGAGAATTAAAGCAAGGAGAATATGTTGAAGCATGGTTTGTGGGACTAAGGAAGTTCATCCAGTTGCACCAATACACACCTATTATGGAAGCACAGGTAGACATATACCATTTGCAAGGAAAATAATCTATCTAGTGTGATCGACTAGTTAAGCTAAAAGACATCAACGAAGACTGAATCTCTTGGAAGAATTTGAGAAGTAATTCCAGAAAGAATACCTCTTTGAGAATTATTGTGATAAAAATGTGGAAGAGTTCTTCGAGCTTAAGTTGGGAAGCATGATTATGGATGCCTATGAGAATAATTTTTGGAACTTTTGAAGTATGTGGACTTTATTAAAGATGAGAAGGTAAAGATGAGAAGGTTCCTAAGTGGTCTTGTTGAATCTTATAGAGATAAAATCCAGTATGATAGACCAAGGAACCTTAAGGATTCCATATGGAAGGAAAAACACTTATATGAACATAATAAGAGCAAGGCCCCATATCAAAAGAATTTGAAGGATATGAATAATAACAAACAGGAGTAGAGAGAGAAAGGTTTCCATCCTTCAAAATTTAGAAATGGAAATTCTTATCAACAAGGGAAACCAAGGGAAGAGACTTCAGGGAAAAGACCACCTATGGAATGCTGGATATGAAAGGAAAATTACTTTTCCAGTCAGTGCCCGCATAAGAAGAATAACCTTCACAACATTCAAGAGGCTTGAACTGTAGGATATGTAGGTGAAAGTGTTCAGAGGACCTATGCAGCCCTATATGGGAGGAAAGATGACCACCAATCACAAATTATTAAGGTAGAAGGTAATATTGCTAATAAAACCATAGCATATTTGATTGATTATGTAGATAGAGATAGTTACATTTCACCTAATCTAGTTGAGAAATGTCATTTAAAGAAAAGTAAAATTGAAATAGCAATTCTAGTATAGTTATATACAAGAGCCAAGAGGAAAATCACAGAATTTGTAAAGATGTGTCCTTTAGAAATGAATGGAGTGAAAACGTTTGCATACTTAACATCATACCCTTGGGTCCATATGATGTATTGATTGGCATGGATTGGTTGGATGCACACCATGACATACTAGATTGTCATAATAAAACTTATACTTGGATGAAGAAGGAAACCGACTAACAGTCGAAGGTGTACCTAGACCCATATCCCTAAGGCAGGTATCAGCTCTATAATTGAATAAATGTCTCTGAAATAGGTTCCAACTATATGAAATCCATGTAGAAGATTCAAAGGAAGGAAAAGAGCCATAACTACAGGATCATCCAATACTACAAGGGTTAGCAGATATATTTCAAGAATCGCCAAAAATGCCTCATAAGAGGGACATTGATTTTTCTATCAAATTAGTGCAAGGAACAATACTTTCATATAAATCACCTTATAGAATGAGTACTCCAAAGTTAAAGGAATTATAGATGCAGTTATAGGAGCTACTAAAGAAAGGTTACATAAGACCCAGTGTTTTACCTTGGGGAGCCCCTGTGTTATTTGTGAAGAAGAAGGATGGAACTCTAAGACTATATTGGATTCCTTCTCTCACCTATTTCTCCCTCCTTGATTTTTTGTAACCCCCTTTATGCATTATTGTTCCTCCATATGCTCATCATGGCTCCACTCCTTAGTTTTTGGTAACTCCTCCTCAAGGTGCTAATTCGGTAAAGGGAATCTTTTCACTAATCCACCACTCCACTAATTCAATTTAAGTCTCCATGATGAAGCTTAAACCTTACCTCTCTATAATTGTAGTTGATTTATTTGGGTTATAGTTGGCCTCCTTGTGCTATAAATTCATATTCCATCTCCTTGTTGAAGTTAATCTTGAGCTTTAGACCATATGACTTGTGTTATCCACCCATGTTGGGAATGTTGGTAGTATTGGGAGTGTATTAAGACTTAGATTTAGTCTATTTTTTTCCATTTGCTTCCATTCTATCACTCTAACAGTCCAATATCTCAAAAAGGAATCCAGAAAATGGGAATGGCGAGCTAGGTCATATCCCATAGGAAGTGGAGACGAACATGAAAGTAGTATTGGGAATCATTATGGTTCTCAGAAGAGGTAGTTCCGAGAGTTTCTAGACTAAGTGTTTATCTACCTATGGATCCATGGTCTTAGCTTAGGGTGACCTATTCAAGTGAGAAAGGCTTGAAAATTTCTATGGTTGGGAGGAAATCCGTCCTATTGCATCCAGTTACCCATATATTGAGATAAGTATTTCTCATATGATTTTATTTATGTTTTAACATATTGTTATGATTACTATGTGCAAAGGTGGCTGAATTGAATTGTCTATATGCTTGATTATTGTATTTCATAATTTGGTTATATGAAGAATGGACTGCATAAGATTCGAATCCAAGATGATATTCATTTTGATATTCTTTCTCTTCTTATAAAACTATAACTATGGCTCTATGGTACTGGGAGAGCTACAACCATATGTTTTGTTTCACCATTCTATGTTATTTTTATGCTTTGGGACCTGTTCCATTTTTTCTAGAACATCGTTTCCAGTAAGAATTTCCTTTCTTTTCATCGAAAAAGCTTTTTGAATGACCAAGATATGTATGTTTTGGTCCTGCATTTTTCCTAGTGCCAGGTTGAGCGCACCACTTGTTATATTAGAAATTTTATATGCATGGATATGCTCCTATTTGCATATATGAGTTTTGATAATGTAATATTAATGTAATATTGTTTGATTTCTAGAGGTAGGCAGCCATGCAATCTAAAATATATTAGTGAAAAATGGTTGTAGGGGACAACCATTGGGAGGTGATTTTGTGGGTTGTGATTGCAGTTGGTGCCTTTTGTTTTGAATTGGTTGTGGTGTGGTTCTAGGTTACAACCTACATATTTTTCTTGATGTTTGTTTTCCTTAGTTTTTATTTTCACTAAAATCACACACCAAACAACACCACAAACTAATTAAATCTGCAAACAACTAACGACACAATACTTGACAATTATAAACTATGTTTTTAATAATATTTACGAAGTATAAGAATTTAATATGAGACCTTAATCACACTATGATAATAGATTCAGTATTCATGTACTAAATGCGATTATGAGCTTAAATTTAATGTTGATATTGTTTAACTAAGGGTGACGAATAATTTAATTAAGTAATGCAATCTTATTATTGTTTATTAAAGTTAGAACTTTAATTAATCATTTAATGGTTAGTTTTCCTAACATTATTCCATTGTTCTTAAACCATAATTTAGGACATTTTTCCTTGTCATAAGGTTCAGGGGAATTATATATTTCCTTTTATAGGGGAATTACCATGGTAAAATACCATGGGTCACCCACACCATGGGCCCTTGAACTATTAGCCAACAAACATCCAAAAAATTCTTTTTGGGGATTCTCCGTCAAACCCCCTTTCTCGGGACGCTACCCCCATACCCCCTAATGGGAAGAGTGTACAATAAAAGTGGGGTACAAACATGGATGAACAATAACATCTCTTAATATGGAAGATCGGGTTCCACAACCAACATGAAGGGGATGTTTGAGCCTAGAGGGTGTTGTGTGGTACATGTATTTTGGAGCCACTAATATGCAATCCATGTGGAAGATTCCAAGGAAGGAAAAGATCTAGAACTACAGGATCATCCAATACTACAAGGGTTTTCATATATATTTCAATAATTGCAAAAAATGCCTCCTAAGAGGGACATTGATTTTTCTATCGAATTAGTGCCAAGAACAATACCTTCATCTAAATCACCTTATAGAATGAGTACTCCAAAGTTAAAGAAATTACAGATGTGGTTAGAGGAGCTAATAAATAAAGGTTACATAAGACCTAGTGTTTCACCTTGGGGAGCCCTTGTGTTATTTGTTAAGAAGAAGGGTGGAACTCTAAGACTCTACATAGATTACAGGAAGTTGAACAAATAAATGATTAAAAAAAAATATCCCTTACCAAAAATTGATGACTTGTTTGATCAGTTGAGAGGATCCAAGTTATTTTCAAAGATAGAGTTGAGGTCAGGATACCACCAAATTAGAATTAAGAATGAATATATTAGTAAGACAACATTCAAAACAAGGTATTGACATTATGAGTTCACAGTGGTACCTTTTAGTTTAACGAATGCACCAGAAATATTCATGTGTTTAATGAATGGAGTCTTCACAAAATACTTAGATAAGTTTGTGATTGTACTCTTGGATGAAATCCTTGTATATTCCAAGACAGAAGAAGATCATGAAGAACATATAAGGTTAGTAATGCAAGTGCTTAGAGAAAGTTGTATGCTAAATTAAGCAAGTGTTCTTTCTATCAAGGAAGAATCCACTACCTAGGGAATATCATATCTGAAGAAGGTATTTCAGTAGATCCTAAAAATATAAGATCCCTTATGGAATGAAAAACACCTAGGAATGTATCATAAGTAAGAAATTTCATGGGATTATCTAGGTACTACCGAAGGTTCATTGAAGGATTCTCAAATTTATCTCATCCTATCACATCTTTGTAGAAGAAGGGTGTAAAGTTCATATGTACTCTGAAGTGTGAAGATAGTTTTCAAAGGCTTAAGGAAATGATTACTAGTGCACATGTTCTAAGGATTTCATATCTTGAAGGACTTGGTGGAGTATTGATGCGGGATGGAAATGTGATCAGTTATGAATCTAGAAAGTTAAAGGAACATGAGCATAACTATGCCACCCATGACTTAGAGCTTGCAACTATCATCCATGCTTTGAATATGTGAAGACATTATCTAATGGGTAAAAATTTTGAGTTGAGAACTGATCATCGTGGCTTAAAATACATGTTTGAGCAGTCTGATTTGAATGCAAGGCAGAGGAGGTTGATGGAGTTATTATGTGAATGTGGCTTTGACACCAAGCATATCAAAGTTAAGGAAAATAAAGTAGCATATGTGCTTAGTAGGAAAATACATGTGATGCATGTAGCAATTATCAGCACTAACACATCATATTTAAAGGATAAGATCATTGAATCCAATTTTACAGATGAACTTTATCAGCAGGTGAAAGAAGGATTGCAACAACAAAAAATTCCACAAGAATTTGATAAATATAAGTTTAAAGAAAATGGGATCATCATGCACAGAGATAGAGTTTATTTTCCTGATGTTGGAGATATTAGGAAGATGGTTCTAAAGGAAATGCATGATGTTCCTTATGCCAAAAATTTAGGTTCTCATAAAACAATGGCATCACTAAGGAAACAATACTATTGTCTAGGGATGAAGAATGATGTTGTAGAATATATAGCTAGGTGCATGGAATGTCAAAAATTTAAAGTTGAGCAATGACATCCAGTAGGATTGTTGCAGGCCTTGCAATAACTAGAATGGAAATGGTATGTAGTGATGATGGATTTCATCACGAAGTTACCTAAGACAATATTCCAAAATGATGCTATCATGGTTGTGGTAGATAAGTTAACTAAGGAATCATGCTTCATTCCATTAAAGACAACTCACAAAGCAGCTAACATTGTAGATATTTACATAAAAGAAGTAACCATTCACCACATAGAAACAAATCCCAAGGGAGAGGTTTCCATCACTCAAGTACTCCAATAGACCAAGATAAAAAAAAATAAGTGCATATTAGAACCCTTGTTCTTGTTTATTTGTATGAGAATTCCTTAACCTTTTAAATTTTTAGAGCATACCCTACTAAAAAGTGAAAACAACTTAAAACTAGGGCTTGTCACCCACAATCTAAGGACTAAGCCACAAAAGACTAAAAATATTGATAAAAATGATGATAATTGTTAGTTTTTATTCGATCATGAATCTCGTTAATAGTCACGAATAATTTACTGCAATTTTTAACTGCAAACACACTAAGATCTTAACTAATTATGCAATGGAAAAACACATGAAATCACATTCACATTTGACATATATTTACCCTAGAAAACCCCAATTAGGGAAATACCAACAAACAATTGATTTTTATTCACTATAAAAATCATGGGCTTTTGTCCTAGAAAAATGGTCCACTAAGGAATTACAATGACAAAATGCTATAGCCTTCACACTTAAATATCAATCCTTCAATCTTGTTGGTTGCTAACCCTCGACAACCCCTTGCTCATTTCCTTTGACCATGCCCTTACACCTGCACACTTGGCTGAAATTTTGTCTCCAACCAATCAACGAGATCCCACTCACTCTACATGACTATTTTGTATCTCTTCTTCTCACCTAGGATGTATTTTAGAACATTACAATAGAAAATACAATGGGACAATACCATGGGCCCTCTAGATCACTTTACATAAATTAATTACAAAGGTACATTCACTTTAATAGTTCACTTTAATCAATTGAATCTCCTACATCTAAGAATCAATAATGACACATTCCACTTCTTAGAAATTGTCCACATGGAAGTATTTGTCTGATGCTACAAAAATAAACATTCCCTCTTAACGAGGAAGTTACTTCTCTGTGAGCCAGCTATAACTAGTTCTCCCTTTAACCCTGACACACTATCGCTCACATCATCCTGCACACTAGCATTCCTCATGAACCCTAATGATTAGTTTCTCCCCATTTACAAGTAGACATGGAATCAATGACTCTACACATGCTACATATCAGGGCCAAGAAGTTTGAAAACTTCATCAAATGATTTCTCTCCCCTTAGGAGTTGTCTCCTACTCATGAGCATCCATCAATGCCATCTAGTACCAATTAGGTCTCCTTGTAGAACTGGAAGGGACCACCTCCCTCTTCCCCTATGAAAGTTTACTCCTGATACTGAAAGTTTGTGAACCATGCTCACCATTCAAAGTCTTTTTCTCCTTGACCCCTAATACTGGCATCGATTCATGGTCTAACATCCCCCTGGATCCTACTACATGCTTGCCCTGTAACTTGTAAAATTTTACCTCTTTGATACCAAGAACTCAAATTGAGCCCATGTTAGATCCTATTGGTCAAATGGGAACCTACCCCCTCTTAAAAGAGATGGCATATACATTTTCCTCCAATGTCGATACTGAGACCAAGTTCATCCTCAGCTGCGATACATACAACATTTTTGTCACATCTAGAGATCCTCTTGACTTTAGTTAAAACATGATTGTTCCAACTCCCTTCACAATACACTTACCATGAGCGCCAAGCTCAACATGCAAATATGGGTCTATCCCTACAACCTAGTGAAAAAATAATGTGTCCCTGTCATGTGACAAGAAATCCTATTTTCCACGAGCGAGGTACTATTGAAAACTATGCTAGAAATACAAGAGATTAACGAGCACCCTTTCTCGAACTTCTCAGCAAATTCATCAACCTAAGCTTTTGAAGTTGTTACCTACTCAAACTTTATCTTCTCTTTCTTTCATTCTGGACACTATGAAGCATAGTGGCCACACTTGTGGCATGCAAAGCACTTCACTTTGTGTTCATGTCCTTCTTCTTCTTCACTCCCTGTAAAGTTAACTCTCTACCTCCAGTATTCCTGCTTCTCTTTCTTGACTAGCAAGAGCAACATTCTTCTCATCCTCCTCCTATTGGCCTCTAGATAGAGGCTCCTCCCCCATCTCCTCTTGGATGAATTCATCCCGTAACCACTCCTAGTAAGGATTTTTCTCTCGTGCAATACTCCCTTCGACGAAGGATTCCCATGGCTTAGTGAAGCCATTCAGGGAAATCTTCACCAAATCTGGATCTGTCATAGTCTCCACAAGTGCTGCAAACTTATCATGAAATGTTGTGATACTAGTGAGATAAGAAGCTATCGTATTGGTCTTGGACATCTCAGTGCTTTAGAGATCCTCCTTCAACACCATCTTCTTGTTTTGGTTATTACACTAACATAATTATGTTAAAGCATCCCACATCTCCTTAGAATACTTCTTCTCAACTATGTGAGGGATCAAATGATCCTTCATTGCATCCAAGATAATCCTCTTGGCCTTCACACCTTTCAGGTTGTGATTTGAAGGGTCCTAAGGATATGTTGATGTAGTCACCCCTGTGCTTGCAAACATTCACAGTTTATCCTTTGTGAGAACCAAAGTGATGCATTCCTTCAAAGGGTTGTAGTTGGAGGCACCCTCCCACCTGTCTTCATACCTTATTCCTGCAACATCCATCTTCAACTTGTTGTTTTTTTTTCAGACCCATTGCTCGTTGCCCGAGTCTACTACTTATTATTTCCCTAACTTTTTATGGGCTGCCCGAGCTTGCTACAGCCTACTATTGTTTCCTGGACTCCTCCCTGGGCCTTTTTGGGAACTACCCTAAGCTGCCTGAATTCTGCTTGAAGCTGCCTAGATTTTTCACTAGTTGCCCTATTATATTTTTAATGGTTACACAAGTTCTAAAACATTTAGCATCATAACATCATAACCATAAGAAAAGGATCACTGAAAGAAAGAAAAATGCAGCAACACAAGAGAACACAAAGATTTTCCTCGGGGAAACCACAAGGGAGAAAAACCTGCAAAACTTCCTCAGTATAGAATTCAACCAAGACGATGTAAAACTTCAGAAAACAACTTCATCCTTATTTCTGGTGCACTACCACTTCTCTCTCTTGCTAAGAATATCTTGAGTGAGTGAGTACAAATGAAGGGAGGCGCATCCTATTTATATTCTTCTGTTGACTTGACCTCTAACTTAGTGGGGTTGAATTCACTAGCTGTCAGGGACGACGTGTCCAACTGGACTTTACAAATAACATTTATTATAATGACACTTGGGTACAATTTCCTCGACTTACAATAGAGGGTTTACCTCATGACTTTTACAAGACCAATTACATCAAGGACATCTCTGAATGGAGGAATAACATCTCCAAAGGAGAACACAACAAAAGTACAATAGAATATCTTTCGAAGTTACAATATTTTAACACTCCCTCTTAACCAGGAAGGTATTCTACATCAACAACAACCATCATTACAACTATAAAACTAATTGGTGAATCTTTATATGTCATAGGAAGTTTTGGAACATCATCATACATCTTCATCATACTAGATCATCTTATGTAGTATCAGTATGTGGATGCTGAATCATCTGAATCATCTTCTATAGCATTAGTGTATAAATAATGAATCATCTTCTGCCACGTCATTATATGAATACTTAATAATCTTATGAGTACTAAACCTTCTTTTGTAACATCAATATGTGAATACTGAATCATCTTCTGCCATATCAGTATGTGAATACTAAATCACCTTCTGAACCTTCTTCTGTAACATTAGTATGTGAATACTAAATCTTCTTTTATCATGTCAGTATGTGAATACTCAATCTTCTTCTGCCACATCAGTATGTGAATACTTAATCTTCTTTTGAAACATCGGTGTGTGAATACTAAATCTTCTTCTGAATCATCTACTTCCCAGCATCAGTGTGCAAACATTGAACCATTGTCTTTAATATCAACATCTTCTGAATCATCTACTTTCCGACATCAGTGTTGAATCCTCATCTTGTAACATCATCATCTGAACCATCATCGTTTGCATCTTCAGTATGTGAATACTAAACTATCATCATTTGTATCTCTAGTATGTGAATATTGAAGGCATCATAATCTGTATCGTAAGTATCATCATCTGCATATTCAGTATGGGAATACTGAAACATCATTATCATCTATATCTTCAATATAGAAACACTAAATCACCATCATCTCCATCTTCAGTATGGGAATATTGAACCATCATCATCTATATCTAAAGAAATATTGAATCACCATCATCTGCATCTTCAGTATGTAAATACTAAGACATCATCTATATCTTCAGTATGGGAATATTGAAACATCATCATTTGTATCTTTAGTATAGAAATACTGAGACATCATCATCTGCGTCAATAGTATATAAATACTGAAACAATTAACAACTTCATTAGCATGTTAGTACTAAAAACCAAATCATCTGTAATTCTAGATCATCATCTGCATTACCAGCATAGAGATGTTGGAACATCATCATCATCAACACAAAGTGTTGTGCTTCAACTACATTAACAACACAGGGTGCTGAGACCACAATCATATCAGCAACAACACAAGGTGTTGGGACCACAACCACATCAACATCAATAACACAGGGTGTTGAGACCACAATCATATCAGCAACATCAACACAAGGTGTTGGAACCGCAACATTATCAACACAGGATGCTGACACCACAACATCAACACAAGGTGTTGGGACCATAACCACATTATCAGCATCAACATGCTAAAGCAACATCATCATCAACATCAGTATGGAAATACTGAAATTTCTTTGGCAATTATTTCAACAATCAACAATCATCAGTGTAGTAACACTAAAACTTCAACAATCATCAATCATTGGTGTAAAAATACTACAACTAATTCGACAATCATTAGTACATTAATACTGAAGCACACACCTCAACAATTGGTATAACAATACTGAAGCAATCATTTCATCAAGTATATCAGCAAGCATCAATATAACAATAGTAAAACAACTTTCAAACATCTCGATAATCATCAACAATCAACAATATATAAATACTGTAACAACCTTCAAGCATCTCAGTAGTCATCATCAAACAATAGTATAACAATACTGTGACAACCATCAAGCATCTTAGCAGTCCTCATCAATAAACAGTATAACAATATCGTTCCAAACCATCAAGCATCTTAGCAGTCATCATCAATCAACAGTATATCAATACTGTGACAACCATCAACAATCAACAATATAGAAATACTGTGACAACCATCAACAATCAACAGTATAGCAATACTGAGGATACATCTTTCCCTTCATCTTCTTCGGAGCACCATCATGGTGATTTATCTGGTAGATCCATCCGGGCACTTTGTCAAACTTACTAACTCTTTCGAGCCAAACAAGCCTAATTAGACAGATGGATCTCCCTAGGGACCAAACAAGCCTTGTCTGGATTACTAATCCTTTCAGACCAAACAATCCTAACTAGAAATACTAATCCCCCTAGGATTGATAGGTCTTTAGTCTGGATTACTAACCCTTTCAGGCCAAACAAGCCTACCCAGACATACCCTCCCCTAGACTGACCTACTCATAACTGCATCCAACATATGTTGTCACTCCCTCTTTCGAGAGAGGTCCTTTCGGATTACACCAAGATTGTCTCGAAAGTATTCAAACTTACACGATCAAGAGGCTTAGTCAATACATATGCTACTTGTTCCTTGGTGGGAACATACTTGATATTTACAGCTCCCTTCAGCCACATTCTCTTCTTGTACATCTTCAATTGCATCGTACATTTACAACTTGCAATGATTCTTCTTTTGTGCATCTATAATTGCATCATTCTTCTCTTGTACATCCGCTGATGAAACAGGTCTCAGACACTGAGAGGGGGGGGGGGGTGAATCAGTGTCTATTTAAAACTTTAAAAATATATTTCCAAATCACTTAATATAATCAGTCATATATATTATGAACATAAAGATACATACGAAGAATAAATATCAATATCAATTTATTTTATTGAATAAAATTCCTGTTTAAAATTATAATTTTATCTAGACCCAGCTAGATGGAGAGACCCGGCTTTCCTGAAAAGATTCAACTTTCCTGCAAAACCCAGTTTGCATACATGACCCAGCATGTTGAGAGGAATCCAATCCTCATTCAGGCTCCAACCTGATTACAGACACCAATCTGTTTGTATAAACACAAGGTCCATATCAATGGTAGAATATCCACCGAGATATTAATAATAATCTACTGAGACACACTATTGAATTTCTTCATATCTTATTATATATATGTCTTTAAGTTATGCATCATGTCTTTTCACTAAATAACATGTTCCTTCTCAAGTGACATGTCTCTTTATTTCACTTTAATCATACCTCTAACCTCTTTATTTAGGTTTTGTAACAAGACTTTTAATTATAACATTAAAAGCCACTTTATGTATGTATTTTACTTTAACCTTAAATAAACGTTTCGATATTTATACCCCTTTTAAAACACTAGCGCTGTAGTTATATAAGATTTTTGAGTCTTGGTCTTGAGCGCTCTTTCAACAACTTTTACACAAGCCCCTAAGAGCTTCGGCTCTTTGTATTTTTTAAGCCTAACACCTTGTTCTCTTATACACAGAACCATCGCCATTTTTTTTATGTCTTTAAGGAGCTGTCGCAACATGCAAAATAGGTGTTTTAACAAAGCGCTTTTGAACACACATGACCACGGCACATAAGGAAACACTTATCATGCCAAATAACTTCAAAACCCAACACTTACAATAAAAACAGACCACAGTGGCATTCATCACACCGACGAGAGCCTATTAACCTGCATGCAAGTTTGCCCACGATATGGTCTGACATCCATCCATCAAGACGTCGCGATATCCAGATGTACACTTGTCACCATGTCATCGTCCACCTTAGCCACATTTGCCACTGTCACGTCCAAATACATATAAATCACTCTTCGTTGCCAATGCAGGCCTTGATGATTCGCTCTTGAAGCTGCGGTGAAGAACGAATCCTCTTCCAAATGCTTGTTGTGTTGAAACTACGGTGAAGGAACATTGGAGTTGTGTGTATCACATTGTTATTTTTCTTTTATTAACTGTGTGTTGGTGTAATATCCAACAATAAGCTGGTGCATCCAATCTATGTGAAGGCTGACACTTATTAACTGTGTGGAGATACCAACTTGTGTGGCTGCCACTTATTAACTGTGTGGAGATACCAGCTTGTGTGTGAGGTTGCCTTTCTCTTCCTTGACCAAACTTCAGTGATAATATCATTGATTTCTGTTTCGCATGCAAACAGCATTGGTGTTTTCTCTTAGGATGTGTAGCGTTGAGCGCGATTGCTTCTTTTATAGCTACACGGGCCTGGCGCTCTTCTTATATTTCAATAAGTCCATTCCGAAGAACTCGCCGAATCTCTGGAAAACGAATTGAATCCTTTTAGCTGCCAACAATATACGTGCCTTCATCATTCTAGTTCCAGGCATCGGTTTCAGGGCTAGTTCCAAATACTCTCATCTTGGTAACCAGAGATAAACGATCCAGAGCAGCTTCATCGATCCCTCCCATCTTATTATAGACAAACATGCTTGACAAAAGGAATGCCAATGAAAATATATGTGTGTTGTATGTGCTAGTTTGATCATATGCATCAATGCCTATCGTAGCTCCAAATATGTAAGGAATGAAACTCGCCTCCACGCATGTATAGAGTGGCGTCTCCACTTCAAAAACGTGCAGCCGTTTCAAATTCATGCAAATGGAGAGTGACCAAACAAAAATTGAGGCTTAAATGTCTGGCGCCTCTCTTAACCCACTAGTTCATGAAAATGCAGCAATAGTCTACACGGATTAGGGCTTATACTGCAGATGAATGGCATACAGTTGCATGCACAATCGTTCGGTCTTCACCAATCGGGACTTCACGGAGATTATTCCAACGTAGCACTGCAGTCTTCCAATGTAGATATGTGAAACATTCCTGTAGCAATATCCTTCATGAACAGAGCTGAAAAGAGACAACGATTCCTCAAATACTTTACTGGTGTACATCCCTCAAGGCTATAATTAGGGCTTGGCTCCCCACGTTTTGGTAGATTATGTTTGCGTTGTTTAGTGCAAGGAACCAGTGATTAGCAGAGAGATGAATCAAGTGAGACTCTCTTGACTAACTACCATTTCGATTATCTCGTGAATATATGACAATAGATTTATCTCAATGTTGAACACCAGTCGGGCTTCTTGAAACTCGGGTGGACCTTGCAGGAGTTGAGCGAGGTGAAAAAGGGCTATAAGGAGAATTTCACAACACCCATGCAATCCTGACTCTCGAAAATTCCCATTGTGTAACTCAGAACTTGAGAAACCCCTCCCAATAGTATTTTCTGCATTTGGATAATTATTGGGGTATTCACTTGATCGACATTAAACTTACTTTGAACGAAGCCATCCTGAATTCGACCAAAATTTGTGAGATCAGTTGAAGAAAGAAAGGGTCGTGGGATCTGCCTCAGGAAGGTAGTTGACAATGCAATACAGCTCTTCGGTATTTAGACTTTGCGCTACCAACGTAAGAAGGCCAAGAATTATATGTTGTAAACCTTCGTCCTTCATTTGCAAATTTTTATCTTCTCCATAAATATTTCACTTTAATATTTGTTTTAACTTTAAAGGCAATTTGATACTTATGATCTATTTAATAAATCACTAGCATAGATCTATTTAATAATCACTATAATATGATCTTTTTAATCCATTTGTACTTAAATGTCATTTTAATTTTATCTCATTTAATGTTTCCACTACTAATAATTGTATAGTTTTACTTGAGTATGTCATTTTAATTCCTTTTATAATGATACTTTAATGTTTTTTTGATCCATTTAATAGTGACACTTGAATATGTCATCATTGTTGTCACATATACTCTTTCTTGTTGCTCTGGCATCTCTATCATGCCACATATGATTGCCATCAATGACAATCTACACAATCCATGTTTGCCATATTGCCAACATCCGCAACTATATGGTACATACTTAACTTCATCATTTCTTCTCTTGTAGGTGATTGCATACAATCCTTCCTACAAGTCAAATACAATTGTTATGTTTGCAAACATTTCATAACATATTCAAAATGACAACTTCCAATGCGTAAAGATGTATATAATCATGCATATATTTCTTGTAATGCAACAATCATCTAATCTAGTTACCCATCACCTGCATATTAGTAGTAAACTACAAATATTCTACTATACATTTCCTAAATTAGAAACATATCATGTACACATCTTTGAACATCTGAATATATAGGAAATGACTATTCAAATACTTATCTTTGTTTGTTTGGTAGAATCTATCTTGATTTATGTCTTCTTGAATTACTGGAGTCTCTGTCAAATGTGTTCAACTTCATCGTCTGATTCTAAGGGCCTGTTCCTATCTTGCTCATGATCGAAAATACTGAGCAAGTCTTCTTACACCATAGATCACATAGAACTGTGTCTGTGTGTCTTACCAGTGTATCTCCTCTTATCCAATGATGAAATGGATAAGAGTATAATCTTCATTTTCATTGGTATAATTCTTCTGGATCATATTCCTCATTACTTGAGGAATATTTACTTTCTTTCTTCTTAGCTACAATATATTCATCCTTGGTTACATTTAGAGAAACACTTTTCTTTCTACAATATGTTGGAGTACATAGTACTACCAACTCAATCAAAGTCATCATACCTTTGCAATACCCTTTAGGTACCACACCATTTTCTCTGCATATTTTACTTGGATAAGTAAAATGGCTTCTGGATTTCATCATGCTTCTAATCTCAAGAATCATGTCAAGATGCTCAAGCTTTGAGATCTACCGTAGTCACTCCCTCTTAGGTGGAGAACCATCCTCCCTCTACATCTGTATTAGGACATTGGGGTGACAGGTAGTCTCCTCCGTTGTTAGTCCTCTTTGTATCCATCTATGTCACTGGATATCAGGATCCTTCATCTCGAACTTTGTTGCAAGTTTTCTCTTGTCCTTTATAGGATTCTATCTTCAACCTTGTAGTAAAGGTTGGGATCTCCATCACTCTAGGTGATCCTCAAGTTTCTCATGTGACTATATGCACTATCCCATGGGTGCCTACTGAGTTTGTACAAATCCTTCTGTACATAGGTGGTTCTCTGTAAAGAGTCTCAAACTATATAGTTTTCTTGAGCTGTTCTTTTACTTTGATTACACCAATTTTCTAGTGTAATATCCATTACTGAAGAGGTGTGTCTAGCACCTAGAGCAATTTCTTTCCAAAATCGAATCTCTCTTTTGATAGAACCCACGAACCTTGCTTCGTATCTTTTGATAGTTCGATCGGCATTATACTTAGTTTTGTAGATTTACTTGGAAGACTTTACAAAACTTCCCTTCATGTTTCGAACTCACATCCACACATCATTATGTATGATCGACTGGTACTTCTTAGATCATATCATCCTACCATTCATCCTTCTTGGGACATTCTTTCGCAAGGTGTCCTTTCTCATCACAACCGAACTATTGAGTTGTGAGATGTCCTTCTTTTCTTGGCGGGAATGTTCTTCCTTCTCCTTCTTGGCGTGGGTTGTTAGGGATTGATTGACATCTATTCTTCATCCAATCGTGCATTTGAGAATATGTGATCTTCCTACTAGTACAACTATCTCGACTAGATTTTGGAAGACCATTCAAAGTTGTAATTTATGCTTCTTCTTCTTTATCATTGTCTTTAATGGCTTCTAATTGCTCCTTGAGATGAGGTCTTCTTGTGAAGTAATCATTGAATATTTTATTCACATTCTTTGAGTTGAGTTTCCAAGGTCATATTCATTCATAGTGTTCATTGCATTGAACATTTCCTTGGGAGTCTTCAAGGATGATACCTGCGAGATTCAATGGAGGCAGAAATACTCATCTTTGTTTTGAGTAAGTCCTTCTTGGCTTCGACTTCATCTTCATCTAGATCTGTAGATTCTTCTTTGGAATTGTTCTTCATGGCATGCTTCTTCAAGTATGGTAAGCACTCTATAATTCCATGCTTAGAATTTCTCAACTCTTGCAATCTTGTCTTCAAGCTTGGTTCTATTTGTTGTTATGATAAAAATGAGAACCTAGGAGAGGATGAAACTTACCAGTGAGAATGCTTCAACTTGATGTTTGCTTGAAGGATCTTTTGAAAGACTACTTCTAGTGGACCTAGGGTTTGATAAAGAAAACCTAATTTTTCAACTTAAGTATCTTTCATATCTGATTGGATAGAAAGATGCACCTCCTCAAGGCAACCTGAGCAGTATACTTATTTTCCCAAAACTGTGGACAGAACTACAAAATATTTGATGCCCTAGTTTTCTTTGGCAGTAGTGTTAGGTCAAAAAATGAAAGTTCACATAATGAGAAACTTATTACATAGAGATATGCACATTCCTAGGGAGAATTTGATGGTCCTCCTTTAACTGATTGGTGGAAGGAAGTGCCTGGAATAGGAAGCCCTAGTTCTTTTTCTGGTTTCTTCTGCAGAAATGACTGATCTTGTTTCTGCAATATCTCCGATAGTGTTGCTCCTCTGTGTCTCAAAATTCTCACTAGGGTAACCTCACCTTTCCTCTTTCCATCACATACCGTAGATTAGAGTAGAATTAGTTTCACCAATTGGGACTTATGCTAATTTTCCCAAGGTGACTTTTTTCAGGACTTTTCATCATAACAAACTTGTACGTGCTTCCACATGTCACTCGTTCATCTTCGGGGTATAAAATTTTTACCACGGAAGATACAGTTCGTTCCCTTTTTTAAAAATCTTACGAAATCTCATTTGGACATTCCTATCCAAAGATATAGTGATTCTCCCTAGGTCACTTGTTTAAGGTTGAAATTTGGGAGAGCCTAGAACCCTGAGTTGGAGGAATCATATCTCCTAAATTATAGCGAATATGAGGCTGAAACATTTACACAGGGTACATCAAGAATTTATCTTCAGGCTATAAAGTTTCCAGCTCCTAAGAATTCTCCAATCTCTAGATATGGCTAAAGTCCAAAAATTACTAGTTTTGGTCTTTTAGGGTTTTCAAGCTTGAAACCCTAATGTTCAATAGTTGTAGTTGTGGCATTGATTCGAATGCACAAAGACTTCTTTCAGGGTGGCTATAATACCATGTTAAATTTTTAATGGTTATACAAGATCTAAAACATTTAATATCATAACCATAAGCAAATGATCACTGAAAGAAAGACAAATGCAGCAGCATAAGAGAACACAAAGATTTTACTTGGGGAAACCACAAGGGATAAAACCCCGCAAAACTTCCTCAGTATAGAATTCAACCAAGATAGTGTAAAACTTCAAACAACAGCTTCATCCTTCTTTTTGGTAGGCTACCACTTCTCTCTCTTGCTAAGAACATCTTGAGTGAGTGAGTACAAATGAAGGGAGTCGCCTCCTATTTATATTCTTCTATTGACTTGACCTACTTGACCTCTAACTTAGTGGGGCCAACTTCACTAGCTGTCAGGGATGACTTGTCCAACTGGACTTTACAAATAACATTTATTATACTGACACTTGGGTACTATTTCCCCAAATTACAATGGAGGGTTTACCTCATGACTTTTACATGACCAATTACATCAAGGACATCTTCAAATGGAGGAAGAACATTTCCAAAGGAGAACACAACAAAAGTACAATAGAATATCTTCCGAAGTTACAATATTTTAACATGACCAAGAACCTACATAGTTTTTTGGCGGATCCTAGTGGCTATTGGTGGTTGACCCAGCTTCTCCCTGGAGGATTCCTTGGTCATTGTCAATAGAACAGCTAACTAGCGGCCTCTACTAATGATCACAATCATTTTTATTACCCAATGGTTGATCTGACCCAACCTCCTCCACACATACCATCTCATCATTGCTACGCTCAGCCCTTGCGTCCTTCACCTATAGACCTATACTCATGTTCACATGTTGCTCAATCTCCCTTGCTCACAACACAACCCGAACTCTAGCTGCCTCTTCCCACGCACACCCTTCTCCACACGTAGCACTCAATGTCCATGGGTTGGATTCTCTCTTCCGCTACTACCATTGTGTACAGCCCCTACTACTGATAGTCTCTACCATGATCCCTTTCATACATGTAGCTCCTCAGCTACTGACCCAACATTCATGCAACTAATTCTCCCCACAATCTAATCCTGCTACAACCTGAACCTTTTCTGGCAATGTGTGTCCTCGTCCAAATTCTTCCTTAGTGGAGGAATCCTTTCTTGTTGGCTAGTCTATTAAGCCTGCACCTTAATTCATGCAGCTCATGTTGGTTTTCCCTCCCAACTTCCTCACTGCTTGGCCCGACTTTGTTGACCTGCAACCCATTCATTTGTTAGTCTTCATCCCAACACCTCCACTAGCCAAAACTCAGCACAAGCTTACCACAGTGTTGTCGTACGTTATTGTAAGATAGTCATATTGTATAGTTGTGATTTTTTTCCTTTGTAAATATGTCAAACCACGATCTCCCACTTAGAGATAAAACCGAGCTCTGATACCATGTTAGTTTTTACTCAATCCCAAATTCGATTAACAATCACGAATAATGTTTTGCAATTAACTACAAACACATTGAGATCCTTACTAATAATTATGCAACAAAGAAACATAGGAAATCACATTCACATTTGACACAAATTTACGCTAAAAAAATCCATATGGGGAAAAACCAACAAACAATTGATTTCTATTAACTACAAAAGATCCCGTCTTGGGAAAATGGCCCACAAAGGAATTACAATGATAGGATGCTAGCCTTCACACCTCAAGATCATTCCTTCGATCTTGTTGGTTGATAACCCTCGACCACCCCTTGCTTATTTCCTCTGACCTTTCCCCTGCACTTGTACAGTACACTGGGATCAAAGTCCCTCTCCAACCAATCAATGAGATCCCAGTCACTCTATGTGATTGTTGGTATCTCCTTCTCTCACCTAGGATGCCTTTTGGAACATTACAATATATAAATCATAGTTTTAAAACTCAGTGAAATCGGTTTCGGAATCGGCCAATTCACTGAGTTGAATGCAAACCGAACCAAATCGGTTCGGTCGATCGGTTTGGTACCAAATCAGTCATATTGACCGATTTTTTACATAAATCGATCAATTTTTTACTTTCAGATTTTTTTACTCTCAGACATGGGGGGTCTACAGACTTGAAAAAATAGAAATTTCATTGTTTTCCTTGTTTTTTCCTATCCTAATCTAACCCTAGGGTCTAAATCAACTTAATGAACCCTGAATCCCCCCCACCCACACTCTATTTCCCTACATATATTCCCTATTCTCATTGTGGAGCAATGTTGCAGCAATAGCAATTTGCAAATAGTGACTATGTCAATGAGGGGGAGCGATGGGGACAATGGACTATATAGTATGCAGCTGATGATGTATGGCAACTTACTATATAGTATGTAGTTAACTATCTAGCATGTTTGTTGGATTCTACCTTCCATATAGCCTATAGGTAACCTATAGGCCTCAGATTATTTATTTTGTTCCAATCCTAGTCTCCTACATATGTATTGCACAATACACTTTGTGCAATTTTAAAATATTCACTCTTATATGGTATATACTATATACATGATCATACCTTAGATATTTTGTCTCTAATGGTTTGGAATCATGGGTTAAAATCTTGAAAATTTTGTTTTTCTTTAAAATTTAAATATTTTATGTGATTTTAGTAAACTGATTCATTAATTTCAAATCGGTCGATTTATGATCAGTTCATTACCGATTTCGATTCCGATTTCGAGTTGATCCTCGATCCATTCTGAGTCTGATTCTGATTTTTAAAACTATGATATAAATACCTTGGGCCAATACCATGGGCTACAAATACTATGGGCCCTCTAGATCACTTTACATAAAGTAATTACAAAAATACATTCACTTAAATAGTTCACATTACTAAGTAAATCTCCTAAGCTTGAGATTCAATAATTATGCCTTCCACCTGTTAAACACTATCCACATGGAATTGCATGCCCGATTCTACAAAAATAAACAATAATGGCTTCAGTTGAGTGAAGTGATGAGTTGAGGGGGGCATTGTGCCCCAACTAACCCCAACAATGTACAAGATCGTTCAATTTCCTCTCCTTCAACAAGGTAAACCTCTTTGGATGACAATGACCTCATGGCGATGTGAACACATATGTACCAAGAGGAGGGATCATGCGATGGAGAAGAAGGTCCAAGTGGTCATAAAGGATGTTTATTGAACCAAGTATGGCAACCTTTACATGCATAATCACCTCATACATAGCAAAACATAAGTGTGGCTAGGAGCCCCTATGCCATGTTTCCTAATCGATCCATCCCAAGAAGCATCGGACACCATCCTAGGGCACAAATGGACCAACATGACAAGGGACTTATGTCCATAAAGGGGCAATCAGCTATGCTACTAAGTCAACATTTCCTGCAATGAAACAAGGGAACCTGACAATACCAAACCATGAGTCTCGAGCCCCGCTAAACCAACACTTTTACATAAACAAGCCCAGACTTGGCCTGTTACAATGGAAAAAGACCTCTTCACTCCAATATATGCTGTAGACAATTTGGAATGTAACATATTGGATATCAATTTGCTATGAAATTATAAATTTTTGATTTATTAGATTTAGAACATTCACCAATCATTTATACTCATATAATAATCATTTATACTTGTTGTCTTATCTTGATCCATAAAGACAATTTGCAATTAATCCACCAACCCCTCTCTCGTCTCTTCTTATTAAAAAGATGTCATGGCTAATGTTATGTTATTAAAAAAAACTGTTAGGGATACAAGAGATATATATATAAGTCGGTTTGTCAGTAGTTGAATTTGCAAAATACAGTGGAAGGGAAAAATCATTAAGTTAATAGATTAGCTGGATATAAATTTTCTATGTAATCATAAATGCTAGATTTTTTATATTAGTGTTAGATTTTTAACATTAAGCTAGAATATCATTAGGATCTTTTAACTGAGAGAACAACAAGCACAACAATCAAACACAAGAGACAATGAACACAATGTTTTTCCTCAGGGAAACCATAAATGGAGAAAACCCCGCAACTTCCTTAGAGATAGAATCAGCACCAAAATTAAAACCCAAAACAGTAAGATGATCTCCCGACAACAGTAACCTCTTTCTTCCTTGCCCTAGTGTCTTTCTCTTCCTCGGCTATGCACTACAACTGAGTGTGAGTGAGTGTGTGATAAATAGAGAGGCTAGCTCTCTATTTATACTAATTCCTGACTTGACTAAACCCTACTAGGGCTGACTTCACTAGGTGAGTCTAACAACCCTATTGCCTCGGAACTATGGGGACTTTTAACCCTTAGACAATAGGAGGGTTACCCACCTTGACTTGACATGACTTGTTTACATTATAAAAACTTCCCGATAGGAACATAGGGGCATGACATGACTCAAGTACATTACAATACATCCCGAAATAAACATCAGGTTACAATATACAAGTGAATACATTCTGAAGTTACAATTACATCAACACTCCCTCTTAACTAGGAAGGTATTCTATCGACACAATTTATCAGCACAAGTCTTCTTCTCTGTATCATCTGGATCATCATCGAGTCCTCGTCATCTTCACCTTCAAGTCATCTCTATCTTCAAGTCACCTTCATCTTCAAGTCATGTTCACCTGGATCTAGATCATCCCTCGATCTAGATCATCTTTGTTGGATCATCATCACTGGATCATCACGGGTGTTATCTCATGATTCTTCTCGTCATAGGAAGTTCTACAGAGCCAGCCCTTTTTCATGCTGGTTTTAGGCCTAGCCTCCATGTAGGTCTTCTTCAATGCTTATATCTGACCCTAAGTCAGAATGGCCCACCCAACACTTATATATGATCATGTAGGAACCAATCCTATAATCATATCAGAAAGGCACGCCCAACACTCACATTTGCCATGTGGGAACCAATCCCACAACCCTGTCAGAAAGGCCCAACACTCACAGTTGACACATGCGAGGAACCAATCCAACATGCATGTTCAAAAAGGCTTAGCACTTATATTTGACACATGCGAGGAACCAATCCAACATACATGTTCAAAAAGGCTCTGCACTTACATCCGACACATGCAAGGAACCAATACAACATGCATGTTCGAAAAGGCTCTTCACTTACATCTAACACATGCGATGAACCAATCCAACATGCATGTTTGAAAGGGCTCTGCACTTACATCCGACACATGCGAGGAACCAATCCAACATGCATGTTCAAAAGGGCTATGCACTTACATCCGACACATGCGAGGAATCAATCCAACATGCATGTTCGAAAGGGCTTGCACTCACATCTGATCAAGTAGGAACCAATCCTACAGTCATATCAGAATGGCCCCCAGTCCCAAACTGAGCTACCTAATAACTAACCAGGTGCCTCCATTCCAAGAATGGAATTAAGCGCTTACTTCTGATCATGTAGGAACCAATCCTACGGTCACATCAGAATGGCTTAGCACTCATATTTGACATGGAAGGAACCAATCCTCACCATGAAAAAATGGCTCAGCCCTTACATCTAACCATGGAAGGAACCAATCCTCTCACCATGTCAGAATGGCTCTGGGTCTCATCATTTCCCCTTGGAGGAAACCTCGATCTGGACCAAGCTTCTCCCTGAAGTACTCAAACTTCACCCTAGCCAATGACTTTGTCAACACATCAGCTATCTGTTCCTTCGTCGCAACATACTGGAGCTTCACTGCTCCCCTCTGCACCATATCCCTAATATAGTGATACTTGATCTCGATATGCTTCAACTTGTCATTGAACACAGGATTCTCTAACAACATCACGCAACTCTGGTTGTCACAATGTATACAAGTAGCATCCATCTGGAGATCAAATAAATCAAACAGTAGCTTCCTCAGCCATACTGCCTCATAACTAGCTGAACAAGCTGCGACATACTCTGCTTCAGCTATACTCAGTGCCACACAGGATTTCTTCCTGCTAAACCAAGAGATCACACCTGATCCCATACTGAAGCAACACCCTGCAGTGCTCTTCCTATCGATGGCATTGCCTGCCCAATTTGAATCAACATAACCCTCCAGGTTAATCTTCTGATTCACCTTGTACTTGAGCCCATAATCAAATGTACCCCTCAGGTACCTTAGAATATGCTCTGCAGCAATCAAGTGAACATGTCTAAGATCTGTCAGGAACTGGCTCAAGGTGTTCACAGCAAAGCAAATATTTGGTCTCGTGTTCGTCAAATACATCAAGGACCCAATCATCTGATGATACATCGTAGCATCAACCGTCTCTAATGAAGCATCACTCAATAGCTTTAGGTTCGATGACATAGGTGTGGCCATAGCCTTGTTGTCCATCATCCCAAACCTCTTCAGGATCTCTATTGCATACTTCTCTTGTTCGAGGGAGATTCCATCAGCATTCTGCCACACCTCCATACCTAGAAAATAATGCATCATTCCCAAGTCCTTCATTTCGAACTTAGCAACAAGCTTTCTCTTCGTATCAACAAACAACCCATCCATACCTGTCACAAACAGATCATCTACATACAGTAGGAGCATCACTGGGTTTCCATATTCAACCTTGTAGTAAAGGTTGGAATCTGCTTTACTCTTGGTAAAGCCCAAACTGGATAGAAAGCTGTCAATTATGTCATACCAAGTCCTGGGTGCCTGTTTCAAACCATACAGGGATTTCTTCAATCTACACACATGAGACTCCCTTTCATGTGTCTCAAAACCGAGTGGTTGCTCTACATATACTTCCTCTTCCACTACACCATTCAAGAAAGCAGTCTTGACATCCATTTGGTGTATCTTCCATTTCATCACTGCAGCCAAAGCAAGTACCGATCTGATGGAAGTGTATCTAGCTACAGGTGCAAAGGTTTCTTCATAATCAATTCCTTCTTTCTATGAGAAGCCGCGAGCCACGAATCTTGTGTTATATTTCTCTATGCTACCATCTGCAGCATGCTTGATCTTGTAGATCCATTTGGAAGTTACAATCGACTTCCCTTCTGGTCTTGGGACAACATCCCAAACATCATTCTTCATGATCGATTGATACTCTTCGATCATAGCATCCTTCCATTCTTTTCGTTCTGTCGCTTCTTCATAAGTGGAATGTTCTTTATTGATAACATCACATAGTAAAGCTACATATCCGGAGCAAGATCTGGTTCTCTTTCTTTCTCTGTGATTCTCTTCTAGAACCCCATATCTTTCCACACCTTGGATAGCTTCTCGTACCCAAGCAGGTTTCCTCTTATGAGGATTATTCTCCTGAGGTGGATCTACAAGTCTTTGTGGTTCTTCAAATTCTCGATCTTTTTCTTGAGTTTCTTCATTCATGGTTGTATCATGAATTATGGGTGCTTCTGCTTCTTCAGGTTCTTCAGGGGGTCTTTTTCTAGATTTGTTGTAAGCTGTGTCTTCATCAAATATCACATCCCTGCTGATGTCGATCTTCTTGAATCCTAGGAAATATATTATGTAAGCCTTCGAACTTTTAGATTATCCCACAAATATACCCTTCTTTCCTGAAGGATCTAGTTTTGTTCTCTTCTCTTTTGGAATGTGTATGTATACAGGACAACTGAAGATTCTGAGATGGTTGACTTCTAGTTTCTTGCCGGAGAAGACTTCTTCAGGAGTCTTGTTCTTGAGTACTCTGTGTGGAGTACGGTTCTGTACATACACCGCTGTTCTAGCAGGCTCTGCCAATAGATGCATGGGAAGATCTTGATCATGAAGCATTGCTCTTGCAGCTTCCATGATAGTTCTATTCTTCCTTTCTGCAACCCCATTCTGTTGTGGATTATATAGAGTAGACAACTCCCTCTTAATCCCTAATTCTTTGCATAAGTCTTTGAATTCATTTGAAGTGAATTCACTGCCATTATCTGATCGAAAGGTCTTGATCTTCTTTTCTGTGTGGTTCTCGATCAAGGCTTTGAATTCCTTGAACTTGCTGAAAACTTCATCTTTGTTCTTCATGAAGTAAATCCATGTCTTCCTAGAAAAGTCATCAATGACAGAAACATAGTATACATACCCACTTAGTGAACTTGATGACATTGGTCTGCATACATCAGAGTGGATGATTTCCAAGATTCATTTTGCCTTGCTCTCGCTACTTGGAAATGTCTTCTTTGTATTCTTTCCTTTCGCACATCCTTTGCAGACCCCTTCATGTTTTGCTTGAATTTCTGGAAGACCTTCAACAGCTTTGCTTGCAAGTGGTAGTGCTCTGTAGTGCACATGTTCAAGCCTTCTGTGCCAAAGTTCATTTGGCTCTACTGTGTCATGGACCAAATCTTGTTCTGGATGGCCCTTCAATTTGTATAAACCTCCTTCTTGTTCTCCAATTACTATTGCATCGTCAATCGTCTTTCCTCTTGGCCACATGAGGACTTGGCCATCTACAAATGCAACCCTCATGCCTTTTTCATCCAATGCTGATATGGATAGAAGATTCTTCTTTAGTCCTGGTACAAATAGAACATCCTTCATTTTCAGACTTTCCAGAGTCTAGCTTGTAGGAGGATTCACCACTACCTTTTATGGGATATTGATAGTCATCCCCAAGTTTCACCCTATGGGGTGAATTATGTTCGGATAGCTTCTCAAAGAATTCCTTGAAACCTATCATGTGTTTGGAATCCCCACTGTCAATAATCCAATCTTTCCTTCCATGAGTGACAGTTCCCGTGAGAGCGAAGATCAAAACATATTCATCTTCACTTGAAGAGTCTTCACTTTCTTGTTTTACTTTCTTCCTGGGAGGATCATCATCCTCAGCAGTGTGAGCATGATGTCTTATTTTGGAGTTCCTCTTCTTCTTGGATCTATTCTTATTCATGGGACAGTTTCTAGCATAGTGTCATATTTCATCGCATGTATAACATCTGAGTTTAGATGAACCTTTCTGATGAGAATGCTTACCTTGGTGATGATTATTTTCCCTTCTTCCTTTCTTGAAGTGTACTGTGAGAGCTTGATCTTCACTTCCCATCTTTTCTTCTCGAGCTGCTATTTGAGTTTCTTCTTGTGAACATTCTTCCCACGGTCTACTAAACTTGACTAACCTTCTTCCTAGCACAGATTCCTTGGATGAAAGAATCCCATGACCTAGGGAGGCCATTCAAAGTTGTCATCACAATTTCTGCATTCTCCACTTCTTCATCTACTGCTTCCAATTGTTCTTTGATCTAGGAGACCCTTGTGAAGTATGACTGGATGGTCTCCTCATTATGAATCTTTACATTCTTCAACTGGTTCCTTAGAGTCATCTTCCGATTGATGTTCTTCCCTTCAAACAGTTTGGTTAGGGCATCAAACATAGCTTTAGGTGTCTTGAGGGAGGACACCTGTGGTATGAGGTGATCCTTGATAGAATCAACAATGATCCTCTTTGCCATAACCAACTTCTTCTTATGTAAGGCCTTAGCCTCATCTCCCTCTGGAACTAGAACCTCCTCACTGATATAGGAGTCCAACTCATTTTCTTCCAGGACCAGGGAGATCCTATACTTCCAGGCTCGAAAGTTATCAGCGCCCTCAAGCTTTTCATCAAGCTTGGTATGATGAGACATCTTAACTGAGAACCTCAAATGGAAATACAAAAGATTTAGATCTTAGCAGGTTAAGATGTCGAATTTGGATTTGGAGCTAAAATGCTAGAGTGCTGGTTCAGGAGCAGATTAAGGTTTTGCTTTTCCAGAGTTCTGTCCAACCAAATGCTTTGAATGTGATCCCTAACTTCGATTTTGGGGAGGAGATCAATCCAGGCTTGGGCTCACTGAAAAATTCCACTTCTGTGAAAAGCCCTAATTTTCGGCAGTAGTGTCTGGTCCAAAACTAAAAAACCTCAGAATTGGATTCTGCTTCAACAGAAAGATGCACCCTAGGGAGGAGAGTTATTCCACCCTACTTTTGCTGAAAATCTGTGGAGAGAGATCCAAAAAATAGGAAGCCCTAGTTCCCGCAACTGCACAGTGTCTTCTTCTCAGGTTAGCTCTGATACCATGTTAGATTTTTAACAATAACCTAGCATATTATTAGGATCTTTTAACTGAGAGAACAACAAGCACAACAATCAAACACAAGAGACAATGAACACAGTGTTTTTCCTCAAGGAAACCATAAATGGAGAAAACTCCCCAACTTCCTCAGAGATAGAATCGGCACCAAAAGTAAAACCCAAAATAGTAAGATGATCTCCCGACAACAATAACCTCTTTCTTCCTTGCCCCAGTGTATTTCTCTTCCTCAGCTATGCGCTACAACCGAGTGTGAGTGAGTGTGTGATAAATAGAGAGGCTAGCTCTCTATTTATACTAGTTCTTGACTTGACTAAACCCTACTATGGTCAACTTCACTAGGTGAGTCTAACAACCCTAGTGCCCCAACACTGCAGAGACTTTAACCCTTAGACAATAGGAGGGTTACCCACCTTGACTTGACATGACTTGTTTACATTATAGAAACTTCCCGATAGGAACATCGGGGCATGACATGACTCAAGTACATTACAATACATCCTGAAATAAACATCGGGTTACAATATACAAGTGAATACATTCCAAAGTTACAATTACATCAACAATTAGAACATTCACCAATCATTTATACTCGTATAATAATAGTCCCTTAAAGTTATCTTGATCCACACAATCATTTATAATTAGAGTCCCTTAAAGTTTTTATTCCATCCTGAATCTCATTAACAATCACGAATAATTTACTGCAACTATTAACTACAAACACACCAAGATCCTAACTAATTTATGCAGTGGAAAAATACATGAAATCACATTCAAATTTGACATAGATTTACCCTAGGAAACCCCAACTAGGGAAATACCGACAAATAATTGATTTTTATTCACTATAAAAATCATGGGCTCATGTCATGGGAAAATGGTCCAGTGAGGAATTACAATGACAAAATTCTAGCCTTCACACTTCAAGATCAATTCTTAAATCTTGTTGGTTTCTAACCCCCAGCAACCCCTTGCTCATTTCCTTTGACCCAGCCCTTACACCTGCAAGGCTTGGCTGAAAATTTGTCTCCAACCAATCAACGAGATCCCACTCACTCTACATGACTGTTGTGTATCTCTTCTTCTCACCTAGGATGTCTTTCAAAACATTACAATAGCACATACATTGGGACAATACCATGGGCCCTCTAGATCACTTTACATAAAGTAATTACAAAAGTACATTCACTTTAATAAAATGAATCTCCAACATCTGAGAATCAATAATGACGCATTCCACATGTTAGAAATTGTCCACGTGGAAGTACATGTCTGATGCTACAAAAATAAACACTCCCATTTAGCGAGGAAGGTACTTCTCTGAGAGCCACCTATGACTAGTTCTCCCTCTAACCCTGACACACTATCACTCATATCATCCTTCACACTAGCATTCCTCCTTAACCCTATTGATTAGTTTATCCCTATTTAGTAGCAGACATGGAATTGATGACTCTATACATGCTACATATCAGTGCCAATAAGTTTGAAAACTTCATCAAATTCTTTCTATCCCTAGATATGCTCAATGAAATCTAGTACCAACTAGGTCTCCTGGCATAACTAGAAGGGATCAAATCCGTCTTCCCCTCTGAAGGTTTACTCCCCATACTGAAAGTCTCTAAACCATGCTCACCCTTCAAAGTCTTCTACTCCTTGACCCCTAATACTGACATCGATCCATGATATAAGATCCCCTTGGATCCAACTACAGGCTCTCCCTATAACATGTAAACTTCTCCCTCTTTGACACCAAGAGCTCATGTTGAGTCTATGTCAGATCCTATCAGTCAAATGGGAACCTACCCCCTCTTAAAAGAGATGGCATGTCCATTGTCCGCCAATGTCGATATTAAGACCAAGTTCATCCTTAGCTCCGGTACATACAACATTCTTGTCACATTCAAAGATCCTCTTGACTCTAGTTAAAACATGATTGTTCCAACTCCCTTCACAACACACTTGGAATGAGCGACAAGCTCCACATGCAAATATGGGTCTATCCCTGACAACCTGGCGAACAAATCATCTGTCACTATCATGTGACAAGAAACCCCACTGTCTACGAGCGAGGGGCTGCTGAAAACTATGCTAGGAAGACAAGAGACTAATAAGAACCCTTTCTCGAACTTCTCAACAAACTCATCAACCTAAGCTTCTGAAGTTGTTGTTACCTGCTCAAACTTTCCCTTCTCTTTCCTTCGTTATGGACACTATGAAGCATACTGGCCACACTTGTGGCATGTAAAACACTTGACTTTGTGCTCATGTCCTTCTTCACTCCCTATAAAGTTGACTCTCTACTTGCATTATTCCTGCTTCTCTTTCCTAACTAGCAAGAGCAACATTCTTCTCATCCTCCTCCTCTTGGCCTCCAAATAGAGACTCATCCCGCTTCTCCTCTTGGATGAAGTTGTCACATAACCTCTCATAGTCAAGAATTTTTTCCCGTGGAACAATCCCTTCGACGAAAGGTACCCATGGCTTAGTGAAGTCATTCAGGGCAATCCTCACCAACTCTGGATTTGTCAGTGTCTCCCCAAGTGTTGCCAACTTATCATGAAATTTTGTGATCCTAGTGAGATAAGTAGCTACAGTATCGGTCTTGGACATCTTGGTGCTTTTGAGATCTTCTTTCAACACTGTCTTCCTATTTTGGTTATTACTTTGTGATAATTATGCTAAAGCATCCCACATCTCCTTAGAAGAATTATTCTCAATTATGTGAGGGATCAAATGATCCTTCATCGCATCCAAGATAATCCTCTTGGCCTTCACATCTTTCAGGTTGTCATTTGACAAGTCATAAGGATCTGTTGATGTAGTCACCCCTGTGCTTGCAAACATTCACAAGTTATTCTCCGTGAGAACCAATGTGACGCATGCCTTCAAAAGGTTGTAGTTGGAGGCACCCTCCCACCTGTCTTCATACCGTATTCCTACAACAGCCATCTTCAACGTGTTGTTGTTATTTCCCGGACCCATTGCTCATTGCTCAAATCTACTACTTACTGCTAACCTAACTTTTTATGGACTGCTCGATCTTGCTACAGCTTACTATTGTTTCTCGGACTCCTCCCCATGCCTTTTTGGTTACTACTTGAATTACCCTTAGTGTTTCCTGGATTTTCCTAACCTACCTGAATTCTACTTGAAGTTGTCCAGGTTTTTCAATGGCGGCTATTGGTGGTTGACCCAGCTTCTCCTTGGAGGCCCTTGGTCGTTGTCGATCAAACAACTAACTAGCGACCTCTACTAACGGTTACAGTCATTTTTATTACCCGACGCCTACTTTGCCCCAGCCTCCTCCACACATCCCATCTCCTCGCGGCTACGTCTAGCCCCTGCTTCCTTCACCCGTAGACCTGTCCTCACGTTCACATGTCGCTCAATCTCCCCAACTCACAACACAACCTGACCTCTAGCTGCCTCTTCCCATGTGCACCCTTCTCCACACACATCACTCCAGGTCCATGCGTTGGCTTCTCTCTTCCACTAATACCGCTCTATGTAGCCCCTACTACTGGTAGTCTCTACCACAAGCCCTTTCACACCTGTAGCTCCTCACCTACCAGCTCAACATCCATGCAACTAACTCTCCCCACAATCTAATTCTGCCTCAAACTGATCCTTTGTTTGCAGTGTGTGTCCTTGTCCAAATTCTTCCTTAGTGGTGGCATCCCTTCTTGTTGGCTTGTCTATTAATCCTGTGCCTTAAGTCATGCGGCTCATGTTGGCTCGACCTCCCAACTCCCTCACTGCTTGGCCCGACTTTGCTGCCTTGCAACTCGTTCCTTTGTTAGTCTTCGTCCCAACACCTCCACTAGCCAAAACTCAGCACGAGCTTACCACAGTGCGGTTGTATGTTATTGTATGACGGTCATATTGTATAGTTGTGCTTTTTCTTCCTTGGTAAATCTATTAAATCATGATCTCCTGCATATAGCTAAAACCAATCTTTGATACCATGTTAGTTTTTACTTAATCTCAAATTTGGTTAACAATAATGAATAATGTACAACAATTAATAATTACGCAACAAAAAAACATAGGAAATCACAGTCATATTTGACACAGATTTACCCTAGAAAACTCCATTTGGGGAAAAACCAACAAACTATTGATTTCTGTTAACTACAAAAGATCTAGTCTTGGGAAATTGGCCCACAGAGGAATTACAATGATAGGATGCTAGCCTTCACACCTCAAGATCAGTTCTTCGATCATGTTGGTTGCTAACCCTCGACCACCTCTTGCTTGTTTCCTATTACCTTGCCCCTACAACTGTACACTGGGATGAAAGTCCGTCTCCAACCAATCAATGAGATCCCACTCACTATGTGATTGTTGGTATCTCCGTCTCTCACCTAGGCTACCTTTTGGAACATTACAATATACAAATACCTTGGGCCAATACCATGGGCTACCAATACTATGGGTCCTCTAGATCACTTTACATAAAGTAATTACAAAAATACATTCACTTTAATAGTTCATATTACTAAAGTGAATCTCCTAAGTCTGAGACTCAATAATGACGCCTTCCACCTGTTAGACACTATCCACATGGAAGTGCTTAAGTTTAATGAAGTGATGAGTTGAGGAGGGCATTGTGCCCCAACTAACCCCAACAATGTAGAAGATCGTTCAACATCCTCTCCTTTAGCAAGATAAACATCTTTGGATGATGATGACATCATGGTGATGTGAGCACATATGTACCAAGAGGAGGAATCACACAATGGAGAAGAAGGTCCAAGTGGGCATAAAGGAGGTGCGCTGAACCAAGTATGACAACCTTTACACACGTAATCACGTCATACATAAACATAAGTGTGGCTAGGAGTCCCGAGGCCATGTGTCCTAATTGATCCATCCCAAGAAGCATCAGACACCAACCTAGGGCACAAATGGCCCAACATGACAAGGGGACTTATGCTCATCAAGGGGCAATCAGCAATGCTACTAAGTCAACACTTCCTGAAATGAAAACCAAGAGAACCTGTTAAAACCAAACCATGAGTTTCGAGCCCCACTAAACCAACACTTTTACATAAACAAACCCAGACTTTGCCTTTTACAATGGCAAAAGACCTCTTCACTCCGATACTCCGATATATGCTAGCAAACAATTTGGAATGTAACAGATTGGATATCAATTTGCTGTGGAATTATAAATGCTTGATTTCTTAGATTTAGAACGTTCACCAATCATTTATACTCGTATCCAGAAAGACAATTTGCAATTGATCCACCATTCTCTTCTTATTAAAAAGAAAAATCTTATTAAAAAGACATGGCTATAGTTATCTTATTAGCAAGATAAAGTTCAAGAGATACATAATATATAAGTCGGTTTGTCAGGAGTTGAATCTGCAATAGAAGCGGAGGTTGTGGCATTGAAGTGTAAAAACAGTGGCAGGGGAAAATCATTAAGTTAATATATTCGCTGGAAATAAATTTTCTATGTAATAAATGCTAGATTTGTTTTATATTAGAACATTCACCAATCATTTATACTCGTATAATAATAGNAGTGGCAGGGAAAAATCATTAAGTTAATATATTCGCTGGAAATAAATTTTCTATGTAATAAATGCTAGATTTGTTTTATATTAGAACATTCACCAATCATTTATACTCGTATAATAATAGTCCCTTAAAGTTATCTTGATCCACACAAACAAACATTTATAAGTTTATAGCTGATTCTCTCGTCTCCTCTTATGATTGTCCTGGGCAAAGCCCAAATCTTATTGAAAAGAACAGCTGCTTGCAGTTCAAGCTTGATGGCCTGAATTATAAGAAAATACTGCTTGAAGAAAGTTTACATATAACTTAACTTGACATTTGTTTATAAATTGCTTGGCTTTATGTATTAAGTCGGTTTACAGAATCTGAATCTTAAATAGAAGTTTGTGGCATTAAACTGTAAAATCAGTACCAGGGGAAACACATTAAGTTAATAAATAAGTTAAAAGCAGTACAAGCTTGATGATTTCATCAGATCTGAACTATAAGAATATACTGGTTGAAGAAAGCTTTAAATATATTAACTTGACATTTGTTAATAAACAAATAACTAAAAATACAAATAAACGAAAAACTTCATTGTCAACTGTGACCATAAAGCTTAAATATATTAACACATCTGTATTAAACAAATCACTAAAAATACACATAAATGAAAAACTTCATTGTCAACTTTGTCCAGAAGCAGACAGAACAAGCATGATTCCATGACATACTGAAATGCAATGCTCTGTATCTTCTTTTCACAAGGAATCGATGCCTCTAATCACAGAATTAATACTATATTGCTTGGCTTTATGAATAATATTCAGAAGATATAAGTTAGTTTGCAGGAGCAGAATCCACTCTTAAACGTTGTGGCATTAAAGTGTAACAGGGAAGAAACATTAACTTAATGGATTTGGTTGGATACAAATTTGCTATGGATTATAAATGCTTCTTATATTCAGAATCTTTACTAAACATTTCTACTCGTTTAATAATAGTACCTTAAATATTCCATTAAAGCTATTTTTTTTTGTTGGCTAATGGGAAGAACTCTTGACTAGTAGGTTTGCCATGGGTTAAGTTACCGCGAACCAGGCCATCAAAATCACTCCAAGATCGCACCCGGCCATGGTTGGATTTTTTGTATCTGCAGGATTTGAACCGACAACTTTTCCGCTTAAAAAACGTCTTAACCATACCCTGCCACCAACTGTTCTACATCCCATGGATAATTGTCTTTAATAAAATCCCTTCAAATTATCTTAATCCACACAAACATCTATAATTAATCCACCAACCTCTCCCATCTCTTATGATTGTCATGGCTAGAGCCTAAATCTTATTGAAAAGAACAACAGCTTCCAATTCAAGCTTGATGATTACAACAGGCCTGAATTATAAGAAAATGCTTGAAGAAAGCTTACATATATTATCTTGACATTTGTTAATAAACAAATGACTAAAAATACAAATAAATGAAATACTTCATTGTCGACTTTGTCTGCATGGTCAGACAGAACAAGCATCCTTCCGTGACTTACTAATAATAATAATGCTCTCTATCTTCTTTTCACGAGGAATTGATGCCTGTAATCACAAAACTAGTACTATATTGCTTGGCTTTGTGAATCAAATCACAAAGTGACCACAGATTCAAAAAATTTCAATCTTTGATGAGCCATCAACTTGAATCTCAAAGAAAACTTATTTTTCTCCAGCTTAAATAATGTAGTTGTACAGATATAACTTCCATCAGTCTGGAACTTATTATTGATAAGCGTTGAAATCATTCCACGATATGGATTTTGCTCTTTTGTGATTAGGAATATGGAACCTGGGCTCCCTGGGGATGGTTGGGAGCTTTGAAGATCTGTTCAAGTCATAATCACAGGAGACTCTTAGACATCTTGTGTACAGAAACATACACATCCTGCTTGGTACTATAAGAAGCCATACCTTTTAGGAATGAAAGGGCGGTCAAAGAAGGGCATGGGTTGAGCACGCGGAACCAACTCTTTTCTCAGCCTCTTGATCTCCTCTTCTTCAGCTAACTGTTGAAATCAGTTGTCAAGTGAATGCATCACTACACTAATCTATAGGTGTCAGAATAAGATACACAACAACAAAACAACACAAGCATGCATACCTTCTGCAGTCTCTCTTGTTCTAATCTTTCTTGTTCTATGGCTTTGAGTCTTTCTGCGATCTATTTGATTCACCACAGAAGAAAATGATTAAAGGCTCTGTAAATATTTAAAGGGCATTAAAACTCATACAAAGAAAAAATTATGCCTTACAATGTGATCAAATTCAGCACGATCAACCGCCCTTATTTCAGTATGGAGCTTCAAATCCAATGGCTTAGTGTTTTCTTTCACAGGGGGCTTTATCAAACACTGTCATTATAACCCATATAAAAGATTCAGATTCCAGAGTAATGCCGAGAGATCATTTATCAATACTAATATACAAAATTTGGATGCCAGCAAACATATATCTTTAATTCAGTAGTGACCTCTGGCTCATCTGTTGTCCATGGCAACCCTTGTGCGATTGGAATTCGAAGTCTTTCCTCCTCAGTAAGCATCTCCCGGAGCTTCTTCATGAACTCTCTCTCCTTCATGAGGCCTCTTTGCTGCAAGTTGTTAGAGCTCATTACATCATGGAAATTTATTGCCTTTTGGTAAAATTCAGAGATGGAAAGGTAAATGCATTTTTTTTCCCAGGCAAAGAGAAATCAATAACAAGATTATCAGCAAGGCTGCAGAGCATGCATTACAAGCTACGAGTAAGAGTATGGAACATGCACACTACTAAATACCATTAAATTCAAACATTGCTAGATTGTGATCTGGTTATTAGCATAGGTGTTTAAGAGATTCTTTCTCATCCCTATTAAATTAGGACACACACATGCAACAATCAACCCAATTCCATGGGAATGGTCAATTTAACTGGGTGACTCAGAGCTTACTGTAGTTCCTTTCACATAACCTTATATAATGTGATGCATGCTGTGAGTAAAGCATATATTTAGATCAAGGTCAGGATCAATTATAAAGATTGTGTCAAATAAGTAACAAAAGGAATAAAAAAGTTGTTAGTCAAAGACAGGAATTACGATATGTCCAACTGTTTACAGTAAGAAACAGATCAAATGTGTAAATCTAGTTCTAAGGAGCCTTACAAGGAAATCAAACAAACAATTATAAGGCAAGTCAAGCAAGTTCGAAACCACAGATGGGGTTAGAATGAAAGGGGAGGAAAGTACTGATCTCCCCTGCAATTAAAAATAAATGTGAATGTTTTTAAAAAGGGAGTGATAAAGTAACAAAACATAAAGCTACATGCTTTATGTTTGCAGAGCTTTGTTTTTGCATTTTACCTCCGTTTGGAGCTTGAAAGGTTGTGCAGCGGTGACCTTAAGTTGCTTCTTCCATTGCTGCATCCCGTTTCTCCATAGAGATCCATGTCCACTGGAGTCCAAGCTCTGAAAAGAAGCACAATGTTACGATTGTCAGAGGCCACGTCATGTTCACATCTTCAGACGAACTGAGACACAAATAGTAAGACTATGAGTCATGGAAGGAGACTGTGCCAAGATAACATTGCACAATGCCAAGGCTTGGGTAAATTTTAGGACAAATCATGCAAACCCAGTGGGTTTTCATACTCTTATATTAAAATAACTTTAGTGCCAATGATCTCTTAAGTTCGGCCCCTCACCCACAAACATATATTTTATGATCACTTAGGGAATTTATAATACCACACTATCCCAAGGCCTCTTAAATGAAGAGTTCTGACAGGATCTAGTGCATTAACGCTGGCATGACTGCACCCATGGATACTGGCATGCATGCACAGACACACAAACATGGCAACAGAAATGGTATGGAAGAGGAGAAATCACAATACCCCTTTGGTGCCTCTTCTTCTGCTGCCGGAACTGCACAGTTAAAACAAACAAATAAATTTATGTTTACAGATATTAAAGAAAAGGACTGACAGCAACAAGTAAATAAGCTAATGCAATGACAACACTGAAGAGAACATAGAGGAGAGAAATGGACATAGTAACCTGCTTCCGCTTCTTCCACCTGAACAAACACTTTGAGTATCACTGTTCACACCAGAAGGTGGGGTATCTTCAGAAACACAGAACTTGAAATCAGCATAGCTTTCAAGACATGAAGCACTATTTGACCTCTTGACGTCACCAAAGCTTTCATTAGTCGTATTATTACAATCCAGCTTCTCAGCTGAGGTCTGTCCCTGCATTCCAGGAAGTGCCCATTTCACAACCCTACTCACACTCACCTTTCGTTTCTCTTCAGTGCAATCGGGAAAATTATATGTGGATCTATCCAATGGCCGTGTTCTATAGCCTTCTGTCACCACAGTTTCAGAGTCTGGAAGGCACAACAAGCTTTCAAAAGCCTTTACTAAATGCTTCACTCTTCCTCCTCCCTGTTGTGGAATGGTGCCGATTGCTTCTTCAAGCAGTTCATTTCTCAGCCTCCTAGGGGCCGAGGGGATATTCTGGGGTGTTGCTGAAATAGGCATTGAACACTTCCCATACCCATCAAAATCCTGAATACCATCTTCATAACAATGGATTTTCTCATGCATACTGCCATTAGGGAGGCCATCAATCTGAGTCAAGTAGGTACCTACTTCACCATATTGGGATTCTATGAATTTCCCTTCACTACGATACCCATTTCTGCCCTCTCCACCACAATGAACCTCCTCATTTCTCTCTTCCCTACATAATCCATTCATGCCCTGTTCACCAAATCGCTGATTTTCAAGTTTCCAAAACCCATTTATGCCCTCTTCAGCATATTGAATTTTCTCATTTTTACTTTCTTCAATGCACATCATATCTCCATTTTTTTCAGCAACCCCATATATGCCATCTACATTGCATTCAAATTCATGACGTTTATCATCGTTTGAAATCTCAAAATTCACATTAGAGACCTGGGTTTTGCAGTCCTTACCTCTTCCCGTATCTTCTTCTTCTGCGGAATCCGAAGGTGTTAACTGCAGATTCTCCTTGCAAAACTCCTCCTGAGAAGCCCTCAATTCCTTGGAAGCAACACAAGCGCATTTTCTAGATTTATCTCCATCTGCCTTCTTTTCACTGCATTTGCATTCAGTGAGCTCCTTCTCAGGCCGATCATGCCTCTTTGCAACAAGGAATTTGCGAGGTTGAGACTTAAAATTGACCGAACCCCAATCTGGGTAGTTAGCAGCACATCTCCTAGACTTGCATGAATGAATTCCAGAAGCAATAGACAACGAGGGTACTTCTGAAAGATTAGATTTCAGAGACCCACCAGAGTTTTTCACAGGCCCATTAGAGATTTTCACACTAAAATTGGGGTCACGGTTTTCTGCAGCAATGGCAGCAGAAGGAGAATTGAGCCCATTGTTCAAATCCTCTTCCTGAGACTTTTTCTTCCTATTGCGAGGACTCCTGAAACGAGGACTGGGGCTGCCCTTCTGCATACTCGATGGGGATTGCAGTCCCTTCATTGCAGGGGAGCCTGAGAAGCTCATTTTCTGCTCGAAGGCTCTTCTCTGTCAAATGGCTTACGAAATGAATTCTACACTAATGTATTGTATTGATTGATGACCTTGGCCTTATTGGCTCGTTAGGCTTTCAAATTGTGAATCCCTCTGCAACGGTCATTTAGGCAAATCTGTCAAAGGAAGAAGATTAAAATTAAAATAGAAGCTAAATAGCTCTGAATGCAGCCCAAATATAGCTAGATGTGGGGACAATCTGGCAGGTTTTCCGAGATTTTGGCGGACTGGAAAACCCCATCACCATCGAAACTGTAATCCAATGCAATGGCCGATGCTCCCTAACGGCTATATGGGCGCCTCAGGACAAACTGCTGAAGCCGCGGCCATTTTAGTTTAAAATTCTGATCATTATCTCTTACTTAAATGATTGTTAATTATATTCCAAACTATTCTTCTGTTTTTCAAAATCGGATATTTCAGTTTAAATCAAATTTGGAAGCGATGACGGTGACTAACGGCTACTTTCATCAAATTTCAAAGTTCATTTATTAGTAGGTTTATGTCATTCTCCATGGTAGGCCCAAATGGGTAAAAATTCTCCATAGAATGCGGCTCATGCTTGAATTATCAGATAACCTTTATAGGCTGTTTTGGGGTCTCATGTTGCTTAGTCAACCCATATTCAAATAAATTAAATGTAAGCCACTAATTACATAAAATTTTAGCGCATTTCCAATGTCACATAATTCAAAAGGAAAATGACCCGGGTGAAAAGCCCAATGGGAGCACCTAATGTGGTTCAAAATAATCAAGGGGCGTAATCTATATAATGATGTAGTTGATTGACTCTTTCTAAGTAAGGTGTGAAGTCACTACCCTAGCTGGGAATTGGGTTTGCATTTGCATTGTATTTATTATTATATTCCATTATAATTTTAATAGTAGAAAAAAAAGATATTGTTTATATTAACAATATTTAGTATAATTAATTACATAATGGTAAAAAAAAAGAGAATATGCATTGTTTATATTAATAATAATTAGGCAGAAGTTGATTATTAGAATGAACATCAAGCTCAAAACTTGTTTTTGGTGATCCATGTCTCATATTACTCTTGCATTCAATTTATCATTAGTGATAATAAATGCAACATGATATTACAATCATTGAACTTCAATTCCACTAAATTCATAATATCAATGTTATAAGCAATTTTGTCTCGAAAATGTTTAAGAATTTTACATGGTTATTTGGGCCCTACCTTCATTCTCCTCAGTCACAACAGTTATTTGTGTGGGGGAGGTGTTGTACATGATAATATCTCATTTTTTTCTTACTAATATTTTCTTTCACTGTGAGGTAGGTGCAGGGGGTCCTCTTAGATCTCGGAGGAAATATTGTATTAACTTTTGAGTGGGGTCTCGACAAAGCTACCAATATGTAGAGCGACACACCCTTTATCTAGGAATAAAAAATGGTGTTCGCCTTGGAATTCAATTTGTCACAATCATTGGAGACTCTCTTCTATTCATAACTCAAGCAAGGAACATATTGGAATTAACAGATAGAATTACAGGTCAACTCCAACAACAGATCAACAAGCTTCTACAATGAATCCCTGCTACCCAGTTAATACATGTTAGGAGAGAAAATAATAATGATGTGAATGCTCTTACAAAGCAAGCTGGTAGATTGAAAAAAGAAGGTTGGTAAAAAATGGAGGCCAACTTACAACTTGTTGGCTCCCCTAAGAGTTAAGTATATTGCAATTAAGCATGAGTCAAATTGCATTTAATACCAATCCATCAATTATAGGCCTAACCAACCGTCGTAACACTTCCTAAAGTCTAGTCATAATGAAGCACATGGCTTTACACATGGAGGATCAATTGAGAATCTTAGACATAAAGCTTCGTTTGGAATCTATCTCATATACTCCATTCTCTTCCTTTAGTCATATTGAAGGTGGGATTATCAATTGTGATGCGCGAAGGAAGTTTTGTTTGGATTGTTAATGTGGAATGGTGATTATGGTTTTGGAAGAAGACAATGCCATCCCCTACACCTTGGGTGAGTGGTGCTATGCTGTGCATGTTCTGGAATGTGCAGAGGACGAACATACAATGGGCTTCATTTTTTTGCAACACATATATCTCTCTCTCTTCCTCTATTGGATGGTTTGGGACACAAGAACAGATTTGGGTTTCAATGGCTTAGTAAACAAGATGAAGTCAGTGGTTGACCATGAAGTCAAGTTGTAGGAGCTCTTTAGGGGCATAAGGAAGGTTCGTGCAAACATAAATTATATCTCAAACAATTTAAGATGTGTTACCACCTAAGTTGTACTTAGTGGTTTTTTATCAAGTGAGTCTGGTGAACTGGACAAATATTTTTTGTTCGGACTTCAGAAGACCTTCGAAAGTGCTTCTAGGAAGTGCTTATTGTACTACATCACATGTTCATACCCCCATGGGGGAATTGTAATAAATGTTCTAACATGATAGTGTCTGTAAAAGACTCGGTCTCTTAGACTTTATTTGTCAATCCGATCAGCCCAGGGTGTTTTTTACCTTGGTTATTATTAGTTATTGAATAAACGATTGATAATTTACGAGCTTTTCACTCCATACCTCCAAAGTTGGGGTGTTCGACTTGGCATTTAGGCCTATTGAGGTTATTAGAGTCTATGTGTCAATGTATAAACATGCTAGGCATCATGGTTGAGTCATATGAACATGTCTAAGTCCCCATAGGTTTTTTCATTTCTTTTAATTTTTTAATTTTTTCAGTGTTTTTATTAAAATTTATTTTTTCCAAACTTAGGCTATTTCTTAATAGTTTAATTGGAAAATTTGGTTTTGTAATAAAAGTGGGCTCGGAAGTCCATTTCAGTCATGTAGGTGCTCATTTTCAAGCTAAGAGCACCCAGTAAACCTATAGACCCACTATTTCCTAGTTTTAAGTGATTTTCCATCACTCAGGTCAGAAAGCCCCAAAAAATCAATTATTGATTATTTAATTAATAAATTGATGAATAATGGAGCAAATCTAAAATCCTAAATCAGTGGATTCTCAACCGATTTGATTGAAATCAGTCAGATCTGCACGAGATTGACCGGATCTGACAAATCCTTAACTGAAGGAGGTGATATGGGTGGATCCAGAGTTGAAATTCAACTTCCTTTATGGGGAATTTTGCCCTCCCTCTCTCCTCCACACATGTGGGCTCTTCTGTAAGCTCTGTGGTTGATGATTCAGTCAGCAGGTTGATGTGTCATCTCAATCAGCCCTCTGATTGACATTCAGACTCAGTAGAAGCTCAGTTCAGCTTCATATCAAGCATTGATGGACTCTCCTCCAACTACAGTGGTCTATCTCCTTGGGATTTGCGCCCCCTCTGGGCTAGGGTTTCAATTTTGTGTATAAATAAAGCATGGTTGCCTCCTTTCCGAGTTAGTTAGAGTTGCATTGAGGAGTTGTTGCCATTGTAATACTGCTATATTTTTATTGTGAATAAAGAAGCTTTGGAGGCTATACCGTGTAGTGCATGTATTTGTGTGGATTCCCAGCATCATGCTGCTAATGTGGTAACTGCAATTTCTTTCCAATTTTTGTGTTACTTTTGTTTTTTGGCTTCAAGGATTCGGTTGAATCAAGTAAGAGTGTAAACTAGGCAAGTTAGATTATTTGCTCTTATTTATCCATATTATGTATGCTCAAAAATTTCAGTTATATGCTTAAATAAGATTATTTTTTCACGATCTTTCATTTTTGTTGTTTTATACATCTATATCTAGATCTCACGAGGTGTTGTGCAGGTTTGTGTTATCTAGTTGCAGGTTCTTGATTGGATGAAGGTGTGGATCAAGATTGACACCATTCCTTATATAATAAGCTCAAGACTCTATCCCTCGGCGCTCCACAAAAGGGCCTCCTTTCAGCTTGTTCCATTCAAGCAACGAGCTGACCTTCTCTCCTCTTCTTCTATTTTCTTTAAAAAATCAATTTTCTTACCTGGTTACTGTGTTCGAAAGCTTTGTTATCATTTGGATCTGTTATATCAAAGTAAAATTTACATAGATCTGTTATTTCAAAGCTCATAGTCTAGATCTCAATCCTGAAAAGCATCATTAAGCATTCTAGATTTAGCATAAGAAAATCGTCCGTTTTGCATGGCAAGTTAAAGAAAATCAATAGGTTGCATGCTCTAGATTTCCTTTTATGTTTTAAAAGATTAAATCCATCAATCGGTGCATTGTTCATTGGCTTCACAAACAGCAAGCCAAGATCCCAAGGAAAGCTTGCTTTCCTTGGTTCCTTTTTCACCTGTTTAGCTAGTTTTAACTTACTCTTTTTTGAGTTAAGGTAGGTTGATCCAAAGGTACTCTTAAAGTGTTTTTGGGCATATGTTATTCTAACATGCTTGCTGGTTTTTAGCAGGTGTAACAAAAAAGAAAAGAAAAGAAGCCGTTGTTCGAAAGTGGCCTCGGGAGCGTTCAAATCCCCCCAAGGGTCTCCCCTTTCACCAAAAATTTAAAATTATTGGAGAGTTGTAAGATCTTGGTTTCATCCCGTATAAAGACCAAGAGGTTTCTGATATTTCAGTTTGCTAATATTGTAACCAATAATAATAAAATAAATTTTTTTTGAGTAGGCTCTTTCGAGCCCGCTCTCCATCCCCCTAGGGGGGATCTGCGTCCATTTCACTTTTTTGCTTTTTTCCCTTTTTTCTGCTCTAGTTTAGTACTGACATGTAGGATTGTATACTTTGATATAATTTTGCACTATTCTATACTTTAATTTCAAAAGTAATCATACTACTTACCCCACGACTTCCTGATTGACCCGCAAGGGGAAAGAGATGCGTGGTAGGACAAATTAGAAAACCGCTGTTGTGTATCTTTGATTCCTTTTTCATCAATTGTTTTATTAGCCATAATAAAATTAAGCCCTCCTTGATTCCCCAATTGAGATCCACTTGGATCGAAAGAGGTTCCTGGAGGGTTTTCTTTTTAACAAGAACACCTATCTTAAAATCTACTAAAAATAACGAAGACTCCAGTGTGTATGTTCTATACTTGGCTGCGGTTCGTCTGATCAGTCAAGCTGCATCAAAAGCACTTGAGTGACTAGAATAATTAGGATTCACTCTCCCCAAATTGACAAATCATCAAGCGAAAATCCAACGTCTTGATCAAACCATTACGGTGGCAAAATACCCAAAGGAAGCGGGAACTCCTGAAAAGTGACCTTGAGGCGCCGATCTCTATTACACCTTCCAGTGCATTATGAACAATAGCCTCAGAGACTCCACTCAGCACACATATTCCTTGCGGGTAGCCGTGACGATTTAGTTTTGGACATACCTCAAGCACCCCCTAGGTATATCTGGAGTCCCCTCGCCTAAGTTAAATTACTCATCTTCTTACATTAATTTAAAATCAACCGAGATACAATTGCACAATATTCATTCCAGCACTTGCAAGCACTCTTAATTGTTTTTCGACTCCATTTTCAAGGCACTAGTCAGCTGTTTATTTTTTTCAATCTATGTGTGATTGGGTGTCATTTTCGTGCTTACTTGTGATTATCTCATCATGTTATTTGTTGTTTACAATTGTTAAATCGAAACTACTAAAAAACTTACTCTTTAATACCATCATCATACTAAACAATTTTTCCTTAGTAACTTAATAGGGTCTACCCCCCTTGGCTTCGTTAGGAGTTGAGCCTAAACGGAGGAGTCAAGAACAAGGTGACAGCCTTGACTTGAGACTTGCCCCCAAGGACACACCGAGTGGCTTGAAGATTTCTGCCACGTAACCCAGGTGTGTGAAAGGTGGCAACACTTTTTGGTGCCGTTGACGGGGACAAATCTTTTTATCCCCGAGTACGACTTAGCTTAACTTTTTTATAAACAACTAAAAAGATAAAAAAAATTGATTGACCTTCTCTTTAAAAAACATAAAAATTAAAACTCGATCCATCTAGCAACTCCACTATCTAACATCCCTCCAAGAATTTCTACCCAAAGAAACCACCATCAATTATTCAATCCTCTCCCTGATCCCGAAAGGTTTATTAGGGAAAAATTGAATAGGTGGACTTCTCGTAGAAACCTTGAAGATTTAGGAGACCAATCCCTCTCAGATATCTATCACTTATTTGTAGAGAGTCATGTTCACCAATCTCAAGAAATGACGGAATTGTTCAAACCCCTTGACTTTTCTCAGATAGCAGGTGCTCCCCATGCCATTCCAAAAGATGCTATCAAGAAGCTCCCCATATTTCAGAGCAATAATGCCATCACTGCTAAGTCTCACCTTCGAAGGTTTGAAAAGCACCTGGTCAGTTATTGCAATGATGCTGCCCATGACCATGACGATGTCAAAATGAAGCTCTTTGCTTTATCCTTAGAAGATGATGCTAAATAATGGTACCTCAACCTAGATGATGATTCATATAAAACTCTTAGTGAATTCCTAGAGGGTTTTTAGAAGAAATGGGGAGAAAAGAAAGAACCAAGACATCTTCTTGTTGCCCTTCATAACATTAAGAAGATGGAGAATGAAACCATGGATGAATTTAACACTAAGTTTAGGTGTGTGGTTGTGGACCTACCTAAAGAAATCAAGCCAAAGGATGCCTCCATACTCATATTTTACATCATAGCTTTCACTGGTGATTTGAGGTACCAGTTAAGAGACAAAGAGCTGGCTGATCTAAAAATTGCTCAGGAATTGGCCGAGAAAATAGAAAAGAATATGCAATTTTCAAGAAAATCCAACATTCCAAGTTACACTAGGGGAAACACTTCATACAACAGAGAAAAGGGAAAATCCATTGAATCAAAAGAAAAGGGAGCCTCTAAAGATCCCATGGAAAAGGTAATAGACATGATAAAAGACTTGGTTACTAGTCAAAACCAACTTAATCTCAAATCAGTCCGCACAACTGAATCATATGCACAATAGAATAATCACAATGGAAAGAAATAATGAACCTAGGAACTTTCAGCCTAGGCAGAATCAGATGTATCAAAAGAAGTTTCCTCAGTAAGAGCCTAGGATTCCAAGCCAGTTAGACTCAACTAACATGGTAGAAGAAGTAACTCCATGGTGTAGACCCTGTGAACAATTCCACCAAGAAAGCACTTGTTATGTTGCAAATCAAGTCATGGAACATGGACTTCTCGAGGTCAGTAGTCAGGAAACAACTTGAAGCGAGAATGATCATATATACATGGTAGGCCAGGCCTACCCTTTGTCACCAGCTAAACAGTACAAACCTAAGGATGAAACCATTGCATAATCTTATAGTGAAACTTATGATGAAAACTGTAATGTACATGATGGGACTCCTACATGTTCTCCATATAATGATGACAGTCTGGAAGGTTTACTGCCTTGTGACCTTTTCTCTAAAGAAGATGAGTATGAAAATGAGGACAAGTATAACTTGGAGCATGCTACAAGTGACAAAGACTCCCTTATCCCCAGCAAAGATGTTGATGAGGAGTCCTGGACATTCATGGAAAATCTAGTCTATGACATGAATAAAGAGGAAAATAATGAACTAGAAACTTTTGATGGTTTTGTTTTTCTGTCTATGGCATATCTAAAGGAGAGAGCACGGGCCATGTGGCCTTGGGAAACTTTGATATGAAAAAGGAGCGTGCAGTTTATCCACATGATCAGTCTAAGCCATATATTAGTATCAGTAATGAAGAAAAAGAGAACTTGAAATCGGAACTTGATATCAGCAATGGGGAATCCATCACATCTAACATAGATGATGGTGATGAATTTTGGGATTTTTATGGATATCTTATTAAAAATCCTATCTATTCTATATCCAGCAAGGGGAGTGTCTATTTAGAAATTTGTGGAAGTCCAATCTACTATACTTCCATAGAGGGAAGCATGGATCTGGAGACCTTGGAAAATCCTAGTATGGAAAAGCAGCATTCAAAACTCTTATATGATCATTTAGAGTCATATCATGTAGAGCTGCACAAAGGTATCAATAATGAAGACATTGAGAAGCAGTGTTGTGAAAAGACAAATGTGATGCAGTTAGTAGAATATCAGTCTCAACTATCATCTTCACATATAGAGTTTCCTCATGATTTGGAGCCGCTTGGGGCTTATACAGTGAATTGTCATCCAGTAAGCCTTGATGATCAGTATGATGGTGTAGTCAATATTCCTCATCATTCTGATTTGTACATCAACCCTGTCCAGTCATGGATAGAAGCAGCCTGCGGAAGCACTTACACGTTTGGGAGGAAGTTTGGCGACATTATTCATGCCTATGATTTCCCATCTATCCCGCCCCTTCCGGATCATGACGCAAGTTTACATTTTCTGAATAAAGTATCCTTACTTTGGCTAGTAACCAAAGACAAGGAAATTTTTTTTTATGTTAATAAAATGCTTAGGTGGTTACATTGGATTTCTGATTACACTTAACCCTTTTTATATCATGCTTAGAGTAGGAAAATAAGCTCCTTGAAAAAGAGCATTTACTTTCCGCATTTTTTGTTTTGTACTTAGCTATAATCAAACATTTTTTTCTTTAGTTAGTTACCTTTATTTTGTTTAAATAAATTAGCTTAATGGTTCATTTGGTTTTTTATGTAAAGCTTGTGCTACTAAGGTTTTATTGTCAAGTTGAGATGTTTTTACAGGGTATATAAACCAGAGATTCTGGTGTTCTCGTATCCTCTCCTTGCCCTATGACCAGATCAAGCACACGTCCCACAGTTGGAGCCAGAATGTTACCACCTAAGTTGTACTTAGTGGTCTTTTATCAAGTGAGCCTGGTGAACCGGAAAAAGATTTTTCGTTCAAACTTCAGAAGACCTTCGAAAGTGCTTCTGGGAAGTGCTTGTTGTACTATATCACATGTTCATACCCCCATGGGGGAATTGTAATAAATGTTCTAGCATAATAGTGTCTATAAAAGACTCGGTCTCTTAGACTTTATTTGTCAATCTGATCAGCCCAGGGTGTTTTTTCCCTTGGTTATTATTAGTTGTTGAATAAACGACTGATAATTTATGAGCTTTTCACTCCATACCCCCAAAGTTGGGGTGGTTGGCTTGGCATTTAGGCCTATTGAGGTTATTAGAGTCTATGTGTCAATGTATAAACATGCTAGGCATCATTGTCAAGTCATATGAACATGTCTAAGTCCCCCTAGGTTTTTTAATTTTTTTTAATTTTTTAAATTTTTTCAGCATTTTTTATTAAAATTTAATTTTTCCAAAACTTAGGCTATTTCTTAATAGTTTAATTGGAACAATTGGTTTTGTAATAAAAGTGGGCTCGGAAGTCCATTTCATTCATGTAGGTGCTCATTTTCAAGCTAAGAGCACCCAGTAAACCTATAGACCCACTATTTCCTAGTTTTAAGTGATTTTCCATCACTCGGGTCAGAAAGCCCCAAAAAATCAATTATTGATTATTTTAATTAATAAATTGATTAATAATGGAGCAAATCCAAAATCCTAGATCAGTGGATTCTTAGCTGATTTTATTCAAATCAGTCAGATCTGCACCAAATTGACCGGATCTGACAAATCCTTGATTGAAGGAGGTGATCTGGGTGGATCCATTGTTGAACTTTAGCTTCCTTTATGGGCAATTTCACCCTCCCTCTCTCCTCCACACGTGTGGGCTCTTCTGGAAGCTCTGTGATTGATGATTCAATCAGCAGGTTCATGTGTCAGCTCAATCAACCTTCCGATTGACATTCAGACTCAGTAGAAGCTCAGTTCAGCTTCAGATCAGGCATTGATGGACTCTCCTTCAACTACAGTGGTCTATCTCCTTGGGATTTACGCCCCCTCTAGGCTGGGGTTTCAATTTTGTGTATAAATAAAGCATGGCTGCCTCCTTTCTGAGTTAGTTAGAGTTGGATTGAGGAGTTGTTGCCATTGTAATACTGCTATATTTTTATTGTGAATAAATAATATTTGGAGGCTATACCGTGTAGTGCATGTGTTTGTGTGAATTCCCGGCATCATGCTGCTAATGTTGTAACTGCAATTTCTTTCCAATTTTTGTGCTGCTTTTGTTTTCTGGCTTCAAGGATTCGGTTAAGTCTAGTAAGGGTGTAAGCTAGGCAAGTTAGATTACTTGCTCTTGTTTATCCATATTATGTATGCTCAAAAATTTCAGTTATATGCTTAAATAAGATTATTTTTGCATAAACTTTCATTTTTGTTACTTTATACATCTATATCCAGATCTCATGAGGTGTTGTGCAGGCTTGTGTTATCTAGTTGCAGGTTCCCAGTTGAACAAAATTGTGGATCAAGATTGACGCCATTCCTTATCCAATAAGCTCAAGACTCTGTCCCTCAGCAATCCATAAAAGGGCCTCCTTTCAGCTTGTTCCATTCAAGCAACGAGCCAACCTTCTCTCCTCTTCTTCTCTTTTCTTTAAAAAATCAATTTTCTTACCTGGTTGCTGTGTACGAAAGATTTTTTATCATTTGGATCTGTTATATCAAAGTAAAATTTACATAGATCTGCTATTTCAAAGCTCATAGTCTAGATCTCAATCCTGAAAAGCATCATTAAGCATTCTTGATCTAGCATAAGGAAATCGTCCGTTTTGCGTTGCAAGTTAAAGAAAATTAGTAGGTTGCATGCTCTAAATTTCCTTTTGTGTTTTAAAAAGATTATATCCAAAAATTAGTGCATATTTTATTGGCTGCACAAACAGCAAGCCAAGATCCCAAGGAAAGCTTGCTTTCCTTGGTTCCTTTTTCACCTGTTTAGCTAGTTTTAACTTAATCATTTTTGAGTTAAGGTAGGCTAATCCAAAGGTACTCTTAAAGTGCTTTTGGGCATATTTTATTCTAACATACTTGATGGTTTTTAGTAGGTGTAACAAAAAAGAAAATAAGCTGTTGTTTGAAAGTGGCCTCGGGAGCGTTCAAATCCCCCGAGGGGTCTCCCCTTTCACCAAAAATTTAAAATTTTTGGAGAGTTGTAAGATCTTGGTTTCATCCCGTAAAAGGACCAAGAGGTTTTTGATATTTTAGTTTGTTGATATTGTAACCAATAATACTAAAAGAAAATATTTTTTAAGTAGGCTCTTTCGAGCCCGCTCCCCATCCCCCTAAGGGGGGATCTGCAACCGTTTCATTTTTTTGCTTTTTTCCCTTTTTTCTGCTCTAGTTTAGTACTAACATGCAGGATTGTATACTTTGATATAATTTTGCACTATTCCATACTTTTATTTCAAAAGTAATCATACTACTTACCCCACGACTTCTCGATTGACCCGTGAGGGGAAAGAGATGCGTGGTAGGACTAATTAGAAAACTGACATAGTGTATCTTTGATTCCTTTTTCATCAATTGTTTCGTTAGCCATAATAAAATTAACCCCTCCTTGATTCCTCTATTGAGATCCACTTGGATCGAAAGAGGTTCCTGGAGGGTTTTCTTTTTAACAAGAACACCTATCTTAAAATCTACTAAAAATAATGAAGACTCCAGTGTGTATGCTTTGTACTTGGATGCGGTTCGTCCGATCATTCAAGATGCATCAAAAGCACTTGAGTGAATAGAATAATTAGGATTCACTCTCCCCAAATTGAAAAACGATCAGGCGAAAATCCAACACCTCGATAAAACCATTACGGTGGCATAATACCCAAAGGAAGCGGGAACTCCTGAAAAGTGACCTTGGGGCGCCGATCTCTATTACACCTTTAGGTGCATTATGAACAACAGCCTTAGAGACTCCATTCATCCCACATATTCCTTACGGGTAGTCGTGACGGTTTACTTTTAGACATACTTCAAGTACCCCCTATGTATATCTAGAGTCCCCTCACCTAAGTTAAATTACTCATCTTCTTACATTAACTTAAAACCAACCACGATACAATTACACAACATTCATTACAGCACTTGCAAGCACTCTTAATTGTTTTTCGACTCCATTTTCAAGGCACTGGTCAACTGTTTATTTCTATCAATCTATATGTGATTGGGTGTCATTTTTGTGCTTACTTGTGATTATCTCATCATGTTATTTGTTGTTTACAATTGTTAAATCGAAAAACCTAAAAAACTTACTCTTTAATAGCATCATCATACTAAATAATTTTGCCTTAGTAACCTAATAGGGTCTACCCCCCTTGGCTTCGTTAGGAGTTGAGCCTAAATGGAGGAGTCAAGAACAAGTTGACAGCCTTGACTCGAGACTTTCCCCCAAGGACACACCGAGTGGCTTGAAGATTTCTGCCACGTAACCCAGGTGTGTGAAAGGTAGCAACACTTTTTGGTGCCGTTGCCTGGGATAAATATTTTTATTCCCGAGTACGACTTAGCTTAACTTTTTTCTAAACAACTAAAAAGATAAAAAAAATTGATTGATCTTGTCTTTAAGAAACATAAAAATTAAAACTCAATCCATCTGGCAACTCCATTGTCTAACATCCCTCTAAGAATTTCTACCCGAAGAAACCGCCATCAATTATTCAATCCTCTCCCTGATGCCGAAAGGTTTATTTGGGAAAGATTGAATAGGCAGACTTCTCGTAGAAACCTTGAAGATTTAGGAGACCAATCCCTCTCAGATATCTATCACTTATCTGTAGAGAGTCATGTTCACCAATCTCAAGAAATGACATAATTCTTCAAACCCCTTGACTTTTCTCAGATAGCAGGTGCTCCCCATGCCATTCCAAAAGATGTTATCAAGAAGCTCCCCATATTTTAGAGCAATAATGCCATCACTGCCAAGTCTCACCTTTGAAGGTTTGAAAAGCACTTGGCCAGTTATTGCAATGATGCTTCCCATGACAATGACGATGTTAAAATGAAGCTCTTTGATTTATCCTTAGAAGATGATTCTGAAGAATGGTACCTCGACCTAGATGATGATTCATATAAAACTCTTAGTGAATTCCTAGAGGGTTTTAAGAAGAAATGGGGAGAAAAGAAAGAACCAAGACATCTGCTTGCTGCCCTTCATAACATAAAGAAGATGGAGAATGAAACCATGGATGAATTTAACACTAAGTTTAGGCATGTGGTTACGGACCTCCCTAAATAAATCAAGCCAAAGGATGCCTCCATCCTCATATATTACATCGAAGCTTTCACTGGTGATTTGAGGTACCAATTAAGAGAGAAAGAGCCGACCGATCTAAAAACTGCTTAGCAATTGACCAAGAAAATAGAAAAGAATATGCAGTCTTCAGGAAAATCCAACATTCTAGGTTACACTAGGGAAACACTTCATACAACAAAGAAAAGGGAAAATCCATTGAATCAGAAGAAAAGGGAGCGTCTAAAGATCCCATGGAAAAGGTAACAGACATGATAAAAGACTTGGTTACTAGTCAAAACCAACTTATGGAAAATCAGTCCACACAACTGAATCATATGCACAATAGAATAATCGCAACGGAAAGAAATAATGGACCTAGGAACTTTCATCCTAGGCAAAATCAGATGTATCAAAAGAGGTTTCTTCAGCAAGAGCTTAGGATTCCAACCCAGTTAGACTCAGCTAACATGGTAGAAGAAGTAATTCCATGGTGTAGACCCTGTGAACAATTCCACCAAGAAATCACTTGTTATGTTGCAAATCAAGTCATGGAACATGGACTTCCCGAGGTCAGTAGTCAGTAAACAACTTGAAGCGAGCGTGATCATATATACATGGTAGGCCAGGCCTACCCTTTGTCACCAGCTAAACAGTACAAACCTAAGGATAAAACCATTGCAGAATCTTATAGTGAAACTTATGATGAAAACCATAATGTACATGATGGGACTCTTACGTATTCTCCATATAATGGTGACAATCTGGAAGGTTTACTGCCTTGTGACCTTTTCTCTGAAGAAGATGAGTATGAAAATGAGGACAAATATAACTTGGAGCATGATACAAGTGACGAAGACTCCCTTATCCCCGACAAAGATATTGATGAGGAGTCCTGGACATTCATGGAAAATCTAGTCTATGACATGAATAAAGAGGAAAATAATGAACCAAAAACTTTTGATGGTTTTGTTGATTTTTCTGTCTATGGCATATCTAAAGGAGAGAGCATGGACCATGTGGCCTTGGGAAACTTTGATATGAAAAAGGAGCATGCAGTTTATCCACATGATCAGTCTGAGCCATATATTAGTATCATTAATGAAGACAAAGAGAACTTGATATCAACAATGGGGAACCCATCACATCTAACATAGATGATGGTGATGACTATTGGGATTTTTGTAGATATCTTATTAAGAATCCCATCTATGCTATATCCAGTAAGGGGATTGTTTATTTAGAAATTTGTCGAATTGAAATCTACTATACTTCCATAGAGGGAAGCATGGATCTGGAGACCTTGGAAAATCCTAGTATGGAAAAGCAACATTAAAAACTATTATATGATCATTTAGAGCCATATCATGCAGAGCTGCACAAAGGTATCAATAATGAAGACAATGAGAAGCAGTGTTGTGAAAAGACAAATGTGATGCAGTTAGTAGAATATTAGACTCAACTATCATCTTCACATATAGAGTTTCCTCATGATTTGGAGCCGCTTGGGGCTTATACAGTGAATTATCATCCAATAAGTCTTAATGATCAGTATGATGGTGTAGTCAATCTACCTCATCATTCTGATTTGTACATCAAACCGATCCAGTCATGGATAGAACCGGCCTGCGCAAGCACTTACTAGGTTGGGAGGAAGTTTGATGACATTATTCATGCCTATGATTTCCCATCCATCCCGCCCCTTCCAGATCATCACGCAGGTTTGCATTTTCTGAATAAAGTATCCTTACTTTGGTTGGTAACCAAAGACAAGGAAATTTTTTTTTATGTTAATAAAATGCTTAGGTGGTTACATTGGATTTCTGATTACACTTCACCCTTTTTATATCATGCTTAGAGTAGGAAAATAAGCTCCTTGAAAAAGAGCATTTACTTTCTGCATTTTTTGTTTTGTACTTAGCTATAATCAAACATTTTTTTCTTTAGTTAGTTACATTTATTTTGTTTAAATAAATCAGCTTAATGGTTCATTTGGTTTTTTATGTAAAGCTTGTGCTACTGAGGTTTTCTTGTCAAGTTGAGATGTTTTTGTAGGGTGTATAAACCATAGATTCTAGTGTTCTCGTATCCTCTCCTTGCGCTATGACCAGATCGAGCATAGGTCTCATAGTTGGAGCTAGAATGTTACCACCTAAGTTGTACTCAGTGGTTTTTTATCAAGTGAGACTGGTGAACCGGACAAAGATTTTTTGTTCGGACTTCAGAAGACCTTCAGAAGTGCTTCTGGGAAGTGCTTGTTGTACTATATCACATGTTCATACCCCCATGGGGGAATTGTAATAAATTTTCTAGCATGATAGTGTCTGTAAAAGACTCGGTCTCTTAGACTTTATTTGTCAATCCGATCAACCCAGGCTGTTTTTTACCTTGGTTATTATTGGTTGTTGAATAAACGACTGATAATTTCTGAGTTTTTCACTCCATACCTCCAAAGTTGGGATGGTCGGCTTGGCATTTAGGCCTATTGAGGTTATTAGAGTCTATGTGTCAATGTATAAACATGCTAGGCATCATGGTCGAGTCATATGAACATGTCTAAGTCCCCATAGGTTTTTTCGTTTTTTTTTAATTTTTTAAATTTTTTCAGTGTTTTTTATTAAAATTTAATTTTTCCAAAACTTAGGCTATTTCTTAATAGTTTAATTGGAAAACTTGGTTTTGTAATAAAAGTGGGCTCGGAAGTCCATTTCAGTCATGTAGGTGCTCATTTTCAAGCTAAGAGCACCCAGTAAACCTATAGACCCACTATTTCCGAGTTTTAAGTGATTTTCCATCACTCGGGTCAGAAAGCCCCAAAAAATAATTATTGATTATTTTAATTAATAAATTGATGAATAATAGAGCAAATAAAAAATCCTAGATCAGTGGATTCACAGCTAATTTGATTGAAATCAGTCAGATCTGCACGATATTGACTAGATCTGACAAATCCTTGACTGAAGGAGGTGATCTAGGTGGATCCAGAGTTGAACTTCAGCTTCCTTTATGGGGAATTTCGCCCTCCCTCTCTCCTCCACACGTGTGGGCTCTTCTGGAAGCTCTGTGGTTGATGATTCAGTCAGCAAGTTGATGTGTCAGCTCAATCATCCCTCTGGTTGACATTTAGACTCAATAGAAGCTCAGTTCAGCTTCAGATCAGGCATTGATGGACTCTCCTTCAGCTAAAGTGGTCTATCTCCTTGGGATTTGTGCCCCCTCTAGACTGGGGTTTCAATTGTGTGTATAAATAAAGCATGGCTGTCTCCTTTCTGAGTTAGTTAGAGTTGGATTGAGGAGTTGTTGCCATTGTAATACTACTATATTTTTATTGTGAATAAATAATCTTTGGAAGCTATACCATGTAGTGCATGTGTTTGTGTGGATTCCCAATGTCATGCTACTAATGTGGTAACTGCAATTGCTTTCCAATTTCTCTGCTACTTTTGTTTTATGGCTTCAAGGATTCGGTTGAATCAAGTAAGGGTGTAAAATAGGCAAGTTAGATTACTTGCTCTTGTTTATCCATATTATGTATGCTCAAAAATTTCAGTTATATGCTTAAATAAGATTTTTTTTGCATGATCTTTCATTTTTGTTGCTTTATACATCTATATCCAGATCTCATGAGGTGTTGTGCAGGCTTGTGTTATCTAGTTGCAGATTCCCGATTGGAAAAAGGTGTGGATCAAGATTGACGCCATTCCTTATCCAATAAGCTCAAGACTCTGTCCCTCAAAGATCCACAAAAGGTCCTCCTTTTAGCTTGTTCCATTCAAGCAACGAGCCGACCTTCTTTCCTCTTCTTCTCTTTTCTTTAAAAAATAAATTTTCTTACCTGGTTACTATGTTCGAAAGATTTGTTATCATTTGGATCTGTTATATCAAAGTAAAATTTACATAGATCTACTACTTCATAGCTCATAGTCTAGATCTCAATCCTAAAAAGCATCATTAAGCATTCTAGATCTAGGATAAGGAAATCATCCGTTTTGCATGGCAAGTTAAAGAAAATCAATAGGTTGCATGCTCTAGATTTCCTTTTATGTTTTAAAAAGATTAAATCCAGCAATCAGTGAATATTTCATTAGCTACACAAACAGCAATCCAAGATCCCAAGGAAAGCTTGCTTTCCTTGGTTCCTTTTTCACTTGTTTAGCTAGTTTTAACTTAATCTTTTTTGAGTTAAGGTAGGCTAATCCAAAGGTACTCTTAAAGTGATTTTGGGCATATGTTATTCTAACATGCTTTCTGGTTTTTATCAGGTGTAATAGAAAAGAAAATAAGCTGTTGTTTGAAAGTGGCCTCAGGAGCGTTCAAATCCCCTGAGGGGTCTCCCCTTTCACCAAAAATTTAAAATTTTTGGAGAGTTGTAAGATCTTGGTTTCATCCTGTATAAGGACCAACAGGATTCTGATATTTCAGTTTGCTGATATTGTAACCAATAATAATAAAATAAAATCTTTTTTGAGTAGGCTCTTTCGAGCACGCTCCCCATCCCCTCAAGGGGGATCTGCATCTGTTTCACTTTTTTGCTTTTTTCCCTTTTTCTGCTCTAGTTTAGTACTGACATGCATGATTGTATACCTTGATATAATTTTTCACTATTCCATACTTTTATTTCAAAAGTAATCATACTACTTACCCCATGACTTCTCAATTGACTTGCAAGGGGAAAGAGATGTGTGGTAGAACTAATTAGAAAACCAGTGTTGTGTGTCTTTGATTCCTTTTTCATCAATTGTTTTGTTAGACATAATAAAATTAACCCCTCCTTGATTCCTTGATTGAGATCCACTTGGATCTAAAGAGGTTCCTGGAGGGTTTTCTTTTTAACAAGAACACCTATCTTAAAATCTACTAAAAATAGTGAAGACTCCAGTGTGTATGCTTTGTACTTGGTTGTGGTTCATCCGATCATTCAAGCTACATCAAAAGCACTTGAGTGAGTATAATAATTAGGATTCACTCTCCCCAAATTGACAAACCATTAGGCAAAAATACAACGCCTCGATCAAACCATTACAGTGGAAAAATACCCAAAGGAAGCAAGAACTCTTGAAAAGTGATCTCGGGGCGCCGATCTCTGTTACACCTTCGGGTGCATTATGAACAACAGCCTCAGAGACTCCATTTATCCCACATATTCCTTGTGGGTTTCCATGACGATTTAGTTTTGGACATACTTCAAGTACCCCCTGGGTATATCTAGAGTTCCCTTGCCTAAGTTAAATTACTCATCTTCTTACATTAATTTAAAATCAACCAAGATACAATTGCACAACATTCATTCCAGCACTTGCAAGCACTCTTAATTGTTTTTCGACTCCACTTTCAAGGCACTGGTCAACCATTTATTTCTTTCAATCGATATGTAATTGGGTGTCATTTTCATGCTTACTTGTGATTATCTCATCATGTTATTTGTTGTTTACAATTGTTAAATCAAAACTCCTAAAAAAATTACTCTTTAATACCATCATCATACTAAATAATTTTTCCTTAGTAACTTAATAGGGTCTACCCCCCTTGGCTTCATTAGGAGTTGAGCCTAAACACAGGAGTTAAGAACAAGGTGATATCCTTGACTTGAGACTTGCCCCCAAGGACACATTGAGTGGCTTGAAGATTTCTTCCACGTAACCCTATAGTTGCTTTCCCTGAAGGAGTTTATTGCAAAACAAAAAATGATAATAATGCAATTCATGTTTTATTAATAAAAGCATGTATCCAGTTCCACGCGCATGGTGTCAAACATTTGGCACATTTGATCAATTCAAGAGGGAATTTTGATACAACACCACACACATGGTGCCAAAAGGTTTTCCAATATTTGGCATGGATGTTGCATCAAAAGGGTTATCTTGGATTAATCAAGTGTACCTTGTCCACTATTTTATCCTCTTCTATGCACTAACTATATAGAGGGAATAAATTAATAATATATAGCATTTTCTGAAAATTGAAATTTAATTCTACAACACAATACACACAATATAAAATATTAAGTTATTCCCAACTTATTGAAACATGAATATAGTTTTTTTCATTAATAAATGTTCATAAATAAGGCAAGTTTAAAAGTTCTTAGAACAAAGTGGGCCTTCAAATACCTGACTCGGATTGTCATAAAAAACACTAGCTTAAACATATGCAAATATGTTAACAAATACAAATAAATCATTTAGTTTGCAACGTCCCCATGCCCCATAATGTAGATTAAATTTTAAATTTTGCTTCAAGAACCTTTGTTCTCATTTCGAAACATAAGGCATGGACATTGACACACTCTTCAACATTCATTCTCAGGCTTAGAACCACTGTAATAGTTGTTCCACCATTGACAGATCCCTTTTGCGACTAGAAACACCTTTTCTGCACTGAACATGTCATTTCCGCACTCCGCCCTCTACACTCCCCTTTCCACCTTTCTGTTGCAAAATTGGGAATCAGAAGCATAATGTGTGATGGAGATATTCAACTCGTGTTCCATGTTCCCCCTTCTGCCCTTCCTCCTTCCTCCTTCGGAACTCAGAATTCAGATAAACATTGTTTTGACATAATCATTTAACGGCCTACCGCCTTCCACCTTTGGAACTCAGAAGTTGGAAACATAACCTTTCAACATAATTACTCAGCCACATTATACCTTCCACCTTTACCTTTTTGCCCTCTAATGTGGAACTTGGGAATCAGAATACTAGCAAACGACATAATCCTCTATCCATGGTTTCACCTTCTGCATTCTTCCTTTCTTCCCTCCAGTGCGGAACTTGAGAATAAAAAAATTTAACTTTTGATCTTAGCCTTTTTCTGCACTTTCGACTTCCTCTTTCCGACCTCGGACTTCAGAAATCGGAAAGTTAACTTTTTCCTTAGAAATTTTCTGAATGCTTCCACTTCCACCCTCCACCTCTTGTAGGTGGATCTCGGGGTGTGAAAAACCCACATTCTTCCTAGTTTCAATTGCTCTTTTTCGATTTCCACCTTCCGCCTTTCCTAGGAGGATTTCAAGGGGCAGAAACGCTAAGTCAGATGCATTCTGACTCTGTAACATGATTCTAGTGTCCATGAACTTAGGAAAAATGCATTAAAACATACAAGGCATAAACAATTGCAAATGCAGGAACATCCGTCAATAGTAAACTCTACTGAAACATTGCAAGTATTCATCATATTCAGTCATTCAATCATTCATTCATAAGCAAACACATTGCACAAACAAGAATGACAGAGAATACTTATCTTGATGATGGACTTGTCTTGCAACTAGCTATGTCACTGCAACGTTCCACCCAACCATAGGCCAGTGTGTTCATTAATCTCTCAACACCACTGCCACCGCCAATCTGGGCATGATTTACACAAGGAACTAGGGAACAACAAGCTCACACATAGCTAACACACATCAAAACACAGTCAAACCAACCTATAGTTGGGTTTCTCAAACTGCCAAAAACATGACTCACACTTGGTTAAATGCACACCAAGACACAGCCAAACCAACTAATAGTTGGGCTTATCAGGCTTCCAAGGAAATGGAAAGGTAGAATTGCTAAGCCAGTGAGCTCAACCACAGAGCTATGGACACCTACACGATATCTATCTAGCTTGGTACTTCACAATACCTACACACCCAACACAAGGAAGTATTCCCTTCACTTCTTATACATAGTTCCCTCAAGACATACCTTCCCTTCCAGTGCTCTTCAGGGTGCGCATAGACGATTTGTTAGCCCCTCTTGATCTGTCTGTGAGGTTCCTCTCTTCACTAGGTTTATCAATCAATTTTGGGCCCCTTCCACTCCTAAGTCATTCAGACCAAAACAAGGGTGCACATCACATCAACCTACAAGGAAAACATAACAACATAGGCTCCAATGTGTAACACAGAGAAAAAAGGGTTCCACACCACCATGGACCACAATGTAGATGGAATGAACAATCACAAGCATAAAACCTTCTCCACGACACAAGAGAGTGAACAATGCATAATTGATTGGATCGAATGAATGCAAGAGCGGTGGAATGGTTTGAATGACCAAACAGATTAGGTGAATACCGAGATGGTAGATTGGGCACAAAATCACGTGCTTTTTCTTGATTCAGAAGCAAGAACACAATTTCTACAACTACAGGATTTCTTAGTCATGAAATCAACTACCATGCCTTGATCTACCCAAGGAATTAACTTCCTCAACCAATTTCCTGCAAGAAAATTGAATTTTTGAGCACGAGGATGAACTAGGGTAGACGGGATAATGAGCGGGTAACTTTTGAATAGATCTACCATTGAGATCAACCATCAAACATATCGACGGTGCACAACGATTTTGTTGTTTTAACTAGCGCGACTTAACAAAATTTTCATGTACGCGGAATTTTTATCAAAACTTCCTCATCACTTTTGAATTCCACCATTGATCTAGTGGAGACACAAATTTGATAGTCAACAAAAATTTCATTGATTCAACTAGCAAGTTTTTTAACATTAGCTAGTGGGCACGAAATTTCTATCCAAAATGTTTTAAACCGTCTCGCGTCTACCTGGGTGACTTGGACGACAAATCAGCGAAGGCTTAACTACTGATTAGAATGGGTTTTGTGAGGATTGAACCTGCAATCACTCACCTGGAATATGCTGGTTTAATCCCTCTCTGTTTCTCTGTGAAATCATGCCCCCATCTCTTTTCATGTTGCAGTGCATAGATAGCTGTGGTATTTTTATCAAATTGTATATTTACATGATACATCCAAATATACAGTGTCTGACTCAGCACCATAACCATAGGCATTGACCTTAATCACCTATACACAAAACACCAAATCCATGGTAGGGCCTTAGCCTTGAGCTCCTTGCCATGATTTAAATACAATATATACATTATGTACAATTTCAATACCATGGGGTCAAAACCGAGGTATTACATTCCCCTCCCCCTTATAATAGCATTGTCCTCAATGCTTTACAAAATTGAACAAAAATGGATGTGCCAATCGCATGGCATCCTCCAGCTCCCACGTAGCCTCTTCAAGACCATAGTGCTCCCACTGCACCTTCACCTGTCCAACGACTCAATTTCGAAGCACTGTGACCTTCCTATCGAGGATGCACAATGGCTCGGTTGGGAACTCTCCCTCAGGTTCCACCTGAATCACATCCCAATCAATCACATGGTTAGGATCATGCACATATTTCTTAAGCAAAAAAACATGAAAACATTATGAGCTCTAGTGCTAGCAGGCAATGAAATTCTATATGCAACTGGCCCTATTCTTTCAAGCACTTCAAACGACCCATAGTATCTAGGTGACATCTTATCACAACTTCCAAGCTTCAAGGAACTCTTCCTTGCCCTCACTCTAAGGTAAACATGATCCCCAACATTGAACTCTATGTGCACTCTATGCTTGTCTGCATAGATTTTTTGTCTATCTTGGGTTGTTTTTAAGTTTTGCCTAATCTTTGCAGCCTCCTATTCCATTTCCTTGAGCAACTCTGGACCAAGCACAATCTTGTTCACTGGATTATCCCAAGTCACTAGTGTCCTACACCTTCTTCCATACAAAGCTTCATATGGACTCATTCCCAATGATGCTTGTTGTCCATTATTATAGGCAAATTATACCAAGTGTAAGTAATCTTCCCACTTGGTTGGTTTGTCCATCACATACAAGTGAAGAATGTCTTCAAGCACTTGATTCACTCTCTCTATCTGTCCATCAGTCTGAGGATGGTAGGCAGTGCTGAAGTTCAACTTTGTACCCAAATCTGCAAACAGACCCTTCCAAAAATTGGAACTAAACTTGGGATCCCTGTGAGAAACTATTGCCTTAGGCAATCCATGCAATTTGAAAATATCCTTCATGAATATTTTTGCAATGGCATTAGTTTTATATGTGGACTTAACCGATATAAAATGTGTTTCCTTCATCTACTTGTCCACCACAACCATGATGGAATCATGTTGTCTCCAAGTCATTGGAAATCCTGTAATGAAGTCCGTGGAAACAACTTCCCATTTCCATTCTGGGACTGGAAAAGGCTACAACAAACTGACTGGGTGTTGATGCTCAACCTTTAGCTACTGACATTTCATGCACTTTGAAATATACTCAGCAATGTCCTTCTTCATTCCTGGCCAAAAATACTGCTTCCTGGCTGTAGCAATTGTCTTCTGATATCCTGGGTGACCAGAATATGGAGGTTGATGGATATCATCCATAACCATTCTCCTCAAATATGCTACACTTGGAATATAAATTATGTTCTTATAAGTAAGAATTCCATATTCTTACAATTTAAATCCCTCATACTTCTTCTCAAGACTTTGTTGCTGCGATTTGTCCTTTATCTGCACATACATTTCATCTTTAGCAGCATCATTGGCAATCTGTTGTCTCAAATCTGATTGGAAATTACTAAGAGATGCCACATGCGTTTCATGCACCTTCTTGTAAGTGCATCAACCACTTTATTTTATTTTCCTTTTATGTGTTTGATTTCAAAATCAAACTCACATAAAAACTCCAGCCATCTAGATTTCCTAGCATTTAACATTGGCTGATCAAACAAGTACTTCATACCACAATGGTTTGTCCTTAGCTCAAGTTTTCTTCCCATTAAGTAATGCCTCCACATCTTGAGAGCATGTACTATGGCTGCAAGCTCTAAATCATGAGTCACATAGTTCTTCTCATGATCCTTCAACTTTTTGGACTCATAACATACTGCGTGGTTGCCTTGCACAAGAACTCCTCCAAGTCCTTGATCGTAAGCATCAATGCACACCAAAAAATATTTTTCTGGGTGTGTAATTTTTAGAACTAGCACACTTTGTAAGAAGATGCTTCAACTGTTGGAACCTTTCTTCACATATTGGTGTCCATTGAAACTTTATCCCCTTCTTTTGCATAGAAGTAATTGAATGTGCAACTTTGTAGAATCCTTCGATGAACCTCCTGTAGTAACCTGCAAGTCCCATAAAAGATATTACATCTGTCACATTTCTTAGGGTTGGCCAATTCATAATGGCCTCAATCTTCTCAGGGTCTACAGATATGCCCTCCTCATAGATAATGTGACCCAAGCAGCGAATTTTATCTTTATAAAAGTCACACTTGCTCAACTTTGTGTATGGGTTATGCTCCCTGAGCAATTGCAATGTCAATATCAGATGTTCTTCATGTTCTTCCTCATTCTTAGAATAAATAAGAATGTCATCAAGGAAAACAAGAACAAACTTGTCCAGATACTTGTTGAAAACACTATTCATAAGGCACATGAATGTAGCTGGGGCATTTGTGAGACCAAATGGAACCACTACAAACTCATAGTGTCCATACCTTACTTTGAAGGTTGTCTTATGAATATCTTCATCCTTGATTCTTACCTGATGATATCCAGACCTCAAGTCAATCTTGGAAAATACCTTTTCTCCTCTCATTTGATCAAAGAGGTCATCAATTCGAGGTAAAGGATATTTATTCTTCGCATTGAGTTTGTTCAGTTGTCTGTAATCAATACACAACTTGAGTGTACCATCTTTCTTTTTCACAAACAGAACTGGTGCTCCCTAAGGAGACACACTCAGCCTGATATACTTCTTTTCCAACAACTCTTTCAACTGCATCTTCAACTCTAGCAATTTTGGTGTGCAAATCTTGTAGGGTGTCTTAGACATTGATGCTGCTCTAGGCACAAGGTCAATTGTAAAATCAATGTCCCTCTTTGGAGGAAGCCTTGGAATTTCATTAGGGAAAACATCCATGAATTCCTGCAATACATGAAATTCCTCAAACCTAGGAGTTTCATTCTATGTTGCTTCCAAAACATGGGCTACATACACTCTGCAACCTTTCCTACATAACTTCTTCAGTTGCATTGCTGAAATCTTCCTAACAGAAATCACCTTTGGAATGCCTCTTACAACCCTTAGGTTTCCTTCTTCATCCATGCATTCAAAAGTCTTATTGTAACAATCAAGCTTAACTCTGTGTGATTCCAACCAATCCATTCCAATGAGAATATCATAGGAACCAAGTGGTAGAACATTCAGATCTGCATAAGTGACCAATCTATCTATAACCAATGGAAATTTCTCTACCAATTCACTAATATTTCTCTTAGTTCCAGTGACTAGCTGAACTAACCATGATTTGCTATGCTTTAACTTCTTAAAATCCCAAATCTCAACTACTCTAGGAGTAATATAACTGTGAGTAGATCCAGGGTCAATCAAAACATAAACAGATTGATCAACAAACTTACCTACAAATTCAATCACAGTTGATTGATGATCTTCCTAGTGGTACTCCAGTGCTGCATAAATCCTAGGGACGGTCCTTGCCACTTGCCCCACAATTTCTGCTTCTTGAATGTTGTGAGCTTGACTCACATTCCCATTCTAATGCAGATAGTTCTCACAGATGGGGTCCTCCACATCCCCAACATTGGAGTGGTTCTCTGATATCCTTTGGATCTCTTGGTATGACTCCCATCACTCTATCTAGCAGAGTCATGGCTTGTGATGGTTGCCTTTGCTGATTTTGAAAGTGAGAAGATTTGAAACCTTTCTTCCTTTGTTCATACTTTTCATTCTTCTTATCCTTCCACGCCTTATGGTAATCAAGTTTTCCTTTGTTCTGATCATAACAATACTTATCCTTCCTGATAGACTCTTCTATAGTTCTAGGTTCATCAAATTCAATTGTGTCTTTGTAAGACTGAGGTAGCCCACTCAGAAAACACTGGATTTTTACTTTATCATCCTAGATATATCTGACATACCTCAACAACTCTAAGAAATGATTTGAATACTCTTCCATGGTCTATTTCCCCAATCTCATCTCATGGAACTCTTTAATCTTATCATCATAGTACCTCTAAGAGAGGTACTTATTCCTGAAATACTTCTGGAGCCACTTCCACAAAAGCTTCCTTTCACTGATCTTCTTCACTTTCCTGAAGTGATCCCACCATATGGATACTCTTCTATTCAAATTGAAAATGGCTACCCTATCCTTCATATTTCTAGAGTAGTCTTGGGCTTGGGAATAGTTTCTCATCCCAAGAAGTCAAGCTTCATCTTCTTGACCATTCTTTACCTCACCATCAAACATAGGAGGCTTAGCCTTCTTGAATTGATCACGTGAGTTGTTCTAGTGGCACCTCTTTTTCTTGTTCCTGTGAGAAGAAGAACTTGTGCCCCCAGTGGATCCTTCAAAGTCAGATGATCCACTAGAATACCTTTTTCTTCTTCTACCACCGCTCCTACTTCCTTCTAGATTTACCGCTGGATGCTCAAAGTTCATCCACCTCTGGATGTATGTCATATTAAACTTGCACAGTGATCTAGGGACTAAAAACAACTCTCATCAAAGATTAATAACAATAAGTCATCAAAATGGTGTAATTGGGCTACAAAATGAGTAGCTGCTCTGTATATTCATGCAAAGAATGAGTAATACAATACAATGTTATGTTGCAAGCATGAATGACAAAGCGATTCGAATTCCCAAGGAGGTCATTCGAATTGAATGAGTGAGTCTGGCTTAACTAAAAGTAAGCCATAGTCAACACTCAAGTTAACCACTGATCAAAACCCTAATTGACTCAATTGAGCCCTAACTGAAGTTGAAGTGCAATAAATGACTGAGTCTTAACTGAAAGAGATCAGACACATGTCACAGCAAGCCAACCATCAAGTGGTAGTGCTTCAATGACTCCAATGAACCCCGATGAGGTTAAATGAAGTGTAACTGAACATCAGAAGTGGTTGGAGGCACCCTTGTTGACTTCAGTTCATTAAATAATCATTAAATAATCAATTTAATGAAGGAAGGCACCTTCACTGCCCTGTTTAATTGATTGTAACCATCAGTTAGCAATATGGTGCATTAATGACACTTAGATCACCCCTGGAGTGCTCAAGTTAGCCTCCCTGAATGTAGGAGAAGGCTAAGTTAGCCTCCTTGACTGAAGGTAGGCGTGGATGTGATCTAGTTGATGTCATCAAGTGATCCTCTGATGTTAATTAAGTCAATAATACTTAGGATAGTGGCTTAACTAGGCCAAATTGACCAAAATGAGTGTGTAAGGTGGTAAATGTCTCCAACACACCCCCTTAAGCTATACTCAGGAGGAGTTAGAAAACATAAGTGCATAAAAATTCTAGGGCCTCTACAAATAAGGCCATAGGTCACCCTATACAATGCTGAAACTGAAACAATGCTCAAAAACAAACTAAGTGAGGAAAAGAGGGAAAACCTAGTGGGAAACCCCCCCCCTCAAGTTGAACACTAAAAGTAGTCTGAATCACCTTGATGAACTCACCCCCAATAGTGAACGGAGGTAAGTGAACTTCTTTTTTGAAAAGCTATTGGTGAAGATGTCTGCAATCTGCTCATCAGTTGGGCAGTATTGTAGAATGATGGTTCTGTCATGCACTAGCTCCCTGATATAGTGCATGTGTATATCTACATGCTTGGTCCTCTGCCTGGTAACTGGATATGTGGATATCTTAATAGCACTTTTATTGTCACAAAATAGGACAGTGGACAAAGTACTACCAAGATCAAACTATGAAAGAATGCCTTGCAACCAAACTGCTTGGATGCAAGCATTCACCGCTCCTCGATACTCGGCCTCTACTGAAGATAGTGCTATGGAAGCCTACTTTTTGCTGGACCAGCAAATGGGGCCACCAAAAAACATGAATACATATCTGGAAGTAGACTTCCGATCAATAGAATCACCCACCCAATCAGAATTTGTGTATCCAACCAGCTCTAGCTCGGAGTCTGCAGCATAGTGAATGTCGTAGGTCCTGGTTCCCTGAATATACTAGAGGATCCTCTTGGATGCCTTCCAATGAAGATCATAAGGCTGCTACATGTATCTTGATACAACATTCATGGCATAACATATATCAGGCCGAGAATCTGTCAAGTACAACAAGCTACCAATTAGCTGTCGATAGATAGTGTAGTCCATGGGAGGTGTGTTGTTTCCTTCTTCAAGGCTGATCCCTGAAAGGAAAGGGAATGGTGTAAACCTACATTCAGCCATGTTAAAATTGACTAACAGGTCTGAAATGTATTTGGACGGAGTGACCATTATCCCATCAGAATTTTGCTCAATTTCAAGCCCCAAAAATTGTTTTAGGAGCCCCAAATCACTCATTTCAAAGGCATTATGGAGAGCAGTTTTGATGGCTAAAATGGAAGCAACTGTGCTACCTATGATTAGAAAGTCATCAACATATAAAACAATAATAATTAAATTACCATCACACTACTGTAAATACACATTTGGATCTGATCTACACCTTTGGAAGTTTTGCGAGAGAAGGAAGGCATCCATCTTGGAATACCACTCTCTTGGGGCATGTTTTAACCCATATAGTGACTTCTTTAACTTGCAAACCAAAGATGGATCAGTGATGTAGCCCTCGGGCTGCTTCATGTATATCTCCTCATGAAGATATCCATGCATAAAGGCTGACTTAACATCCATATGATGCACTTCCCAGTGCTTAGATGCTGAAATTGCCAAAACTAGGCGGATGGAGTCCATTTTTGCAACCGATGCAAAGGTCTCATGGTAATCCACACCTTGGACCTAAGAGAAACCTTTTATCACCAGCCTTGCCTTATATTTGTAGGTGTTTCCATCAGTAGCAACCTTGGTTCAAAACACCCACTTGCATTGAACCAATTTCCTTCTAGGAGGAAGAGAAACTAGCTCCCAAGTAGTGTTTTTCTGAAGAGAATTCATCTCTTCATCCATGGCAACTTGCCATCTTGAATCCTTTCAAGCATGGTAGTAGGATTTTGGGTCTGAACTAATCATCAAATAGCAAGTTTCAGACAGCAGATTATCAAGACAAGAGAGCGCAATACCTACTCTTTGGAAATCAGACCGGGTTCTCCTTGGATCATCTGGATTTCCAATGTTATCTCCTGCGGAGGAGAGTGTCTGTCGGGCCCATGTGGGAAGATGATTTTGTACTTTAGGTTCTGATTCAACATCTGATGATTGCTACACACTGATATTAGAAATCAAAGGATCCAAATCAGGGTCATCACCCCCAATTTCATCATCCAAATATTCAGTAGAATAGGAAAGAAAATCAACAGTTTTCTCCTTCATTAGTTCCACCTCTTGAAGAGGCTCATCAAACTTGACACTTCTCTCGATGATGATATATTTTGTTTGGATATCTAGCAGCTTGAAACCCTTTGATTTATCAGGATACCCAATAAACAAACATTTTATGCTTTGCGGTTGCAAAGCCCTTCTTTTATCAATTGGAATTCGGGCCCATGCAGTGGACCCAAAGACCCACAGGTTCGACACATCTGGTTTGTGTCTGAAATATGCTTTGAAATGGGTCTTTCCTTTCATGGCTAAGTTTGGCACCATGTTCTAAATGTATGCTGAAGTATGCATGGATTCATCCCACAAATTTCCAGCCAACTTCTTTGATTCCAACATACAGGTGGTTATCTCCTTGAGAGACCGATTCTTCCTTTCCGCTACTCCGTTCTGTTGGGGAATGTAGGGAATTGAATGTTTGACCTGAATACCAATTTGGGAGCATATGTGTAGAAACTCATTACTGAAATACTCCCCACCATTATCAGATCTCAAGATCTTGATCTTAAGCCCAGAGGCATTCTCGATCAAGGCCTTACGTTCAGAAATTTTTTCACATACTTCAGACTTCTTTTTGAGAAAGAAAACCCATGTGTACCTTGAAAAATCATCAATAAAAGTTAGAAGATACCTTGATCCATTCATGGATGTGATAGTAATTGGACCACTGATATCAGAATGTATCAGCCCCAATATGCATGTAGCTCGGTTTGCCTTCCCCCAATCGAACTTGTGCTCAGGGTGTTTTCCAATCACACAGCCCTTGCAATTTCTGGTGGTTGCCTTGATGACTAGGAGGCCTTCAACCATGGAGTTTTTCTGTAATTGCTGCAAATATTTGAAATTTAGATGGCCAAACCTTTCATGCCACAACCTACTAACCTCATTTCCATGAGTTAGCAGAGCGATGGGATTTGCATCCGGCACAAAGTGGTTGAACTCATAGGCTTTTGCATGATGGTTTGCAAGGCCTTTAGCAATGAGTTTCCCGAATGCAAGATCCGTTATCTCAACATCATTTGGGATGAAAGAAACTCTCTTAGGCACTCGTGTATGTGTCATCTGATAGACACTAAGGAGATCTGATGCCAGAGACGGTACATATAAAACATTTGAAAAATAGCCATTCTCAAGATCAACCGTACCTTGTCCTTCTGAAATGATGGTGGAGTCATCTCCCATGTGGATGGGGATAGATTTGCTGGTATCCAAGGATTAAAAGGAGTCTCTTTCAGCCATCATGTGGTTCAAAGCTCTAGAATCAATCAAGATTTCTTTTGACTTCGAAGTGCTTTCCATTAGGGCATGACCTTTTTCATGCTGTGGTTCCCGATCTTGCTGATCTCTCCTCCAAAATTTGCAAAATATTGATGTGATTTCTCTCAAGGAGAGAGGTTGATTCATCAAGCTTCTTCTTCATGCAGGCATGTTCAAGGTGGAAGCCCTTCCCGCAGTATGAACACTTGACTTTTCCCTTTCTATGGTGCCCTTTTCCTTTGTTCTTCCTTGAGCCAGAAGACTCATCATGCTACTGGTTTTCAACTCTAGGATTAGGAGCTTCAAATTTAGTATTTGGGTTCTTCTGCTGCTTTCCTTTACCCTTAAGATCTTTGGGCCCCGAGACATGGAGGGATTGATCATGGGAGGATCTGATGATCCCCATCTAGACAAGCTTATCACGTTCACTTGTTAGGGACTTAATGAAGGCATTGAGTGTAGGCATCTTCCATCCAGGTTTTGTGAGCTTCCCTGCATGGAATGTAGAAACAAAAACTGAATAATCAGCTCCAAGTTTGGAGAGTATGGCGAGCATGAGCTGATCATCCGTCTTCTCCACTTTGCATTGCTTCAAGAGTCAGATAGTGTGCTTGAAATTTGTGAAAAATTCATTCAAAGTCTCAAAATTGGAAGGTTGGAGAGACATCAATTCATTTTCAAGCTGGTAAAATCTCAAATCATCCTTCTTTCCATATAGGGTTTCCAATTTGTCCCATATTTTATTTGGAGTCTTCAATCCCTAAAGATGGAAAAGAAGATCCCGGGAAATAGAGAGGCACAAGAATCCGAAGGCTTTATCCTTCTTGTTCAATAATCTTGATTTATCTATAGCAGAACTAGGCTTAGGTTTAGTGTCCATGGTGACTCTATAGAGTCCTATGGAGTGTAGCTGAATCTCCATGTCTCCTTTCCATGAGTGGAAATTGTATGGAGTGAAAAGATCTACTAAGGAGGCCATTTGGATCTGCTGGAGCGAATGCTTCACCTGTAGAAAACCTGAAAAACACAACAGAAAAAGCAATGTAAGGTCAGATAGCCTACACATTTTAGGATTTCATCACACCCAACATAGTCAATCAAGCAAGATTGATCAACAAGTTCTTTACTTGGGGTATTAAGTGGTAAGCCTTGGCTTTTGGTGCAGTGCTAGATTTTTAAGCTATTGCTCAATTTTCATGTAGAAATCTGTCAAAAAGATTGTTTTTGAGAGATTGAGCTTTGTCTCACCATGATCTCTGATACCATATTAAACTTGCACAGTGATCTAGGGACTAAACACAAGTCTCATCAAATATTAATAACAATAAGTCATGAAAATGGTGTAATTGGGCTACAGAATGAGTAGTCGCTCTGTATATTCACACAAAGAATGAGTAATACAATACAATGTTATGCTGCAAGCATGAATGACAAAGAAATTCGAATTCCCAAGGAGGTCATTCGAATTGAATGAGTGATTCTAGCTTAACTGAATGTAAGCCACAGTCAACACTCAAGTTAACCACTGATCAAAACCTTAATTCACTCAACTGAGCCCTAACTGAAGTTGAAGTGCAATAAATGACTGAGTCTTAACTGAAAGGGATTAGACACATGTCACAGCAAGCCAACCATCAAGTGGTAGCGCTTCAATGACTCCAATGAACCCCAATGAGGTTAAAAGTGTAATTGAACATCAGAAGTGGTTGGAGGTGCCCCTTTTGACTCCAGTTCATTAAATACTCAATTTAATGAAGGAAGGTGCCTTCACTGCCCTGTTTAACTGATTGTAACCATCAGTTAGCAATATGGTGCATTAATGACACTTAGATCACCCCTGGAGTGCTCAAGTTAACCTCCCTGAATGTAGGAGAAGGCTAAGTTAGCCTCCTTGACTGAAGGTAGGCGTGGATGTGATCTAGTTGATGTCATCAAGTGCTCCTCTGATGTTAATTAAGTCAATAATACTTAGGATAGTGGTTTAACTAGGCCAAATTGACCAAAATGAGTGTGTAAGGTGGTAAATGTCTCCAACATGTCAAACTCTGCAGCATGGATGCATTCAGCTGATTCTACTCTTCGCAAGCTTTAATTATTCTCTCATTATCTTCTTTGCAGCTTTTCATCTCCACCCTTAGGATTCTCATGGTGGCTGCAAAATCTGGTGGAGTCTCTTGAAATATCCTTCCATTGGACTATGTTTCAGCATTTCCAACTTGGAAATTTTCTCCCATAGCATCTTCCTCATGCTCATAGGGACTCTATGCATCATTCATGCCATAGGTTCTCATCCCTGAGCCAAAAAACAACTCTTCCAATTGGCTCTATGACTCTACAAAAATGTGTTAATAAACATCATTTGTTAGCTGCATAATAATTTCAAAAGTAAAAACCATTTACTTACTGTCACCTGGCTCAGTTAGGCCCAATGTTGTAACCAATAGCTCTGATACCAATATGTAACATCCCCATACCCCATAATGCAGATAAAATTTTAAATTTTGCTTCAAGAAGCCTTATTCTCATTTCAAAACACGAGGCATGGATGTTAACACACTCTTCAATATTCATTCTCAGGATTAGAACCACTGTAACAGTCATTCCGCCCTTGATAGATCCTGTATGCAACCAAAAACACCTTTTCCACACTAAACTTGTCCTTTTCGCACTCTGCCAACTTCACTCCCCTTTCCTCCTTTCCGCTGCAGAATCGGGAATCAAAAGCACAATGTGTGACAAAGATATTCAACTCGTGTTCAACCTTTTGCCTTCCGCTTTCGAAACTCTGAATTTAGATAAACATCATTTTGACGGAATCGTTTAATGGCGTACCACCTTTCTCCTTCTGCCTTTGGAACTTGGAAGTCAAAAACACAACCGTTCGACAGAATTACTCAGCCACATTCTACCTTCTGCCTTTCCTCCCCCTAGTGCAAAACTCGAGAAGTGGAAGACTAACAAATGACAAAATCCTCTATCCATGGTTTTTCCTTCCGCATTCTTCCTTTCCGCCCTCTAGTGTGGAACTCAAGAATAAGAAAACTTAACTTTCGACCTTAGCATTTTTCTGCACTTCTGACTTCCACTTTTCGACCTCGAACTTCAGAAATAAGAAATTTAACATTTTCCTTATAACTTTTCTGTACTTTTCTGCTTCCACCCTCCACCCCCCGCAGGCAGATCTTGGGGTGCATAAAACCCATGTTCTGCCTAGTTTCAACTGCTCTTTTTTTATTTCTGCATTCCGCCTTTCCCAGGCATATTTTAAGGGGTCGAAACGCTAAGTCAAATGCATTCTGATTCTATAATAGGATTCTAGCCTCCATGAACTTAGGAAAAATGCATTAAAACATACAATGCATAAACAATTGCAAGTGAAGGAACATTCATCAACAATAAACTCTACTAAAACATTGCAAGTATTCATCATATTCATTTAGTCAGTCATTCATTCATAAGAAAACACATTGTACAAATAAGAAAGACAGGGAATACTTATCTTGATGATGGAGTTGTCCCGCAACTAGCTAGGTCATTGCAACGTTCCACCCAACCATAGGCCAGTGACTTCATTAATCTCTCAACACCACTGCCACCCCCGAGATGGGCATGATTTCCATAAGGAACTAGGGAACAATAGGCTCATACATAGCCAGCACACATCAACACACAGTCAAAGCAACCTATAGTTGGGTTTCTCAGATTGCCAAAGCAATGACTCATACCTGGTCAAATGCACACCAAGACATAGCCAAACCAACTAACAGTTGGGCTTATCCGGCTGCTAAGGCAATGGAAAGGTAGAATTGCTAAGCTAGTGAGCTCAACCACAAAGCTATGGACACCTACACCAGATCTATTCATCTAGGCACTTTACAATACCTACACACCCAACACAAGGAATTATTCCCTTCACTGCTACACAGTTCCCTTAGTCCATACCTTCCCTTCTAGTTCTCTTCAGGGTGTGCATAGAATATTTTGTAGCCCCTCTTGATCTGTCTGTGAGGTTTCTCTCTTCACTAGGTTTATCAGCCAATTATGGGCCTCTTCCACTCCTAAGTATTTTAGACCAAAACAGGGGTGCACATCACGACAACCCACAATGAAAACACAACAACACAGGCTCCACTCTGTAACACATAAAAAACAGGGTTCCACATCACCATGGCCCACAATGTAGATGGAATGAACAATCACAAGAAGAAAACCTTCTCCACGATCTAGGAGAGTGAACAATGCATAATCGATCGGATTGAACGAATGTAAGAGTGGTGGAATGGTTCGAATGACCAAACCGATCAAGTGAAGACTGGGATGATAGACTGGGCATGAAATCATGTGTTTTTCTTGCTTCAAAAGAAAGAATAGGACTTCTGAAACTGCAGGCTTTCTCAATCACAAAATTGACTGCCATGCCTTGCTTTGCCCAAGGCATTAACTGCCTCAACCAATTTCCTGCAAGAAAATTGAATGTTTGAGCATGGGGATGAACTAGGGTAGATGGGATAACGAACGAGTAACTTTTGAATAGATCTACGACTAAGATCAACCGTTAAACAGATCGACGGTGCACAACGATTTCACTGATTTAACTAGAGCGACTTAACAAACTTTTCATGTACGCAGAATTTTTATCAAATCCGTCTCATCACTTTTGAACTCCATCGTTGATTTGGTAGAGACACAGATATAACGATCAACAAAAATTCCGTTGATTCAACTATCAAGTTGTTTAACATTAGCTAGCGGGCATGAAATTTCTATCCAAAAGGATTTAATCCGTCTCGCGTCTTCCTGGGTGATTTGGATGACAAATCAACGAAGGTTTTACTGCTGATTAGACCGATTTTTGTGAGGATTGAACTTGCAGTTACTCACCTGGCATCTGCTGGTTTAATCCTTCTATGTTCCTATGTGAAATCATGCCCCCATATCTTTTCTCCTTGCAGTGCATAGCTAGCTGTGGTATTTTATCAAATTGTATATTTACATGATACATCCAAATATAGAGTGTCTAACTCAACACCATAACCATAGGCATCGACCTTGATCACCTATACAGAAAACACCAAATCGATGGCAGGGCCTTGGCCTTGAGCTCCTTTCCATGATTTAATACAATATATACATCATGTACAATGTCAATACCATGGGTTCAAAACCGGGGTATTACATAGTTTGGGAATTTTACTTTGCTTAATGCCAAAAACTCTTAAGATCAGACAAAGGTCAAATGTTTATCACTATGTCAATCAATTTGTTTCCCATATCAAATATTTTATATTACACAGATAGTAATCTATATGGCTAAACCAATAAATGGCATTATTTAGAACATACTAACTACCATCTTACATGAAAAGAAAAAACAATTTGAGCATAAACTTTGGACCATTCCTCACATTCTTGAACCCATGTACCATTACAATGATTCATAGACATTTGATATAGATAAATCTATCAAACTTAAATTCCTTACCAATGCAATGTTAGTGACCACTCCAAAAGTCACGATGTGTACCAACATCTAGCGTGCTTAAAATATGTCCATTTTACTATCAAACTATTTTCCATATAAAAATATTGTACGAGGAATCTAAAACAACAATAGCCATGTTATCTTAGCAATTTAAATAAATGCATTCTCTTAGCAATATTTAAAACAGAGAACCGTGTTTTAAGAATAAACATACCAACACCATTGACACAAGCAATGGGGCTATACAAGTAGATAGAAACATAAACATATGCACAAGTTCAAGCATAAATTGTATTAATGATTTTGGAAGAGGTGAACAAAATGTTCTTTACTACAAACGTGCATTATATAAAGGCTATCTTGTCTCCAACTATGTGTAAATATCTACTTTTGTTTCTAGCCTCCATCTCATATATTCATTGTTTTTCCTTAACCCTTAAAGTACCAGTACAAAATATGCCATGAATGCAATTTTTTGGTACATATTTTCATGCCATAAATAGATCACCTAGATCCTAGAACATGTGTTTTTTTCCTGTTAGGAATGGAATATTTGGCTTGGTCTTAATGGTCTGTGAAAAGTTTGAATCATCTCATTTCTTCTATCATAAGATCCATATTCTATTGGCTCAAGCAATGAATTATCCTTTGAACATAATGAAAAAAGACATCATCCCTCCCATTTTGAATGGGGTTCAAAATTCCCTATTTTTCATTAATGATCAAGGGTTCCAAATGGTACCATTTCTACTTGCTCTATACATCTAGCAATGTAATTGGCTATATCATTCTTCATAGTTGACCAGTAGTTTCGTTTCCTTATTTTCACCATTGTCTTTTGATTCATGAATGTCCAACATAAAAAACATTATGCATTTCCCTCCATATCAATTTCCTTGAATCGACATAGTTTAGAACATAATCATTTAAAAACATTTATTTTACGAATTTGATTTCCCTTAATGCCAAAAAAATCTTAACATCATTCACTGGTCAAATGTTGATCACTATGTACCCAAAGCAATCCATTTTAGTGAGTATTTATGATGTGTTACATAGTAAGATGCTTATATTTCATGTATGGGATTAAATTCACAATATAAAGAGTACATATATCTTGTGCTTGCGTTTATTATAGTGACTAATGAATTAAGAAAATGGTTCTCATTTATTGTAGTAATTATTGAATTAAGGAAAAAGTCTCTAACCATAATGATGTTCATGTTTTCAAAACAAGACTAGAAACTATGCCTCTCTATGCAAATAAAATACAATTAAACAAAGCAAGATATCCCTTATATTAACTTCTTAAAGGAAAAATACAACAAATGCTCAGAAATACCCTTATAAGGAAATACTAAAAAATATTAAGGTAATGTGATAGTTGATGTCAAAAGGAAGATAAAAGAAAACATCTTATTTAAACCCTCGGCTGAGTAATCCATATAATTATTAAATCAAGGGTCACTTCTTTACAAGAGGAAATCTACCATGGAACAAGGTCACCTTTGAGTACAAAAGATTTGCCCAAAATAACGAGTCACATAATTATGTGAATCCCAAGTTTAATAGTATGGAGTCTCCAGGATAAACAACACATCACAAATTAAGATTGTGAATTGAAAGGGAATCTCGCTATAAAAATATAACTTACAGATGATGAATATCATTTGAATCTAAGAAGCTAGAAATATCATGGGGGGAATCACTACTTGAATTGCAACTAAACCTACACTAAAATAGTAACAAAGGAATTTGAAATCCATTAGTTGATATGGGAGTGTAATTCACATAAATCTTGAATTAAAACAAAATTAAAATGAAACCACACTTACTATAGTACAAAACAAGTCTTTGGCCTAGTCACTTGCATGTCTAGAAGAAGAGAAAATATTGTGGAAAGATATAAGACAAATATTTACTATAGATTACAACATTTCCCATGGTAAATATTAAAGGAATAAATAGATTATATGAATTGCCACACCCTTGGTGGAACCCCAAGGAGAAATGATGTCCATTGATATAGAATCGCCCATTAGGTTCGAGTTGCTACTTATGATAGTTAAAACTGTGTTCCTCACATGAGAAAACATGTTACAATGTGAATGAGTTGAGTGATAACACAAAAACTCTATAATAGCATGAGACACGCTCAATATAGGCATCACAATGAAAGGATTCTAAGATATTTCATGCCCCAAAATAGATTAGATAGTAAAAAAGAAAGGTTAGCACATCTAAACCAGTGGAAGAGTTCAAGCTTACCTATAGCTGAAGATGATACGCTTCAACTGGGAGGTGCCATGAATTCACATTGTCACAAAGGTTGAGAGGAGTGTCAAAAATACCGACAAACATATGTTGAAAATGATAAACTTTAAGAAACATAATGCCCCCCGTTTAAGAATAATGTCGATGGGTTAGGACAACCTTCAGAAATGCGAAGACAATTGAAACTAGTGGGCCAAGATGACCTTTGTAAATGTAGAAATGATGAAAACCTCTAACAAAAAATGAGACCCTTGTATGAGCATAGTGGACAAACCTGTACACTGATGATCAATCATAAAACCCATCGACGTTAGCCTAGGATAGGTGTCAAAGGCAACCCTGGCCTCAATCACATCATCCAAAAACTATAGACCTAACTTTGGATGGTATAGCTGATTTTACCACACATGGTAGATCACACATTTATGTCCTTCCCTATCCCTTTGCAGACTCTTTGGACCCATTGACCATTTTTTTACCTTTTATGTTTCCAAGATCATCCCTAAAAACACCTGTTATTTTCTACACGGGACTTTTTAACCCTTTCTCGCGTATACACGTGGATATAACCCTTAAACCCGCATACATCGGGATGTGTACAAAAGGCCAAATATTTTTACAGTTTTTCTTGATGTGGATATGAGTCACTTGTCTCCTGGCCTTCCATATGCCTCAAGATCGCTCGGATTTGACCTTCCATTACCCCATTTAAGCACTATATAAGGAACCCTTTGGATACATTGAAGAGGTAGAGGAATTGAAGAGCAAGAAAACTATAGTCCGTTGTTTCCGTAGCTTATACTTGAGTTTGCATCCCTTTGTCCCTTCGAGCACTTGGTGTTCTTCCCAAGATTGCCTTTGCTTGTGAGCTTGCTATTGAGGGATGGAGGATTGAGGTGGTGGAGGCCCAGGTGGAGGACTCAGTTTCTCCGGTTCGCAGACGTGCCGAAAGAGGTTGTCATTCATGTAATCTCCGATTTATATTAATAGAAATATCTTTTCATGTCCAATGATGTGCATTTAAATGAATATTGAATCCATGGATGCTTTTAATTGCTTATACATTATTGATTATATATGCTAGAGTAGGTCTAACACTATCATACAACATGCTTGTCTTGTTTGTTGATTGTTGAGAGAGCAAATTGTTAACACAAGCGGGATTCGAAAAGCTCAACGAGGATCTACATCAACCATCCGTAATAAGGTATGTTTCGAGATCCTTTAGTGTTAGATGTTTTATTTCTCTTGCATATTGGGAAGGGTTTATTTCTGTCGTTACTCTATCTATTGTGGTACACCCCAAGCCATAGGAAGTTTTCTCTGTAACAGAATTGGCGACCATACTGGGGACGTTCCTTGTTTTTCTTTGGGATTTGGGGGCAGAATGTGCTTGATATTCTTGACTTGCTCTTTGTTTCTCCTTGTTTCTATGTTGAATTTTATAGTATGTTCATCCATTGACACTCCCCTTTATTGGTTTGACCCTTGGCCTGCTTTTTACCACTGTCTTCTCTGTATACGCAGGTTTTTGGCCAAAAGTCACGTACATATGCGGATTTTTGGTCAAAAGTCACGTATACATGCAAGTTTTTGGCCAAAATCCGCATATACATGCAAATTTTGGCCAAAAGTCGCGTATATATGCAGTTGTTCTTTAAACAGTCGCGTACATCCTCCCTTTTGGTGAGTTTGATGTTGTGGGAAGTTGTTGGGTGGGTTGTGAGTGTGGTTGGGTCTTCCTTGGGTCTGATGTTGTCTGTTGGATGCTTCTTTTATGACTAGAGACTGCCTTTTCATTGATTTTTCTTTGAAAGTAGTTTTAGTCATTTATCCTTTTTGTTTTGCCATTAGTGCATTACTCTTTTTTGTCTCGGTGTCTTGCTAGGCTTGTGTTTTATACTTGCTGCAGAGACTAGGAGTTTTAGATGACTTTTATTGCATTTTTCATGATTTTATATTGGAAAATACAATTTAGTTGCACTCTTAGTTGCATCTTAGATATGGATTTGAGGAGGTACTTGCATTGGATTGCTTGGATGAGAGTTGTGTATAGGCTTTCATATAGGAAGGATTGCATTGGCATTCAGAAAGATATATATATTTATTCATCTCATGTAGTGGCATACCCTGTTTTTAATTCTACAAGATTGCAGTTAGTATTTTTTGTTATGATGTGCACTTTTATTTCACTACTGCGTCTTCATATCACTAGTTGCACGGACATTTCCCTTTAAGTGATCACAGCCAATTAAAATCAACGCATAATAAAATGAACTACTCATTTTTCTTTTATAGGGTTCACCAAAATGATTAGGTTTTAGGGTCTTGGAATAGTTCATTGTAAGTTAATTTTCCAAGACTATCGAACACAAACAATTAGATGTCTATCCATGTGAGAGAGTGAAACCCTTGGTATAATTAGTGTTTCTCAAGACACTCCTCTTACATGGGAGTTAAGCATGAGGCAGTGCCTGCAATTGTGATTGGGATGACCCCTGGTCACTTTCTGTGAGAGTTGGAGATATTTCAAGGATTGTATTCGTATCTGGGGGCTCTTTCGAGAGTTTTGGGCTTTTCTACCCTGTCCATACGATCGATCTCGCCTGCAACTGTCCTCCTGAGCATTGGTTATATTGAGGTGACCTTAGTTGCCTTACCTAGGTATCCCAGGGGATACTTGCAGAGGTTATTCTGTGAGTGTCTTGGCCAGGTAGAGGTCGAACATCACAACCACTTTATGCGTTGTAGCTGAGGGCCACTATAATTCGTTACATACCTCCGCTTGTAGTGTATGGGAGTTTCGAGCCTCTCATAGGCGAGAGACATACCTGCTGCATTTGGGAGCTCACATGTCCTCCCCTTTGTTTGCTTGTATTTTGGTTGTATATTTTCTTAGGAGTGTGCTATTTGTGCACTAGTTGGCCTTTGGGATTGCGGTTACTTGAGTATATTTATGCTCTCTTGATTTCAGGTCCTTTTATTTTTGGCATGCCTGGTATCCTATCACCCGTCCTTGGTCCTAGTACGAACCCTGGTGTCATACTTGGGGGAATCACAACCCCTTACCGTGCTCATAGATTTGTGAGTGGTCACATTCTGCCCTATACTCCATTTGTGGAAGATGTTGACTCCCTTCTCTCGGTCTTTACACCGATGGTCACCCTCACGGGGGTGGTAGTGGATGCGTGAACGTTGGGTCTACACCTTACTTTCCTTTTTATGTCCTATCGTTCATCGCATTGTTTCCTTTGGGTGTATTTGTCATGATCATTCCTCCATATATCCTATAGTTTGGATTCTTTATTGACTATTTTGGGTTGTTGTGGACTAATATGGTTGTCATGTAGGGTCCAGTTTTTGTACACTCTCTCTGAGGTTTCGACCCATTTGTGCCTATCAAACGTATCATGTCTAAACTGGAATATAGGTTAGGGTTTCACATCCATTTGCACTTTGCATGACCTTATGACCATTTCATTATAACCTTAGGTACGAACCCATTCTATCTTGTCACGAAACCTTCTTGTTGCTTTTAGAAGTGACATGATGTGAATGGTAGAGCTTGACCATACATGGGTACTCTGGTTAGCTCATGTTTTGCATTTGGTGCCCATTCCAACATTTTTCCTTTAGGGTGTGGGATTCCTTTGTATAGTACCACCATGACTTTGCGCAAGAGCCTCATACTCCTCTTGATCTTTTTGCTGGCCTTTTCCCAGGACTCCCTTCTGTCAAGTTGTAATTGCATTATCATGAGTTTTGCTTGCCTTATTAAGCCTTATGCCGGCTTCCCTGACTTTGATTATCAGCCATATAGCTCGAGCTTGTCTCATGTCTAGCCAAGCAGAGCCATTTTACATATTTTTTGTAGCTCGATTCCCCATTTTTTTACCAGGAGGGGACTTTCCCCCGAGTGTCGTTATCCTACACATGTTTCCTTGCATTGAGCATAGGTATGTTCCACTGCTTGGAACTAGTTTGTTTGCCCCTTGACACTTGTTTCCTCTTAGATTTGTAACTATAAATCACTTTTATTCTTTTTCAAGCTTTTTAAAATATTTGAAAAAATCCAAAAAAAATCAAAAAACCAAAAATCCAGATAGGAAAATATGTTATCTTTGGCAGCAGTTGAGTCGTGCCGCCTTTGAACAGAGCATTGTATATCACTTCCATTGGTTGGGTTAATAGTTTGACTTTAGGAGTTGTATTCGTTTCTTTGAGTTTATATCCACCGATTGGTTAAGCTTCCAGTCCCTATGGAGCCTCTGTCGATGCCTCATGTGTTGCAAATATGTCCCAGTTTTTTATATTGAGTTTATGCTGCCTACATTCAATCACCATTCACCTTTATGCTCTTGTTCAAAGGAAGTGATGCCTGAGTTGGCCATTCCTCAGTTTTCTTAACTTTGCATGTCGACCATTCCTGGTACTGGTACTGGTTCGAGCACATTATGATTGAGTCCTTCCACACTATACAGCTTTACTGAGTACCTCGTGTTGGATGATGGGGGATGCCTTAATGCCCTCCTTCCAACGGATTTCATCCCATCGACTTCAGATCATTTATTCTGGGATAGGAGTCTAGAGTCATTTGAGTGCCTTGAGACTTATAGTCATCAGTGGTAGGTTCTCTCGCCATTGACAGTTTTGGGAATACATCAATTTCCCCTGATCGATGGATTCTTTCAAGTGTTCGACCTCCACACATTTATTCGCACTTGTTAGATTGCACTCTAGTACGTTGATTCCCATTTTCATTATCGGTGGGTGATCTCACGTCTGTTAACGGTATACATCAATGACCGGTAATCAGACGATGGACTACTATGTTCGACCTCGACACCTCTATTCACATAGCAGGACATGTACTTGTAGTGGATCGTGTAGAAGACTTTCTAGATTGGTGGCATTTCTGATATGCTACCTCCTTGATCATGCCAGCGCTCATGGGATTTCAGCTCTCGTGACTTGAGTCCATTGTATGTCAGATATATTCAACCATTATGGAGATCTTGATCCATTGTATATCTTCAGCTTTCATGGAGATCATGATCCTTTGTATATCTTCATCATGGAGATTCTGATTTATCTATATTGTACGTGGCAATGACCACACATGTCATATTTTATACCATGCCTATTCATGGCCATTGTAGTCTTATGTATCTAGGACTGTTGTATGTATTTGCAGTCATATGCAGAGATATTTGTACTATATTGTTGGATGTTTGGTTCTTCATCACTCCACTTTTGGGATGGACTTATAATGTATTTCAGCCATCGTATCACCCCTCTGACCTCACACATTAGGGGGCATCAATTATATTACGAAGAAAACTTCCTATGGCTTGGGGTGTACCACAACAGACATAGTAACCGCAGAAATCAATCCCTTCCCAATATGCAAGAGAAATAAAACATCTAACACTAAAGGATCTCGAAACATATCTTATTCCGGATGGTTGATGTAGATCCTCGTTGAGCTTTTCCAATCTCGCTTGTGTTAACAATTTTCTCTCTCAACAATCAGCAAACAAGAAAAGTATGCTATATGATAGTGTTAGACCTACTCTAGCATATATAAACAATAATGTATAAGCAATTAAAAGCATCCATGGATTCAATATTCGTTTAAATGCACATCATTGGACAGGAAAATATATTTCTATTAATATAAATCAGAGATTACATGAATGACAACCTCTGTCGGCACGTATGTGAACCGGAGAAACTGAGTCCTCCACCTGGGCCTCGACCACCTTAATCCTCCATCTCTCAATAGCAAGCTCACAAGAAAAGGAAAGCTTGGGAAGAACACCAAGTGCTCCAAGGGACAAAGAGATGCAGACTCAAGTATAAGCTATGGCAACAATGGACTATAGTTTTCTTGCTCTTCAATTCCTCTTCCTCTTCAATGTATCCAAAGGGTTCCTTATATAGTGCTTCAATGGGGTAATGGAAGGTCAAATCCGAGCGAGATCAAGGAATATGGAATGCCAGGAGACAAGTGATTCAGATCCACATCAAGGAAAACTCCAAAAATATTTGGCCTTTTGCACACATCCCGATGTACATGGGTTTAAGGGTTATATCCGCGTGTATATGCGAGAAAGGGTTAAAAAGTCGCGTATAGAAAATAAAAGGTGTTTTTAGGGATGATATTGGAAACATCAAAGGTACAAAAATGGTCCATGGGGTCTAAAGAGTCTGCAGAGGGATAGGGAAGGCCATAAATGTGTGATCTACCATGTGTGGTAAAATCAGCTGTAACATTGGAGATGAGAAAAAATTGAAAGTACAAACCCATTTAATCAATCCATGTAGGGACTATATGTCCCCACAAGGACATACAAAATAGTTTCTTCCAAATAATAGTATTGATGAATTGAAAGAAAATCATTTTTTTTCATTACTTATTCCAAGATCCATACATGAATTTCAAATTCATAATGTGTCACCTCTCTCAACAACATATATAACATTTAGCAGATCCATCATGATTATTAGTAGTTCAAGACAATGATCAAAATGGATATTGGAAAACTCCTTACCGTGCTCTCTTAAATGTAATTCTACCTTGATTTTTGGTGCTTTTGAGAGATTATTATTACTTCCTAGATGTAACCACCTTCACCAAGTTTTGAACTCGTGATGTTTTTCACGCTACCATATTATGTAGCACTACCATTGTCTTCTCCATACTTAAGTTCAAAATCATCTAACTGTAATGTGCCTCCCAAATGGCATATTGTCATGTTTTCTTGAAAGAACATAGAGATGCCCCATATGGCATAAAACTTTCATCATGGAGATGAAAGTATGAGATTAGTTTTCCTATTCTTAGTGTCTAAAATGTAACAAATCAAATTTAGGGTCATTGTTATACAATCAATACCATTAGGAGGTATTGTCTCCATAAAATTTGAGTACTCTATGTGGAAATTGAACCCAGGTGTTAGAACAATTACACTCACAAAAATTGCCAATTATACATGCGAATTACACACAAAGGAGACTGAATATGGAGCAGAACACTAATCTGTATTGAATAAGTGTACAATAGCCAACCCTATGAAGTCATAGGCTGCCACAATAAATAATTACATGAGAGATTCGAATGCATAAGGATGCCATTCGAATTTGGTCAAAAGCAAGCTTACTAAATCTAAGCAAATCCCCCATAGGTGCATAAAAGCAGTTTCCAAATCTGTCTAGGAGCTCACGAATTGGCAAAATCAATTAGGAAAGCTAATAGATGATGGAAGGAAAACTCATACATGCTTTTCTTAGGAGAAAAGAGTGGAGGATGATGAGGACAAAAAACAAGTTAACTTCACCTAGTCAAACTTTCCCAATTGCCTTAAAACTCAGCAAAAGCAGGCAATAAAGCAGAAAAAGCAGACATGCGCTAGGAAGGCCAGGAATAAAACAGATTTGATTCCAAGTGGTTTCCCAAGCGCTCCATGACTCAATTTTTGCAAGTTTGACCACTTTGGACGTGTGGAGGATAACTTGCATAAGGTGGAATATGGAAACTAGGCAAATAAGACAAAAATGGATTAATTAATGTCTAAGGTAGCTAACTATGGGTTGATTATTCTAACACTCTAGTCAAGGTCATAACTAGAGGTTAGCTAAGGTATCGTGCAACATGATTTGTGTTTCCCTTATTGTACTTAATGTTTAGGTGAAATTGTTGCAGGTATGTAGACCACTTGTATGATTATCATTCTATAAATTTTCCCACATCTACATGAACTAAAGGGGATTTTGATTAGTGTGGATGATCATATCCTCCCCCACGATGTAATATTGCTTCCATTTGCAACATGCTTTCACAATGGAGCACTTCACCTTGTGATAGGTGGGGTACATGAAAACTATATCAAAGAGTGTCTCATTGTGATAAACCACTGGATGTCCATGTTGACTGAGGATAGAATTGACAACATAATCATAGGCATATATATATCAACCTTAAAGGATTGTTGTAGTTAGGGTATAATGAGTATGGGTATTGAACAAAGGCAATGTTTTAGATCATGGAATGCTTTCTATTGCAACTCATGCCCAATGAACTTTCCTTTCACTCCACCCTTGGTCAATTGTCTTAGGGACCAAGTGATATGAGATAGCCCTTTATCCATAAGGGATAATATATAATTTCTCATCTATATTGGTATTTTCTAGGTGGAATACTAAAGCTATTGGCTTATAGTGCCCATTTCAAGAACATGTTCCACTTTGTTGATTTGGGGTCCAAAATATTTTGAATCCCACTTGAGGCCTTAAATAATAATTTTAGGGGTCATTGTTTTGTATTATCTCACATCCTCCTGAAGATAGTCTACACATCGAGACCTTCCAACAATGCAAAATATCACCTCAATAAAACTTGGTATGCAAAAGTTATTCCTCCCACAAGTTGACTTATTTTGTTGACCACCATGATATCAAGTAGAAGCCACATTCAATCACACTTCTCACACATGTTGATCTAGTCACATGTGGTGTTTTAATAATACTCTCGAGGGTCCAAAACCCTAACACTAATTGGGGTTTGAAGCATGCAAAAACCCTAACCCTAACCCTAGATGAATATTGGGCTATGTTAAATATTGAGCTTCTAGGAAATGAAGTGACATTCCTATTGTTTTGTTTCTTGTTCCATAGTTTAGCAAAGAATCTGGGATTGGGATTGAAGTAGAGCAGAGGAAGTAGAATATATTACAACAAAAATATTGGCCATGGTATCCATGGAAACTCCATAGTATATTACCCATTATTTATATTTGCATTTCAAAGACAAGAATAAAATATTAGAGCATAGGCCTCATCTTATAGCCAAGTTTTTCCCATATTGGGTTTTCCTAGGGTAGGTCTTATGTTTATTTTCTAGATAGTATATTATTTGCTTGCTTCTTTTAATTTAGTTTCAAACATTTCAATTTATTTAGAGAATAAGAGAGTAACATTAAATATACAATATATATCAAAACACTCCATAATAAGAGATTGTATAATATTAGAAAAAAATTTCAAACAAATTGTTCTATTAGAATGTCCACGGAAATTTACAGATCAACCCCAACACAATCCTATGATAGAAGTTATCAAGTATGAATAAATTATGGAGCTATGTTAGATTTGTTAGGGTAGGATAATTATGTGACTTGTATCTTGGTTCGATCCACATTCACACTTTGTTCATCCATAATGTATCCCACATACCAAATTCCATGCATTCCAAATGAAAATTTATATAGATTAACATATAAACCTATATTGTCAGAGGGTACTTAAGATATGTTGGGTGTGGTACAAACGTTTTTCCTAAGTTTTGTTGAACATGAGGATATCATCCAAATATATAACCAAAAACAAGATGAGGTTATCATCCATACATTTATTTTATTGATGGGTACTTAATGGTAGCTCGAATTATGGTCAATCTAACAAGAAAACTTGGCACTCTTGATTTAATAAAGAAAATCGTCAATCTAAGGGATTCAATATCAATTCTTGACTGCGTTTTTTTCAAATATCTATAATCAATATATAGTCTCCATGTCCCATTGTTGTTTTTCACCCACACAATGAGGCTCCTATGAGGTGAGGAACTTGATCAAATGTGGACCTTTCGGATGAGATAAAGAATTTGATGTTTTTTTTTCATTTTTTAGAAGAGAACATCTACATGCTATCCCATTAGGAAAAATGAGCTCTAGGTATCAAATCAATTGAATTCTTGACATGGTAATGTAAAGATAACCATCCAGGGAAATAGAATATATCTTTGTACCTGATTCTACTACCCAGAGAGATCCCATGTAGAGGCTATTATGGTTGCAATGATATTTTATTCACTTTCTAATTGAATCATGAAGAGGAAAATATTTTTTGTCTAAGAGATTACCGTCCTACACTATTTTTGTGAGATGAAGGAAACTATGGTAGTAAGAGCTACCACTGATACACTATAGAGACGACAACCTCCCAAAGAAACAATGATGCTATTGGGCCTAGGATTGTAAATATCTAATGTTTCCATATTTAGGATTGTCCTAAAAGAACATCACAAACTTTAAGCAGGGAGCACAAAAATACCTCAACTTTAAAGGACTTGATGTCGTAGGGAAGGTGGAATTGCTAACTAATATGGATGTTTCATTCTTGGCTCAACTAATAGATGGTGTATAGATAGTGATGTGGCATTGTTGGAAACTTCAGTCTCTTAATGACCTTGGATAATATCAAGTTCTCTTGTCTAACACTATTAAAAATGAAATGTAGTGGAGTCCCTTCACCCACATCTATGAATAGAAGAGGAACTTACCATCCTTGGGATCCTTTAGCTCTTCTAATTGGATCTTTGTCATTGTGATGGTAATAATAGGTTTTGAATCAATAAAAATTCCTTTCCCTTATTTGTATACAAGTGAATGTTTGAGAAAGAGTTAAACTTGAAGGATTTCATCTTGCCTAACAATGACTACTTCAAGTGGCATTCTATGGTGTTGTATCGAGGGATTTTCTGGATATCACGCCACTTTTTAGTTTCCTTCTTCAAATACATGTTTCCCTCCTTTTCTTATACCTTCAAATAGTTGGATTGAGGTTGGATATCTTTGGAGAACCTCCTGCAACAAACAATGAGAATGCATGATATAACAGAAATAAGGAAGCACATAAGATATTTTATTGATCGTAGCCACTTAGAGGGGGAAACCTCCTTTGAGAAAGCTCAATACAAAATAACTCTTGGATTCCTTCATTAACCTCAACACATACTTATATACTAAGTCTAATCTAAACAAACATTACTCCCCATGAATGTGGGATAATGCAACATATTAACTGGACGACTTAACAAATATTACTACTCCCCATGAATGTGGGATAATACAACACACTAATGGGATGACTTACAAAGCATGTGCGTCTGAAAAATTATACTAACAAAATAAAGAGGAGGGTTGAAATGGGTTCTTAACATCCCCTCCCTCTTAGAAAATATTTGTCCTTAGAGATTTAGATGTGGAAACTACTGCTGAATCTAAAGGAGTGGTTCCTATTTAGCATCTTCTGGTTGCATGTCATGCCACTGAATTAAGACCTATGCGATGGATCGAGAGTGAAGCTGACGAGTTCGCTTATTGAGGATGGCCATTGGTTCCAAAATGATGGATCCTTCCTTATTCAGTTCTAGTAAAACAATTTGTGCTTTGATGTTGGTGCCAATCACTTTCTTGAGACAAGAGACATGAAATACTGGGTGAATGCGAGAAGAAGGAGGAAGTTCCAATTTATAAGCAAAAGACCCAATATTTTGAAGAACCTTATATGGCTCATAGAAATTTGTAGCCAGCTTCTGATGCCCTTTGAGTTTCAGGGAGGATTTCTTGTAAGGTTGTAGATGAAGAAAAACCATATCACTGACTTGAAATGTGAGCTCAAAATGGTGTTGATCGGCCTGTTGTTTCATGCAATTTCTAGCCATGTGAAGATTGTCCTGCATAATGTGAAGAATCTGATCTCGGTTTCAAAGAACCATGTTAACAACCTGAACTGGTGAACTGTTGGGGGTGTAAGGAAGGAGCACTGGCGGTGCCTGACCATAAATAACTTCATATGGAGTCATTTTAGATGCATTATGGTAGGAAGTATTGTACCACCATTCAACGAGAGGGAGCCACTTTTCCCACTAATGTTGTTGTTCAGAGGTGAAGCAATGAAGATAAGTTTCCAAACATTTGTTGATGACTTCAGTCTAACCATCTATTTGTGGATGATATCCTAAACTCATATTCAGTTCGATGCCAATGAGGTGAAAGAGTTCAGTCCAAAAATGACTTGTGAAAGTTGCGTCACGGCCCGAGACAATGGAAGAATGGATTCCATGAAGATGGAATATCCGGTCCATGAAAATTTGTGTAATGGAGGAGGAAGTATATGGAGGGATAAGAGCATAAAAATGACTATAATTGGAGAGTTGATCAACCACAACCAAGATTATGGTCTTCCCTCCAGATTTAGGGAGCTCTTCAATGAAATCCATTGAAATATCTGTCCAAATCCTTGTAGGGATGGGAAAGGGTTTGAGAAAGATGGGGAGGAGTGTAGTTTCACCCTTGTGGTGCTGACAGGTATCACAGTTGGCAACTATATATTGAATTTACCACTTCATTCCCTTCCAAAAGAAGTTACATCATGTGCACTCATACGTTTTGAGGAACCCAGAGTGCCATGCCAATGGAGAAGCATGGAGTTCATAAAAGACAGCTTGGTGAATATCTGTGCTCTGGTGAAGCACCAGAAGACCCTTGTATCTCAAAGAAGAACCATCCCAAGAGTAATGCGGTATAATAGAAGGATTACTAGCCAAGTGTTGGATTATTGTAGATAAGAGTCATTGACATAGCCTTGTTGAACATATTGTAACCAATTTGAAATAGGCATAGAAATAGCTGAAAGAGAAGCATGGTCATCAAATATGCGGGAAAGAGCATCTGCCACAAGATTGTCCTTACCCTTCTTATAAGTGATCTCATAGTCATAACCCATGAGTTTTCTAACCCATTTTTGTTTTGTTGCAGATGAGACCCGTTGTTTCAGGAAATATTTCAGACTCTGGAAATCAGTCTTGATGCAAAAATGATTCCCTAAGAGGTATGGATGCCACTTATGTACTGCATACAAAATACCCATAATTTCCTTCTCATATGTAGATGAAGATAAATTCTTACTGGAAAGGGATTTGCTGGTGAACACAATGGTATGTTCATCTTAAAGGAGGACAACACCAATTCCATTTTCACAAGCATCACTCTCAATAGTGAAAGGCTTGGGAAAATCAGGAATAGATAGAACAGGTGTGGTACACATAGCCTGTTTCAGTTTATCAAATGCACACTCAGCAGCGGGTGTCCATGTAAAAGCATATTTTTTTCAGTAGACTCTGTTAATGGAGCTGCAATATTCCCATAATCCTTGACAAACTTGTGGTAGTATCCAGTCAGTCCCAAAAACCCATGAAGGCTCTTCAGGGTCTGAGGATGCATCCAATTTTTCATGGCATCTATTTTGGCAGGATCGACGCAAAACCCTTGTGCTGAAACAATATTCTCGAGATAATCTCTTTCCTCCTGCCCAAAAACACATTTAGACTATTTGGCACAAATATGATGATCACAGAAAAGTTGTAGTACAAGATCTAGATGTTGGAGATGCTAATCCCATGTTTTACTATAGATGAGGATATCATCAAACAAGACCAGAATGAATTTTCGCAAGTAGGGCCTGAATATTTTATTCATAAATGCCTAGAGTGTGGAAGGAGCATTTGCGAGTCCAAATGGCATGACCAAAAATTCATAGTGACCATCATGTGTGCGGAAAGTTGTTTTGTGGATATCATCCTCATGAACCCAAATTTGGTGATACCCATAACGAAGATCCAACTTGGAGAAAAAAAGAGCACCATGGAGCTCATCAAAAATAGGAATTAAAAACTTATCCTTGATTGTGATGTGATTAAGTGCTCGAAAGTCGATGTAGAGGTGCCATGACCCATCTTTTTTTTGGACAAGAAGAAACGGTGAAGAGAAGGAACTAGTGCTAGGGCGAATAACACCTTATTTCAATAAGTCCCGAAAAAGCATCTCAATATATGTATTGTGGTGAAACAAGTAGCGATAGGGATTGATGTTAGGAGGGACGCTTCCCAAAAAGAGAGGAATACGATGGTCCTCTGGTCTTGAAGTTGGAGATCCGATTGGCTCAACAAACACACATGCATATCGATCCAAAATTTGTTGTAGATCCAAGGAGCTGAGCAATGACACCATGTGAACTCTTATTAAGGATATTTTCCATGCAATGCGGACAGAAGATGCTGAGAGACCCTAGTTGTAAGCCCCACAATGTGTGTTTGTACCCATTGATTGAAAAATGCATCCAAAATTTAGCAAAATCCCATAAAATGGGTCCAAGTGTTTGTAACCATTGAGCGCCCAAAACCACATCACATATGCCTAAGGGAAAGGCACACATGTCAGAATGCAAGTTATAATCCCCAAGAGAGATTCACACAATACGACACTTCCCTTTGGAAGGTAAGGTGCCCCCATTGGCAATCATAAATTCAAATATGGAGCAAAGATGGACAAAAAAATCAACTTTTTTGGTGATCCTGGGGTCAATGAAGTTATGAGTGCTACCAGAATCAATGTGTATTGTAAGAGGGAGTTTTTTGAAGAAACCTCTGACCCGCATGGTTTTTGGGGTGGTGAACCTAACTAATGCATGGAGAGATATCTTTGGTTGGTTGTCTTGAGCAAGAAGGTCAACATGCATTTGATGGATGTCACCCTTAGCATCTATTGGATCCTGGACATCATAAAAAAAATCAGGTGCAGGCAGAGAATCCACATCCAAGCGATAGAGATTTTACTTAGCACATCGATGCACCTAGGTGAATTTCTTGTCACAATTATAACAAATCCCTTTTTCCTGACGTTCCTGCATCTACGGTTGAGACAAATGCTTGATAGCAGTGGTTCTAGGAGCTGGCAAAATTTGGGGTCTTTGGGGAACCATATTTCTGAATGGAAAAAATTGCATTTGGAGCATTGTTGAGCCCTGATCTTGTCCTCTGTTAACTTAGCCAACCCTAGGGCTTCCATCATTGTGTTGGGATAGAACATTTTAACCTCAGATCAGATTGCATCCTTCAGACCACTGATAAAACAACTTAGGTAGAATGCATCAGGAAATCCTTCGGTGTGATTGGGAAGTTTCTCAAATTCTGTCTGATACTCCCTCACAGTGCCAGTTTGGCGAAGTTTGGTGAGTGCTCTTGTGAATTCATAAAAATCACTAGAGCCAAATCATTGCAAAAGGAGTTGGCAAAAATTTGTCTAGTTTGGCTCTGCATGAGCCTTGATGTACCAACGGAACCATTGAAGGGCTTCATGTTCCAAATGAAATGATGCAAGTGGGACTTTATTGACATCAAAAGTGTTATGTATACTGAAATATTGTTCTGCCCTATAAATCCATCTAGTCGGATAATCACCATTGAAGCGAGGAAAATCCAGCTTCAACCCACAAAAGTTGCTAGAGGAAGAGAACCCAGTTTCCGTGGAAGACTTAGGTTGTTGTCGGTTGTTCATGGGTGAATGCTGAATATGGAGGCCAAGAAATTTTTGATCCAGATCTTCGAGTTTGGACTTGATGGAAGCAAGTTCTTCTTACATTTGTTTATTTGCTCCGGTGTGGGTGATAACCATAAGCAATTTTTTTTTGGAAATAGGTACAAAAACAAAAATGGAAAGGGTTTTAGAAAATTAAAATTTTGAGCTGGGAAGAACTCGAGGGAGGGGGGTAATTGGGGTTTTACTAGGCTTTGGACACTCTCTTAGGGACGGGAAGCAGAAAATGCTAATTTTAGAGGTGGGGTGAAGGAATTGGAAATTTTACAGAGAGGGACAAGGAAGCAGAAATGGGAAATGAACACCATGGAAAAATTTGAAGGCGATTGGGTGAGAATTAGAAAAGTTACGGAAAGCCCTAAAAATAGACAAATGTAGAATTTCGGGCTTCAAGAAGTGGAATTTGGAATAGGGTCATCAAGGAAGGAATAAACAAAATGGAATTATGGGGGATATAGTGAATTTTCAAGGTAAATGGAGCTAAATCAAATAAGATATGGCCATAAATCATAAAATTATACCTGGAAATGATCTATGGTGGTTCTGGAAAGATGTGCTTTATCAACTAGAAATGGAGGAAATGATCTGTGGCAGTTTTGGAAAGCTGCACTTTATCAACTGTAAATGGAGGAAATGATCTGTGGCGGTTCTAGAAAGTTGTGTTTTATCAACTGTAAATGGATATAGACCCCAGGTATGTTCAACTTCCTAAAGGTTCAAGGGATTCACTTGGCCACCAATGTTGTCTAACGACTTTCATGTTTGGGATCAGGTAAAACTAATAACCACTTTTCCACAAACGACAGCTCTTGGTTTACCTCATGGGTGGGAACTAGTCAATCAGGTAGGGGTCATTTCCATTTTAGCTTGTCAGGTCCTCTTAATGGCCAGCTACTTCAGGGTTTCTGTGGTACTCCTCACAATGAGTTTTAGGGCTATGCCCAAGTAATTCCCATAGTTAAGTGGATAGAGTTTATTCCTTGATTTGAATAAAGAATACCGCTGCAAGAAGAAGAACGACTGCAATAATCACAGTGCTAGGAAGCACTACAAAAGAAAAAAAAATTGGCGAAAGTTCCACCTAATGAGCCCAAGAAAGTGCTCTGATACTAGATGTGGAGAACATCCTACAACAAACAATGAGAAGCACGATATAATAGAAATAAGGAAGCACAAAAGATATTTTATTGATCGTAGGCCACTTCGAGGGGGAAACCTCCTTTGAGCAATCTCAATACAAGATAAATCTTGGATGCCTTCATTAGCCTCAACACATACTTATACACTAACTATAATATAAACAACTATTATTCCCCATGAATGTGGGATAATGCAACATATTAATTGGACGACTTAACAACTATTACTTACTCCCCATGAATGTGGGATAATACAACATACTAATGGGATGACTTAAAAAGCATATGCGTTTGATAAAATATACTAACAAAATAAAGAGGAGGGTTGAACGAGTTCTTAACAATATCCTTGATCTATGCTATATTTTGCAAGCTTGGAACACCTTTACCATGCTTTTTCTACGATGGATTCATAAACTCAAACTCTCACTTATTTTTCTATTTATTTTTTTCTTGATTTTGATAGAATATTGGTGGCTCCTAACAAGGATTTGTACATAAACTCCATCTTTGTGTGGATGTACCTGTGTAATCCACTATGGTACTTCAGGACCAATTGCTACTTGGAGTTTTCGATACCCAGTTTTCAACACAAGATATGGAAGATATTAGTTAACTTTGGGATCATGTAGTCTCTTGATTGGCACAAAGTTGTCCATCTCATGTACTAGTCATAATATTTTTTATAGGGTGGAATTCCTTCTTGAGGGAATAAAAAAAGTCATGAAGTGAGTTCTATCATAAATGTTGTAGACTCATCTCCAACATGTATCTCCTAGTAATTGTCCCACTACTATTGGACATGGTGGTGGGAGGGAGTGAACTAAAGGAGTGTAAAGCTTATATTTTTGCTATTAGAAGAAAAATTGGATAGAGTAATAATAACCATTCAACAAACTTAACCATTTATCCAAAAAAAATTGTCTCTTTGTCCTTCAAATGGAGGAATGTCAAAGTTATATTATACCTTGAAGGGAATTGCAAATATTAAATGATTTATAGTTGACAGTGTCTCTGATGCCATTAGTAGCCACTGAAATATCTAGGAGAAATTACCCATCATGTCATTCCTCTATCATGTGAGGGATTCCTCAAGTAACAACTTGATAGAATCTCCTGCTACATCATCTCTATTTTCTTCCACCATAGGGGTTTATTTGGCCAATGAGAACATTCTTATCCATTCTTAGTTAGTTCGATATCCAACTCATGATACACATGCCTCATTAGGGACATGCACAGAGAAACACAAACACCAAATTGCTTTGGTATGATTGATTTGAATTATATAGAGAATGAAATGAAGGTAGAAATATAAATGGAAGCACACATAGAGAAATTTCAAAGAGCATAGGAGTATAGTAAAACTAAGATTTTATTAATGAATGAAATGGAAAAATACTGTAAAATGCAAAGTAATACAAAGTAGCTAGAATGGTGGTAGAAAATATTTGAAGAGAGATGTGTCAGCTTTTCTAACTTACAAGAATACATTACATGAGGCCAAAAGAAACTTTTAATATAAAGTATGATGCCTTATGATGCAAAAATATTAAATATCCAAACCCCGACACTAGGAAATGATGTGTCCAAAGGAATACAAGAACTAGGGAGTCTAGTTGATACATCAACTTCTCAATGGTGCAATTTTTGCATACAAACTCCTTCTAGGGTGTTTCTTATATTTTAAAAAGATTAATTAATTATATATAAGTTTAGTAGATCAAAAAATCAAATAATTTGTGTTCTATGTCATCTACCAAAAATGCAAGGGAAATTCCCCAAAAAACACATTGAAATTGCGGGAATTTAAAAACTAAAGTGAAACTACCAAGATGTGGAACTGTTCTGAATAAATGGAACATGATTTACCAAATTCAAGGTTTATTATCCAAAGCATCTATCCCTACATAGATTATATTGATGGCTAGATATTTCCCTTTTGACCCTTTATTTGAGTCTATATGTCTAACTACAAATTTTGCATAGAAAACATCGCATTTTAGCTTGGTTAGTTTACAACATTTAAGGAGAATCATCCTTCTTCTAAATATCCTTTCCATTGAGCTTGCACAACAATGTATTTTATTTTCTCCCTTTTTTCATTCTTATTTCTATCTACTTGATTGATATATTTGAGTCACATTTAGTCTCAAATATTGTGTCGTTTAGCTAGGCCAAGGGGACTAGCTCCCTTTCCTAGTATGAATAATTTGAATTATTCCTCCTCTTCACCTCCTTAGACAAACATTCAAGATGGGAAACTAGCAATGGAGTGGTTGAATCATTATATATATATATATATATATATATAAAATGATGCTAACACGAATCAGAAGACTAGATCAAAATCCCCAAATTTGAACCAGTAAACTAATTTGTATTATCTTTTTCAAAATAGACAGGTTCTAACTTTAGCGAACCTACAAATTTAGTGATCTGCTAAATTTTCCTCCTTTTTGGTAGCGTTGTGCATTCTTCATTTCCGCAGTTCAGAAACCACCTTTCTGCAGTTCCAAATTCAACTTCCCGCAAGTCAGCCTCCTCAATAGGAGTTCTCGCAACTCTGATCCCACAATTTCTATTCCGCACATGGGTTGCGGGTTGCGGGATGCACTTCTGCATTTTCCAAATTTTCGTTCCGCAATTTTTTTCCCTCAAGGTTCTATCTGCACCATCGATCAATTGCGAGATGGCGCAGAACCATTGATTTGGTTTCAGATGTGGGATGAACGTCGACTGTCGATTCCTTCTGTGTTCTTTTTCCATCATTTGATCTATTCATAGATATGGTTTTCCTATGCGAAAATTAATCACTACAAGGATCAATTTTTCCAACAAATTCTCTACAAATTAATTACAGACTCCTGTGTGGATTGAATCATAATAGAAATTTAACATCTACAGACTTAAATCAAGTCTAGTACCCATCATATGCACACAGATTGTAAATCTCTGGTTTTTATTCAATAAGATCAAAATTTTGGATACAGAGAATTCACCCTCTTATTGTGCATACAATCACTCATTCAATCCTCGCATTCACTCAGCATTCACTCCTCTGATATATTATATTCAAATTTAATTATAGTACTTTTGAAAACTACCAGGTCCGGCTAAGTTGGATCTAAAAACTTGATAAAATTAAACCTAATTGACAAAGATCAATCCTTGAGAGATCCACGTAGGGATCAAGGAGAACAAAGGAAAATCTGCCACTTATTGAAATTAAAAACTAACCCTATCTAATTATACATCTAGAAACTCGATTACATGGAAAAATGACTCAATTTGTGAGATGGACGTTGAGGTGGATTGATCATGAGCTGGATGCTCCTGCATCATACTCCCGGGGAAGAAAAGAATTCTCCATTAAGTCTTCAGGATGTACATCATACTTGGAAATTTCTTGCTCTGTCATCCAGGATGCATCTTCAGTAGGCTGATTTTCCCATTTGACCAGATATTGAAAGAAGGTTCTGTTCCTGATCTTTCTTAAGGTTATTTTGTCAAGGATGGCTTCAATTTGAGGTTGTTCTTTTTATGGAATTTGTCCTTGCCAATATATATTTGGATCATCTCTTTCTGAATTCACACCATCTGGCTGAACACCTGCATCTTTAAAAAGATATAAATCTAAAACATTAAAAATTGGTGAAATCTAAAGGTCAGAAGAAAGTTCAATCTCATAAGCATTAGTAGAAAACTTCCTTAGAAATTTACATGGTCCAATTTTTTTAAGCTTAAGTTTATTATAAGTTCATTTATGGAACCTTTCCTTTCTTAGATAGGCCATCACTAAATATCCAACCTGAAAATTCACTTCCCTTCTCTTTAATTCTTCTCTTTGTTTATAATTTTCTATACTTCCCTGTAATCTCTTCTTGATGGTTTCTTGTAGCTCATGCATACTAACTGCAAAATATTCATCCTCTGCACTTCTCTTTTCTTGCTTTCCCAAATCTCTAAGTTCATGCACACCCCTTGGATGCATCCCATAGAAAATTTGAAAAGGAGTCATACCTGTACTCCTATTGTGTGAATCATTATATGCGAACTCAGCCTGAGCTAAAGCCAAGTCCCACTGTTTTGGATTCTCATATACCAGAACTCTCAGTATATTCCCCAAGCTTCTATTTACCACTTTAGCCTATCCATTACTAAGGATGATAAGTAGAACTAAAACTGAGATTAGTGCCCAAATTCTTCCATAGAGTTCTCAAAAAATGACCAACAAATTGTGTATCTCTGTCAGACACAATACTCAAAGGAAAACCATGCAACTTTACAATGTATGAAAAGAATAAATTAGCAATGTTTGTTGCATCATTAGTCTTTTTGCATGCAATAAAATGAGCCATTTTATAAAATCTATCTACCACAACATAAACTGAATCATGACCTCTTTGAGGTCTATGTAAACCTAAAACAAAATCCATGCTTATGGAATCCCAAGGCCTAGCTGGGATAGGAAATGGTTGATATAATCATGTGTTTTGAATTCTTCCTTTTGCATGTTGACATATTCTACATCCTTCAACAAATTTATTCACATCACACCGCATCTTTGGCCAAAAATAAAAATTACTCACCAAAGCAAAAGTTTTGTCTTGTCCAAAATGTCCTAAGAGACCTCCACTATGCTTCTTTTGAATGAAATTTTCTCTTATTGAACACCTTCGAATACACAACTTACTATTCTTGAATAGAAACCCTTCCTACAACATATAATCTAACCACTGGCTTCTATTATGGGTAACTAGATTTTCACAGGCAACATAAATATCTTTGAAATCTACATCCGCCTTATACATAGCAATTAAATTTTCAAATCCCAAAGTACTGATTTTAATTTCTTGCACTACCAAACTTACCCTACTCAAAGCTTCAATAGCTTTATTGGATTTACCACTTGTATGCTTGATAAAAAAAGGTAAAGTTCTGTAGAAATTCTACCCATTTAGCATGCCATTGATTTAATTTTGGTTGGCTGGTTATGAACTGTAAAGCATGATTTTCAGAATACAAAATAAATTCCTTAGGCATCAAATAATGTCTCCATTTTTTAAGAGCTTGCACAACAACATATAATTCCTTATCATATGAAGAATATTTATGTTTAGCTTCATTTAATTTTTCACTAAAATATGCTACTGGTCTCTGTTCTTGACTCAAAATTGCTCCCACTGTTGTTCCACTGGCATTTGTCTCCACTTGAAACACTTTATCAAAACTGGACAAAGCCAAGATAGGTTTCTCAGTTATTTTCTTCTTCAACAATTTAAAATTCCTATCAGCTGCTTTAGTCCACTTGAAAGTATGTTCACTTCCTCTAAAAGTATCTATTAAAGGTGCACAAATCTAACTGAAATTATTAATAAACTTCCTATAGAAACTAGCAAGTCCATGAAAACTTCTTACCTCAAAATCATTTCTTGGAATCGGCCAATTTAAAATTGCTTGCACTTTATCATAATCCATTTTCAGTCCTTCTAAAACCATGAACCCCAAATATACCAACTCTTTCTTTAGAAAGCTACACTTCTTCAAATTAATTAACATATTCTCCTTCTGTAAAGTCCTCAACACCAACTTAAGGTGCCTTAAATGTTCTTCTCTATTCTGACTAAAAATCAGAATGTCATCTAAATACATAATCACAAATTTTCTAGTAAATTCCTTCAAAACCTCATTCATTAACCTCATGAAAGTACTGTGTGCGCATTTGTAAGTCCAAATGGAATCACTAACTACTCATACAAATCATCATTAGTTTTAAATGTTGTTTTCTATTCATCCCCTTCCCTTATCCTAATCTGATGATGTCCACTTTTTAAATCTATTTTGGAAAAATATTTTGAACCACTTAAACAGTCCATTAGATCATCAATTTTGGGTTAAGGAAATCTATACCTGATAGTGATTTTATTTATTTCCCTGGAGTCAGTACACATCCCCCATCCACCATCTTTCTTTGGACATAGCACAGTAGGTACAACACAAGGACTTAAACTCTCTTTCACCAATCGTTTCTCCAATAGCTCCTGCACTTGTTGTTTGATTTCTTCATTTTCTAGAGGAGTCAATCTATATGATGCTTTTTTAGGCAACTTGCACCAAGTATTAGATCAATGTGATGAATAATACTTCTTACAGGAGGTAATCCACTTGATAACTTATCCATAATAATATTAGCATGTTCATCAAGTAAAACTTTAACTTCATCTGGAAAATCATCTAAATTTGTAGAAGTTAAAATTACCTATGGCTTACCAACAACAACAAATTGTAAACCCTCTTCTTTTTGAAATTCATGTAACAGTTCTTTTCTAGTCATCAGCATAATGCTTGATCCTGAACTCTCTTGAACTGCTTCATCTTCCAAGTGTGACAAACTATGTCTCTTCCCAACTTTCTCCAAATAATATGTATTCTTTCTCCCATCATGAACCTCCTTTCTGTCATACTTCCATGGCCTCCCTAAGAGTATATGGCACACATCCATAGGCATTATGTCACACAAAATCTCATCCTTGTAAGTACCAATCTGGAACTCCACATTACACTGCTCATTCACCAAGATTTGATGTCCTTTTTGCAACCATGACACTTTGTAAGGAGTGGGATGCTTCATCCTCTTCAATCCCAACTTCTCTACTATCTCTGTGGAAACCAAGTTATCAGTATTACCACTATCAATAACCATTTTTCAACACTTACCTTGTGACTTACACCTTGTTTTGAACAGACTTTTCCTTTGAGCTGGTTCATGTGCTTGCTTCTCTGTCTACACCAAGACTCTCTTCAGCATAATAGCTTCTCCATCCTCTGGAGGGTTATTCACCTATGTTTCTTCTTGGGCTTCTTCCTGAGATTCTGCAACATTCACATTCCTTTGTCATGTAGATTTATTACTTGAACAATCCCAAGACATATGTCTAGTCTCTCCACAAGTATAACATCTTATTTCTCTGTTTCGACCTCTTCCTCTGCCTCCTATGAATCCTCCTCTCTGGAATGACTTACCACTGCTGCTAGAAATTTCAGACTCATCTTTAAAATTCCTACCTCCTCTATTTGGAACACCTCTGCCCCTTACCATGTTCTTTCCTCTATTTCTCTGGTTTTGCTTTCTTAGAAATTTTTCTTTTACCTCCAGAGCTACTTGATATGCATATTCTACAGTTTTTAGATTTAATAGACTAAGTTCATCCTGTATATCATACCTCAAACCATTGATATACCTAGCTTCTCTTTCTAGACCTTCTTCTACCTGTCCATATCTAATATTCATTCTATAAAACTCTTCTGTATATTCTTTTACTGTCATAGATTTATGTCTAAGGTTTTGCAACTGTCTAAGAAGATTCAACTGATAGTATTTAGCCATAAATTGACTTTTAATTTTATGTAGCATCTTATCCCAAGAATTAATTTTTTCTTACCTATTCCTTCTTTGTAAATCTAGAGCTCATCCCACCAGATCGTTGCGTGTCCCTTCAGTCTGGTAGCTGCGTATCTCACCTTCTTTTTGTCTTTTATTTCTTCAAAATCAAAGTATTTGCTCATAACGTTAATCCAATCCATTAACTCTTCAACATTTAAATTACCTGAGTACATAGGCACTTCGATTCTGGGTTTGCCACTGGTCTTCATCAACATTTTCAGAATTTTGACTTCTTCAGGGTCTTCTTCTTCTTCCTCAGAGGTTTCATATTCGAATTCTTCATTACTATCATATAAATTACTCAGTTGTTTCTTTCTTTCCATAGCTTATAACCTTGCTTCCATTCTTCTCATATTTCTCTCTATTTATGTTTCTACAGGCTATATTCCTCGACCATGCCCTATAGGCACTCCATGCATGCGTCCTCTCGTTGGCGGCATTTTCTTCACAATCTCAATCTGTCAATTGAACAATTTCACAGAATTCCTCTTCTTCTACTCTAATACCAATTGACACCAACATGAATCAAAAGACTGGATCAAAATCCCCAAATTCGAACTAGTAAACTAATTTGTATTAGCTTTTTTAGAATAGATATGTTCTAACTTTAGCGAACCTCCAAATTTAGCGATCTACTAAATTTTATTAATTTGTCATAGTGGTCTAGGAACTGAAAACACAGTCTCACAAAGAATACAGACAAATATGCATAAAATTGGCAAAATGGTGCTACAATGGAAGTAGCAGCTCTATATAATCAAATGAAAGAATGATGATACAATACAATGATCATGCAAGATGCATGAATGCCAAGACAATTCGAATTCCCAAGGAGGTCATTCGAATTGAATGAATGGGTGTAGCTTAATTGACTGTAAGCCTTATTAAACACACTAGTTAACCAACTAATCAAGTGTCGATTGACTCAACTGAGTCCTAACTGAAGTCAGACTGCAATGAATGACTGAATATAACTAAAATTAGCTTAGACACATGTCACTGCATGCCAACCAACAAGTGGTAGCGCATCAATAACTCCAATGAACCCCGATGAGGTTAACTAAAGTCAAAGTGGTCATCAGAAGTGGTTGTAGGTGCCTGTGTTAGCTCCAGTTCATAAATAATCATTAAAAATAATTAAATAATGAATGGAGGCACCTTCACAACTTAACTTAACTAATTGTAACCAACAGTTATCAATTAGGTGCATTTATGACACTCAGATCACTCCCAGAGTGCTCTAGTTAGCCTCCCCAAATGAAGGAGAAGGCTTAGTTGGCCTCCTTGACTGAAGGTAGGCGTGGGTGTGCTCATGCTGATGTCATATAGTGCTCCTCTGATGTCAATTAAGTCAATAAAACTTAGGATAGTGGTTTAACAAGGCGAAATTGACCAAATTAAGTGTGCATGGTGGGTAAATGTCTCCAAAACCCCCCCTTAAGATATACTCAGGAGAAGTAGAAACATAAAGTGCATGAAATGTTAGGGTCCCGACAACAAAGGCCATAGGTCACCTTGTACAAAAATTAATTGCTTATTATAACCAAGGAAACAGAAAAAACCTCATGGGAAAAATACCCCCCTCAAACTAAGCAATAAATCAAGAGACTGATACTATGCATGTGAACCTATGAATCCAAACTAAATGAATATGTTTGTAGGAATGTTCCTCTTTTGAAGAAGAATAATGTGCTCAAATGAATTAGGAACATAGACAGTTGCAGGATGAAAATTGGACCCATGTAGAGCAACTGAAATCAACTGATAAGAGAGAAAAAGTGCTTGAGGATTCGAACCATGTGTGGAACACTCAAGAAACTAATATGGTGCATCCTTGAACAGAAAACCATGAGTCATAAAATCAGCCCCAACTCTTAGGAGCAAGTGTCCAAGCGGATGCATAATGTCTTCCTCTTTACTAGTTCTGTGAGGAGATGAGCATGTGACCAAAGGTAGAGATTGCTTGGGACTGTGGAGAGCAAATGCTTGAGCTCCATAATATGATATAGCTTCAGAAATAGATAATGATTCAAAAAATAACCTATCAACAACATCATAAGAGGAAACTAACACCAAATCCCCGGCAGCAAATTTGAAGAAGAATTGCGGTACTTGATTTTTCACACCGAAATTGGTGAGAGAAGTTTCAACTAGTACTAAAAGATCTTGGATTTTAAAATTTGAACCAAATAATATCAGATAAGAAATTAAATCAGATCCAAATAGGTTCACAACATATCCAAAACTTTGAAATGAAATCAAATCCCCAGCAACAGTTTCGAAGGAGACTTGTGGTACTTGTTTCTTCACACCGTTGATGAGAACAGCTACAAGCAGTGCTGAATGTTTATGAACCTGAAATTTTGAACCAAGAAATATCAGATCAGATCCAAATAATATTATATCAGATCCAATAAGGTTCATATCATATCCAAAAGTATGGTCAACCGAGATGATGGATGCACAGTTGTCTTTTTCTTCAAAATTCTGAATTTTGGTGCATGCAGTCCTGCAGGAATTTGCTGGAAGATCTAGATCATGGGGAGAGAATTGATCACTCTTTTAACCTGACATTTTTTCCAAAATATCCAATTTATTATATATTTTCACACCAGCATCAAGAGTAGAGGGAGAAAAATCAAATTTCTCTTCACTTTCGGAAGCAATTACTAGCAAATTTTGCACAGAATTCAAAGAAAAATCACTACTGAATGTTTGCATGGAAGTGCAGCAGTGTTTTTATTCAATATCAGAGATACAAATGTCTTATTTTGTTTCATCCATATGAGGAGATGAGATATCAGAGATCTCACAAATTTCCGGAGCATCAGGAGAAGGAGTCACTGCAAGGAGACTTTATTCAATTCGAATTGACTGTGTAGAAGATTCTGCTTCTTCTTCATCTTGAACAACTTCAACAAAGAGAGTAGAGGCCGAGAATTTTGAGTAAATAAATATTACGGTGCTGGATGTGATCTCCAAAGTGCTATTATGATCCTCATTGTGCTTGCCAAATGTTCTGTCCAATTTTGTCCAAAGATCCTCTGGGTATTCAACAGAACCAATAAGATAGTGCAAGCTAGGAGAAAGGGCCAGGCATATTGCTCCAAAAGCTCTATCACCATCATTTAGCCAATCGTTCTCATTCTCATAAGACTCTTTTCCAAGTCCAATAAACACCTCATAGATACCCCGTCTCTTCAGAGATGTAATCATCTTCAACTTCCATTCCGAATATCTTGTGAATGGGGTGAGAAGAAGGATTGATGAGTCCATTCGAAGTTGTACCTGTTAAAACATGCAAATCACAAAAAAAGGGGCACCATAAAGTTGGAAATCCTGCACATTTTAGGCTTTCATCACACTCAGCATAGTTGATCAAGCAAGCTTGACCAACAATTCCTTAACTTGGGGTATTAAGTGGCAAGCCTTAGCTTTTGGTGCAGTCCTGGAATTTTTGAGTTTTGCTCAATTTTTCATGAAAGAATTGTAAAAAACCTTGTTTTTGAGAGATATGAGCTTCATCCCACCGTGAGATCTGATACCATATTAATTTGTCACAGTGGTCTAGGAACTGCAATGGAAGTAGCAGCTCTGTATAAAATTGGCAAAATGGTGCTGCAATGGAAGTAGCAGCTCTGTATAATCAAATGAAAGAATGATGATACAATACAATGATCATGCAAGATGCATGACTTCCAAGACATTTCAAATTCCGAAGGAGGTCATTTGAATTGAATGAATGGGTGTAGCTTAACTAACTGTAATCCACAGTAAACACACTAGTTAACCAACTGATCAAGTGTCGATTGACTCAACTGAGTCCTAACTGAAGTTGAAGTGCAATGAATAATTGATTCTAACTAAAAGTAGCTCAAACACATGTCACTGCATGCCAACCAACAAGTGGTATCACATCAATAACTCCAATGAACCCCGATGAGGTTAACTGAAGTCAAACTGGTCATCAGAAGTGGTTGTAGGTGCCTATGTTAGCTCTTGTTCATAAATAATCATTAAAAATAATTAAATAATGAATGGAGGCCCCTTCACCACTTAACTTAACTGATTGTAACCATTAGTTAACAATTAGGTGCATTTATGACACTCAGATCACTCCTAGAGTGCTCTAGTTGGCCTCCCCAAATGAAGGAGAAGGCTTAGTTGGCCTCCTTGACTGAAGGTATGCATGGGTGTGCTCATGCTGATGTCATACAATGCTCCTCTAATGTCAATTAAGTCAATAAAACTTAGGATAGTGGTTTAACAAGGCCAAATTGACCAAATTAAGTGTGCATGGTGGGTAAATGTCTCCAACAAATTTTCCTCCTTTTTGGAAGCATTGCGCAATCTTCATTTTCGTAGTTCGAAAACCACCTTTCCGTAATTCCAAATTTAACTTCTAGCAAGTTAGTATCCGCAATAGTAGTTCCCGCAACTCTCATCCCACAATTTCTATTCCGCACGTGGGTTGCGTGTTGTGTGTTGTGGGATGCACTTCTGCATTTTCCAAAGTTTCGTTCCACAATTCTCCACCTGCAAGGTTCTGTCCGCACCGCCGATCAATTGCAGGATGGCACAGAACCATTGATTTGGTTTCATATGCGGGATGAATGTCCACTGTTGATTCCTTCCGCACTCTTTTTCCACCATTTGATATGTTCATAGATTTGGTTTTCCTGTGCGTGAATTGATCATTGCAAGGATCAAGTTTTCCTGCAAATTCTCTGCAAATTAATTACAGATTCCTGTGTGGATTGAATCGTAATAGAAATTTAACATCTACAGACTTAAATCAAGTCTGGAACCCATCATACGCATGCAGATTTTAAATCTCTGTTTTTTGTTCAATAAGATCGATATTTTGGATATAGCGCATTCACCCTCTTGCTGTGCATACAATCACTCATTCAATCCTCACATTCACTCATCATTCACTCCTATGATCTATTACATTCAAATTTGTTTATAGTACTTTTGAAAACTATCAGGTCCGACTAAGTTGGATCTAAAAACATGATAAAAGAAAACCTAATCAACAAAGATCAATCCTTAAGAGATCCACACAGGGATCAAGGAGAACAAAGGAAAACATGCCACTTATTGAAATTAAAAACTAACCCTATTTGATTATCCATCTAGAAACTTGATTACATCGCAAGCTGACTCAATATGTGAACTGTACGTTGAGCTAAATCGATCATGAGTTGGATGCTCTTGCATCATATAAGCAAATGTTGGATGTCATGGCTGCTCGTCTTACTTCTTGCTTGATTGAACAAGGGTGGATACCATATCTTGAGTTTTATATTTGCATATTCTTTGTATACATTATATCGGGCAAGATCTTATTTAGAAATGAACCTTGGGGCAGCTGATTATTGATAAACCCTTTTATTGCTATTATTTAGAACCCACATTTTGGATTATATCTGTGTCTTCGACCCTCATTGTCTCTTTATTCCTGAGTTATATATATATATATATATATATATATATATATATATATATTAGTCCTTATAGGCTGGCATAGGGTCATTTATAAAATCTACAATCTCATATGCCTCTACACTATTCTTTGGTGCTACACACTTGGTATTGATCATTGAAACTTTTCCTTTAACAAAGAATCCAAACACACACCTAAGCTCAAACCATACCCTACACTAGCATGAATATAATGCTTGTAACCCAAAATTTCATCTAGATATGATGATGATTTGAATTTGATTGAGAACAAAATGGAAGAACACAATAATGCAAAGATGACACACAATAGTTGGATTTGGTATTCTTCCAATTTTATCTGATAAAACATTTTTGCTTTGAGAAAGAGTTCAAACACACGCCTAGGCTCAAAACATACACTGCACTAGAATGAATAATGTATGTACTCAAAAAATTGCATCTATCTTTGATGATCTAGATTGCGCTGAGAATGAAATGAAAAAACACAATACTGCAAAGTCAACACACAATACAACATTTAAACTAAAGGATTATAGTAAAAACCAAAATCTATTAATGAATAAAATGGTGAAAAATACTACAATGCACATGACACTACAAAGTGGTTATAATGGTTATAGAGTATTTTTGAAAAATATGTGATAGGCACATTGTTGATCTTAGCTTTGTCATCATTTTTTGCATTTAAAATACATGTTTAAACACATATTTTATCATCTTTTTGCATATTTTTTGGTATGCAGCTAATTATTCAACCCCAGGTATGAATGAATTTAAGATTTATGTAAAATTTGTTTATTATCATCATTTCACGAGTTTATAGATTAAAATTGACATTATTTGAAGCGTTCTGATATATTAATTTATGTACGTATTTGTTTGCAGGTTATAGTCTTTAGACGAGCTAACAACAAACACGCATTTATCTAGATATGCGCATAGCATGCCCAACTTACCATCCAACTCGCTAATTAGACTGCGCGATATTCATTGGAAGGTTTCCAGGCATTAAAATTTTAGCATGAGATTGTTATTGCAGACCATAGTCTTTAGCGCGCCAACAAATAGAAAACGCATTCATCCTAGATATGCGTAGAGCATATCTAGCTCACTGTCTAGCTCACCGTTCAGTTTGTTGAGCCAACCGTTCATTGTTGATAAGATATTATCGGGTGTTAAAGCATGGAAACTATTTATTGTCCATGCATATGGATGTTAGCATGGCTCTCAATCTAGAAGAATCGCCAATGCACTGCCTTCACTCGACACCACACCACCATTCCACACTAAGAAGGATCCTCATGCCACATCATGTGTTGAAGAGAACCGATTCACGAATGAGAACGTTGTGTGTTGGAATTCAGACAGTAGATAGCGGTAATGGTTGACTAAATTTAGAGAGCATTCAACCACTAAAGGGTCGACTTTCTCACCTCTATAAACATTGTGTATATAAACGCCTCTACATGAAGAGCTACGGGGTTGATCAATTCATTAGTTAGACAATCAGTTTTTACGAAAAGAAATTTGTAACTTTGTTCCTTATTTTTAATATAAGCTCGATGTTCTGATGTTCATGATTGTGTTCGTGTAAGCATTAGACATGCATCACCCCTGATTGCAAAGAGGGCCCCTCATCAACCAGCGGTTTCTTTTCTTGTGTAGTTTTGTTACCTTTTCTTTTGTAGTTAGTTTGATTTCTAGTAATTGTTTATAAAGTAGAATGGTGTATTTTTTATACTTTAATCTAATATTATGTTCTGGTTCAATCACCTTAATAGTTGAATTCTTAGGAGTTTGACTAAGTTTTTCATTTTGAAATATCTTTCAATATTTTGTTTGTTAAAATATTTCCATGACACCATAGGAATTCCTCTACCTTCGCATATATTTTGTGTCAACTCTAAGCCTACCAACCCCGGTCGATAATTAAATATTAGGTGAATTAATCAAGATGATATAACACCCGACATTTTGTCTTCGTTGCCGGGGAGTTTTTCTGTACCGTAGAATAGATATAATTCTTTATGAAGTTTAGTAATAGGTTGGTGGCGGGGGAGCGGTAAGACGAGAGGTAAGAACCTGCGCATGTGTTATAACAGGCGCCCCCAAATCTAGCATTAGTAGTAGTATAGTTTCTTTAATTTGATTTTTTCATGAGCATACTTATAGATCCTCAGGGTAGATTTGTTAAGACAGAAAAACTTATTGAAATTCCTACTAACTTTCACAGGGGGCATAATACCCCAACTACTAACTGACCAGAAAGGTATCGAAAGACACTTATCGGAAGTAGTTCTACCCGAAAACTTGAGGAGACTCTCTCAGGAGATATTATCGGGGAAGCCATAGAAGGAGAAGGAACCTTGGTAGGAGGTCCTAAGGACCCCATTCCTGAGGAAGTTCAAGAGGATCATCCATTATGAACCTCTAACCCTCCACTAGTTTTGAATCCAAATAACACAACTTTTTTACTAGTAGGAGATTCAAATTTCATTGACTTTGTTGATCTCGCCCAAGTCAAAGCTCTCTTTGGAAACCCCATAGATACAGTTATCTCACAAATTGAAACATCCACAGTAGAACCTACTCTCCCTTTAGGATTCAATAAAAACACGATTGATCAGAGGAAGATCTCTCCTGAAAAAGAACGTTGGGATGCCCCATTATCACCTCGAAAGGAGCCTCCTAGGTATATTTACGTTTGAATCCCAGGCTATATGGAGAGATGGGGATGGAACGAAGATCATGATGAAGTTATAAATGACGAAGGAGAAGGGGAAAATCAAACTGTGCCTACCTTCAGTTTTCCTATTTTAGACACCGTACAGGATGTAACTATGAAAAACATCCCTCCTTCCTCCTTACCTACTTTCTATGGAAAAAGTAATGAGGAATTGGACACATTTTTTTCGAGTTCGATATCCTTTGTAGGAGCTATAATTATCTACAAGATGCTCACAAACTAAAACTCTTTCCGGCTACACTAAAAGATTTTGCCTTGAGATGGTTCATGGGATTAGGCGATTCCACTATCAGGACTTGTGATGATATGAAAACCTCATTTTTGCAAAAATACCAAGATTATTGCAAACCTAAGGACTCTCGACATGATGTATTCAAGATACAACAACTTGAAGATGAAATCCTAGAGGATTATCTTGAAAGGTTCATTTATACATTACATAAATAAAAATATAGTCACCTCTGAAAAGATGCAGTACGTACACTTTTCCTTAAAGGGATCTCCAAGGACTTGATAGAAAGTCTTAATCTCATGGCAACTAATGATATTTCTCATAAAACCTTTGCACAAATCGATGAGATGTGTAAAAATTATTCCTGATGTAGGGGGAAAGTTGGCAAAAAATTTCGGGAGCTTTATAGTAGAAATGTAAGAGGAAACATTCCCAATTTCAAGTGGAGTTACAAGGGTAGAGTTAGGAAACCTATTGGAGAATTTCAATATTGATATCTTAGGAGCAATGGGTTCCCAACTAGATGCTTTACCAGCCAATAAAAGGCAGGATGAAGAACGAGCAGCAATGAGAATTTTTTGTCCAAGATGTAGGACTAAACATCCCCAAACAGAATGTCCATTAAACAACATCTCCATATGTCACATCTGTACGGAGGAACATCCAATAGATAACTGCACATCCTTTCCTGGATTACAAGCCATCTATAAGAGTGCGGATGTAGGTGAAACATCTAGGAGGCCTCCTTGGAAACCTAGAGACCAACCAGCATATCATAGTTTTCCACCACAACCCCCACTCTATTATCCTCCATGCCAACCACCTCAAGTTGGCAGAACTGGACACCTCAGTACCCTCCTCCTCAATTTACACAGCAGCAATATTGGTCACAAGGATGGAGAGGACAACCATACCCTTAGTCACAACCTATCTCTACACCTAATCATCCTTATCCTCAACACCAAACAAATTTCCAGCAAATTTTGCCTAGATTTGTGCCTCCAGTTCTTCTCATCACACAATAACCTCATCACTTCTAGAATACAAACCCTCCATGTCCAACATTATTACCTACACAACTAATACCTAACCCAAATAATAAACCAACCCAAGCTCTTAACAGCATTGAGTTGCAAACTCTTCCATCATATCTTATTTTGACTGTACCTATACATGAGATTCAATTACGATCTAGAAGAGTTGTAAATGACAAACGCAAGTCACCAGTCATCATTCATGAGGAAAATGAAGAAGAAGATGATTCAAATGAACCCGTGAATGATGTCATTTTGGAGTATGTGAACATTCTGAGGATTCCAGTACATACCCATCCTCCGCAAGAACCCATTCAGGAGCAAAGAGTTCCTTCATTTCCGGAAAGACTAGTAATAGAAAAACCTGTAGTTCATTCTGAGTATGATATTTTGAATGAATAAAAGAATATCTGTGTCAAAATTCCTCTATTACAAGCTATCAAGGACATACCAATCTACAACAAGGTAATAAAGGAACTATGCATTAAACGCCCAGGGACCCTCTCACAATTCATGTTATAGGAGAGACGTCTAAATGTATGACATATCAGTCTTGGATTGCAAAATATACAAATCCAGGAGCCCCAATAGTGACTGTAATTGTAAACAATACTGCCATAGAAAATGCATTAATCGATTTAGGATCCGCCATCAACATGATGACCACCACAATTTTAGAATTTTTATAGTTGGGAATCCTATAATTATCTTAGAAATACCATGGTTAGCTACTGCAAATGATTTTATAGGATGTAGGGATGGAGAGATGACTATTTATAATGAGTTGTCTACATAGAGACTTATTTTATACCCCCCGGCACAACCAATAACCAAAAAATCATGGTGTTTAAATTGTTCTTTCAGGGACGAGGACTTTAATGACCTCTCCCTCCCTAGTGAATTCTCCTGGGCACTTCAGGAGCAGACCACTGAGAATGTATTAAACTAGTTTGTTTCTTCAATGACTTGTATAGATTTTCCTCAGTCTTTTGCTCAATTCAATCAGATCCTTGGAGATCAGTTCCAAGAGAGTATGGATCTCTCAATGTTTATCAAGACACCTTGTGTCTTCAAAATTGAAGAGCGTACAGGACCCTATACCATACCTTGTGAAGTCGAACCTGAAAAATTTGTACATATAAATGCAGGGTTAAGTGAAAACCAACAAGCACAGCTGCTTAAGGTTCTTAAAAAACAAGTTGGATAATTTGCATGTGAATACAGTGATATGAAGGGTATACACCCTTACACATGTATTCACCATATTTACATGGATCCAAACATTTCACCTATAAGGTAGCCTTAGAGGAGGATGAATCCTACTCTAAAGGATATAGTAAAAGAAGAATTAAAAAAAGTCCTTAATGTTGGTTTCATCTATCCTATTTTTTATAGTAAATGGGTGTCTCCTCTAGTGGTAGTCCCAAATAAATTCACAGGGAAATGGTGCATTTGTGTCAATTTTAGAGAACTAAACAAAGCCACACTTAAATGCTACTTTCCTTTACCTTTTATTGGTCAAGTGTTAGATACCCTATTAGGTAAACAATATTGTTCCTTTCTTGATGGATATAGTGGATACAATCAGATTCTAATAGCATCGGAAGATCAAGACAAGACCACTTTTACACGCCCTTGGTGAATGTACGCTTATACAGTTTTGCCATTTGGCTTATGTAATGCACCTGCCACTTTTCAGTGAGCAGTCTTAGGAATTTTTTCCTATCTTAAACATGATCGTGTGGAGGTATACATGGATAATTTTACATCCTATGGTAATACTTTTCAAGAGGCTCTTGACAACCTCAAGAAGGTCCTGATCCGATGTCAGTAAACGAATTTATCCCTTATTCATGAAAAATGTAAAATGTTACTGGTAGAAGGTATAGTTTCAAGACACCATATTTCCTCCCAAGGAATTAAGGTAGATCCTATTAAGATCGAAGTAATTGTTGGTCTTCCCTCTCCAAAAACCCAAAAAGAGGCAAGAAGTTTTCTTGTTCATGCATGCTATTACTGTCGCTTTATTGAAAATTTTACTAAAATAGTTGCACCGATGTTTAAATTGCTTACAAAGGATGTAGAATTCTAGTGGATAGAATCTTGTCAAATTTTTTTTGAAATTTTAAAAGCTAAACTATCAATGGCACCAATACTCTGGGGTCCCGATTGGTCCCTTCCTTTTCATATATCCACCGATGCCTCTGATACAAACATAGGAGGTATTATGGGCCAAAAAGAAGGACAAGCACCTTATGCCATTTATTTTATTAGTAATAATTTGACTCATGCCGAACTAAATTACACTGTTACTAAAAATGAATTTTTGGCAGTAGTTTATTCTATAAATAAGTTTCGCCATTACATTACAAGGTAAAAAATTTTTGTGCATACCAATCACTCTGCCATTAGATTTTTAATGAATAAACCAATTACCAATGGTAGAGTAACCCAGTGGCTTCTTCTATTACAAGAGTTAACATCACCGTCATTGACCGACCTAGTAAAGAAAATCTAGTAGCAGATTTCCTCTCTCGCATTCAATATGATGATGGTGCTAAACCTGTTGACGATGCTTTTCTTGACGAACATTGGTTTGTTGTGTCTGTTCAAACCCCTTGGTTTGCATACATTGCCAATTATTTAGGAACTGGGAAATTACCAAACCATTTATCCCCACATGAAAAACGCCGTATTATAGTTCAGAGTTGTAATTATTCTTGCGTTGATAATGACCTCTTCTACAATGGTCTAGATCTTATTATTCGACAATCTGTGTGGGAGGATGAACTGATAGAAATCCTCCATGCATGCCATGATGGACCATGTGGAGGACATTTTTTTGATAAGCGGAAAACATATTAAGTACTTCACTCTAGTTATTACTAGCCAAGCATTTTCAAGGATGCTACCAAGTATGTTAAAGGATGTGATAGTTTCCAAATAATGGGTAGACCTACATCATCTGATCAGATGCCCTTACAACCTCAAGTCATGATTGAACCTTTTGAGAAATGGAATCTTGATTTTGTAGGACCAATTTCTCCCATGTCTCGTAAGGTTCAATCATTACTAAGTATATCTTGGTTTGCACGGATTATGTCACCAAATGGGTAGAAGCTAAAGCTTTGTTTAGGGCTACAGAGAAATCAATAGAAGAATTCATATATGAAGAAATATTCACCCAGTTTGGTGTGCCTAGAGAAATTGTCACAGACCAAGGTTCCCAATTTACTTCTAACTTAATGAAAGAACTTACTACAAAGTATGGCATTCTACATTGCAAGTATTCACCTTATCACCCTCAAGCTAATGGCCAGGTAGAGTCAACCAACAAAGTATTAGAAGCCATTTTAACCAAAACCATTCACTTACATCATAAGGATTGGGCAGATAGACTCCCGGAGGCCTTATGGGTGTATAGGATAACATGGAGAAACACTACCGAACATACCCCCCTATGAATTAGTGTATGGGAAACAATTCCTTTTACTTCTTGAATTTCAAGTTAAGGCCTTTCGTATGGCAGCACAATTAGGCATGGATTTAGATGAAGCACAGAAACACCGAGTGTTACACATTAATGAATTAGATGATATTAGAAAAGATGCACTCCAAAGAACCATGCTAATACAAAATCAATGAAATAAATGGCATGATAAGTTTATTAAGCAAAAACAATTTAATACTAGAGATTGGGCATTACTATTCGACTCATGGTTTAAAACTTTTAAAGGAAAATTAACTACTCGTTGGATGGGTCCATATGAAGTAGTTACAGCTTTTTACAATGGGTTAGTAGAGATTAAGACAATTGATGTGGTATCTCCTCAAATAAAATAGTCAATTTTGTTTATTTTAGGTGATAGGAAGTCATTGAAAAATAAATTTCTAAATTTATTTGGCTCGTTTTTTAGAACTTTAGGTATGTAATAAAGTTTGAAAAACATTTGATTTGGTTTTTCCTTTAAAAAAGTCAAAAGTTAGGTTTTGGTGGCTTAGGCGGACATTTCAACTGTTCATTAGCCACCGAAAGAAAATCTTTCAACAGCTAAAGCACAAAATTCGGGGCTATTTTAGACATCGAAAGCGCAGAAGCTTGGAAATGGTGAGCATGTCTTGGGAAAACTCAATTTTCTCAGCTACAGAGAGGTCATTTTACACGCTCAAATAGTTTATTGATAACTATAAATCCTCATATTTCCAATGTTACTTTCATATCTTCATTTAGAGCTCCAGAAGGAAGTCAAAATTCTCCTGCAAGATGAGGCAGTGTCTTCAGGAATGTGGCGTTTTTACTGTGTTGAGTCATAATTTTCAAATGATGATCCTGGGTGACTGGAGGATCATTTTGAGAAATGGTTGAAGGATTTTGTGCCTGACATGTCAAAGAACAATAAACTCTCTTATTTTCTATATAGGTGTCACATATTAGGAGAATCGAATCCATCTCTGAGCCTTAAATTTCAGATCTCAGAATTCCCCTTTTTGACACATGTTTTTGAAATAAAGATGTCGGGAAAATGAAAACAAATATCAAAAAATTGAGAGAGTTTTTTTCTCATAAAAAACCAAATAAAACTAACCTCTATAATTTTTCCTACAGATGTCAGATATTGGGAGACTTGAATCCATCTCTAAGCCCTAATTTTCGGATCTTAGAATTTCCCTGTTTGAGACATGTTTTTGAAATACATATGTCGAGAAAATAAAAACGAATCTCAAAGAATGGAGAGAGGTTTTTTCTCATAACAAACCAATATACAAAAACCTCTCTTATTTTTACAAAATATGTTTTTATTTGAGAGATATAGGTCAATATAGGAGCAGCATATTTCCATAAATTTCTGCATTTTCCAACCACCTCACAAATTCGGATTTGAGATAGGAAAAGAGGTTATCAGATCCATCTTTTGAGGATCTTGGAACTGATTTGTAAATATTATTTAAGCTCATTAAAGAATGATTGTAATTGGTTTGAATTTGTATATTTTTTCATACTTGTACTCTCAGACTTCTCATTTTCATGCGAATAATATAAGCTTCTTTTGCCATTTATGTTGAGATTTCATTTTCTACCGTTCTGTACTTGCACTTGAATGTTTATTTCATGTTTGTTCTATTTGTATAATGCCAGATAGATTTCATCCTATATTTTTATTGATGAATTGAATAGCAAGTATCATTTAATTATTGTGATTAGCCATTCAGATATGCTTTGCTTATGAGTCTGCTAGCATGATAAGAATTCTGCATACATCCACCTTTTATCAACTCTCTGAACAATAGTGGTTAAAAGACTTATCTATATGAGTGTGTTTATGCATGTTTTGAATGAGTGAGTTTTGATTAAGTCATACAACTTGATCCATATTACCCATCATTAAGAAAATACTAAAGTTACCAGGCATCTTCGAGCTGCAACATAGAAGAGTTTCCTGGAGAGCTAACATGGTGGTTCACAGGTTTCCTTTGTCGTAAATGGACATAGAAATAGACTTTATCACCAACCAACATCTAAATAGGATTTCATACAGAATGTTTTGCAGCAAAATGAAATGGAATTGGTTGAAGAAGAAGTTATTCCTCCTCCCCCTAGTCCTTAAAAAGGTATTTTGGGTTATCATAACTTGTATATATGTAAATATGTGTTTGTTTCTTTGAATAAATAAGATTCATTTCTGATAAATTGCTTACAAGGGACTCTTTTTATTTCTATAATGTTATATATGTTATCATGAATAAATTGAATCATCTAACAAGTGGTTTTGCAGTTTGATTACAAGTACATTATCTCTATAAGCAGCTAATGGAATATTATTTGGAAAATGAAAGTATACTAAAACACTTATAAGGTATCTTAACCTTTCTTGGGGTAATTTTGAAATTTGTAGCTTATAGTGACAATTAAAGAAAAAAAATCTTTGTATATCATACTTAACCATATTTTCTATGATTCATATGGTTTTTGGTATTTTGATTCAGACATTTATATTTCTGATTTGCTCTTTTGAACAGTTGCTTGACAGACCTACTATTCTTATCACATTTTTCACAATCTCATCTTATACCTATGGATTACTAGATCATACTATACTTGTTATCATAACTTGTCTCTCAAGTATTTTGGTGATAACTCAAGAGTAAGTGGAATTTTTTCCTGTGGGGAACATTACTAATATTTTATGAACAAGAAGGATTGTAAGGACAAAGAACATCTTTAAGTTATTCTCTTTTGACACGATTTATGGTTAAGGCCATTATGCAAAGTTACTTATGAGTTTAATTTACAAAATTGAATTGTGTTTAGCAGGACTTTATTAAATTGAGCACATAGATCTGTGGACAAACACACAACTGATAAGATAGAGCACACAATTTACTCAATTATTGAAGAATGACACAGTGCAAAAATGGCTTGCAACTATGAATGTTTTTCATTAATCAAAGAGTAATTAGATAATAATTACAATGAAGTACAATGGCTTAAATAGCCACATGCAATTTGAATCCACATGAGGAAATTCAAATTTATTAGACTCTACTTGAATGTAGGTAACTAAGACCTTGTCTAAATCACTATCAAAGAACTCAATAGTTAAACTGACCTTGTCTAAACCATTACCGGAGTTAAACGGAGTTCTAAAACACAACTCAAGTGTCTACTTCAGTGTTGACTAAGGCTAACTGACTGTGGTATGTGAGAAATGCACCTATCCTACATGCATCCATGCAAACCTAGCGCTAACTGAATGTAGAGGACTCGAACTGAATGTAACTGACTCTTAACTCAGCTTGACTAGTCATCAACTCAACTTAACTGACCTTGGTTTGTATCAGCACTCCCATTGGCTCCTAAATTGTACAGATTGGTCTAGAAGGCTCCTAAACTGATGCATGCAAGTGCAATCCATGGCAGTAGGCCTCAATTAGTGTTTCCCACACTTTACTAACTAGAACATGTGCCCCAATTAGGCCAAGTGGACCCAATGGTGCTAGTGACTAAAAATAGACTGGATGGACTCCCGATTTAGACATGACTCCTGATTTAGACATATGACCATATTGGATAAGGGAGGATTAATAATCCTAACACCCCCCCTGAATGCTAACTTGGAAAATATGTGGGCCCTGGTAACTAAGACCATAGGTCACCCATTACATCAAGTAAAGTAAATTAATTGCTCAATATAAGGAGCTGGGGAAAAAACTACATGGGAAAAAATCCCCCCCTCTAATTAAGCAGGTAGAATTAGAATCAATCTGGTTCTTTTGTGCAAAGGTATCCTGCGGCTTGGCATGTAAGCCTCTCCATAATTATTTCTAGAAGAATATTCCTTTTTGGAAGAAGAATGATATGCTCAACTAAATCAGAAATATAGACAGTTGCCAAATGAAGACTGGACCCATGCAGAGCAACTGAAGTCAATTGATAAGTGAGAAAAGGTTCTTGAGGATTCAAAACATGTGAGGAACACTCAAGAAACTGATATGTTGCAGCCATGAATAGCAAACCATGAGTATTAAAATCATCCCCGAGTGTTAGAAGCAAGTGTTCAGGCAGATGCAGAACGTCTTCCTCTTTACTAGTTCTGTGAGGAGATAAGCATGTGATCAATGGTAGAGAAGAACTGGGACTGTTGAGAGTGAATGCTTGCGCTCCATAGTCTGATATAGATTTTGAAATATCTAATGAATCACATAATAAAATATCAACAACCTCATAAGAGAAAACTAACATCAAATCCCCAATAGCAGTTTTTAAGAGAAATTGCGGTACTTGATTTTTCACACCGAAATTGGTGAGAGCAGCTACAAGCATGACTGAAAGCTCTTGGATTTTAAAATATGAACTAAATAATATCATATCAAAAATTAAATCAGATCTAAATAATTTTACAGTGGATCCAAAACTGTGAAATGAAATCAAATCCCCAGCAACAGTTTTGTAGGAGACTTGTGGTACTTGTTTCTTCACAACCGTTGATGAGAACAACTACAAGCAGTACTGAAAGATTATGAATTTGAAATATTAAACCAAGCAATATCAGATCAGATCCAAATAATATCATATCATATCCAATAAGGTTCATATCAGATCCAAAGAAATGGTCAACCGAGACGGTGGATGCACAGCTTTCTTCTTCTTCAAAATTCTAAATTTTGGTGCATGCAATCCTGTAGGAATTTGCTAGAAGATCTAGATCAAGGGGAGCGAATAGATCAAGGGGAGCGAATGGACCACTCTGGTAATCTGATATTTCTTCCAAAATATCCAAGGTATTACATATTTTCACACCAGCAACAACATTAGAGAGAGAAAAATCAAATTCCTCTTCACTTTCGGAAGCAATTACTGGCAAATTTTGCACAGAATTCAAAGGAAAATCAGCAGTGAATGTTTGCATGGAAGTGAAGCAGTATTTTTATTCAATATTAGAGATTCAAATTTCTTCTTCTGTTTCATCCATATGAGGAGATGAGATATCAGAGATCTCATAAACTTTTGGAGCATCAAGAGAAGGAGTCACTACAAGGAGACTGTCTTCAATTCGAATTGACTGTGTAGAAGCTTCTGCTTCTTCTTCATCTTGAACAAGTTCATCAGAGAGAGTGTAGGCCGAGATTTTTGGATCAAGGATTCTTATGGTGTTGGATGTGCTCTCCAAAGTGCTATTATGTCCCTCATCAATCATTCCAAAGGTTCTTTCCAATCTTGTCCATGGTTCCTTTGGGTCTTTAATAGATCTACTGAGGTAGCACAGTCTAGGGGAAAGACCCAATGCTATTGTTCCAAAAGATGCATCACATTTATTCAGCCAGTCATTCTCACTAAAACACTCTTCACCGAGTCCAATAGACACCCATATAGACCTCGTCTCATCATAGATGCAATCATCTTCTTCTTCCATTCTGAATAGTTTGTGAATAGGGTGAGAAGAAGAACTGATGAATTCATTTCTAAGTTGTACTTGCAAAACAAAACAAAGGGGCACCGTAAGGTCAGACAGCCTGCACATTTTAGGTTTTCATCACACCCAGCATAGTTGATCAAGCTTGATCAACAATTCCTTAACTTGGGGTATTAAGTGGTAAACCTTCTGCTTCTGGTGCAGAGTTGGAAGGAGCAATTTTGCTCAAAACTGATCTAGTAGGAGATCTGAGGAGGAGAAGTGCCTTGTCCACCGAGGCTCTGATACCATATTAAATTGAGCACATAGATCTATGGAAAAACACACAACTCACAAGATAGATCACACAATTTAATCAATTATTAAAGAATGAAACAGTGCAAAAATGGCTTGCAACTGTGAATGCTTTTCATTAATCAAAGAGTAATTAGATAATAATTACAAAGAAGTACAATGGCTTAAATAGCCACATGCAATTCGAATCCACATGAGGAAATTCAAATTTATTAGACTCTACTTCACTGTAGGTAACTAAGACCTTGTCTAAATCATTGTCGGAGGACTCAATAGTTAATTGACCTTGTCTAAACCATTATCGGAGTTCAACGGAGTTCTAAAACACAACTCAAGTGTCTACTTCAGTGTTGAATGAGGCTAACTAATTGTGGTAGGTGAGAAATTCGCCTCTCCTGCATGCATCCATGCAAACCTAAAGCTAACTAAATGTAGAGGACTAGGACTGAATGTAACTAACACCTAACTCAACTTGACTAGTCACCAACTCAACTCAAGTGACCTTGGTTGGTATTGGCACTCCCAGTGGCTCCAAAATTGTAGGGATTGGTCTAGGAGGCTCCTAAAATGATGCATGCAAGTGAAATCAGTGGCAGTAGGCCTCAATTAGTGTTCCCCACACTTTAGTAACTAGAACATGTGCCCCAATTAGGCCAAGTGGACCCAATGGTGCTAGTGACTAAAAATAGACTGGATGGACTCCTGATTTAGACATGACTCCTGAATTAGACATATGACCAAATTGGATAGGAGAGGATTAATAATCCTAATAGAATTAACACGATCTAGTACCAATCGGCTTCCATATATTTAATATCATTATACTAGGCAAACCCGTCGGGGTACTGAATAGGCCTGCTGGCAGCGAGTCAATGCTAAGTAATAACTTAAAACAAGGAAGCTCGATAAATGCAAGTAAACCCATCGGGGTAATGAACAGGATCACTGGCAGCGGGACTATGCTTGCATGGTACCAAGATAAACCCACAAGGGTATTGAACAGGCCTGCTGGCAGTGGGGAAATATCGGGTAAAAGAGATCTGGTTAATGCACCACTATGCACATGGTTCCTAGAACAATGATAATATAATGAAAAAATTTCAGAATTTATGAATAACATATCAAGGCCAATTGTTTATAATGTCATTTGAGAATGGCTATAAGTTGGACTTAGGCCTGCCCGTCTAATTCAACAAATACTTAGGATGTCATTATCCTAGAAATGGGACCCATAGCTCTGAATCTCACACACTCTTGGGTACACTCAAAATATTTTGCAATGACAGGATATCTTTAAAATGAGGAGTGGATGACTAGCTTTTCCTATGGCATTCTTTCAGTTACATTATCATCATTCAAGTGGTATTTCTCATCACTGTTATATTATTTTTTTATGAATATACATATCTAAATCATTTCCATTTACTAGTTACTTTTTCTTTTCTTACAAAAAAATAATAGCATGATCGAAATCTTTATTTTATTATCTGGAACAATAAATTTTTCTTTCTTGTATGGCTTGAGGACACGCCATATTTTTGGTTTAGGGGTGGATTAGGAAGGATTAGACTGTTTTTTATTTTTATTATTTATGACAGATCTATTTATCTCTAACAAATGATAAGTGTTTTCAGGATAATGTAAGCAGTGGAACTTGGTTATAAAATGAAGCATATTTTCACAGAAAATCAATATGGAGGACTATGTAAAGGATCGAATGATAGTCCAAATGAAATACTAAATGATGATATGAATAAAACATTGTGATATTAAAGCACTTATGATTAAAATTTTTCCAACCAAATTTTGTTTTTTCGGCAAAATAGTTTTTACCTCCATGTGGAGGCAATTTGACCTTAGAAGCTTTTTAGTCATCATTTCACTATTAGCAACCCTATCCTCTTACCTAATCACGCATGTAAGCTATCAAATGACTAATTTTCTTAATTAAGGTTATTATAATTGTAAATGCGATTTATCGCTTCGTGTCATATGTTCAACCTGCCCAAAGTTTTACTTTGGGACATGGTTGAACTAATTACAAACCTTATGAACTCACTCATTAATGCATATGCCTGTTAATGACACATGCCTCAAGGTTTGCTATGATAGCGTGATCTATTAAAGCAGGCCGAACTTCTTTCTATTCCCTCGTTGTTATCACCATCATTTCTGTAGAGTTGTTTCAACCACTTTCTTCTTATACCCTCTACAAAAATCTTGTATCCTAACTATTGAACAATGTCGAATTGTTTTAAACCTAAGAGATACCAAGTTAAGACTATCGAAGAACTTAACAAAATTATTAAATCTTCATACAACATTTGACATGAAAGAGATGCTATTTTAAAAGCACAAGCCAAAAGACTGAAGTTTAAATCACCTCCTTCATCTGCCAAGTAGAAGGCAACCGCTAGCGCAGCTCTACCTTCTTCCTATAGTTATCATTTTGCTTATTGGGACCTGGCATTTCTTTGATTTGGGGGAATGTTGATCCTAGCTTTGTCATCATTTTTGGAAATTAAATTACGTGTTTAAACATATGTTTTATCATATTTTTGCATATTTTCTTGCACGCAGCTCATTATTCAGCCCTAGGTATGAATGAATTTAAGATTTATGTAAAATCTATTTATTATTATCATTTCACGATTTTATAGATTAAAATTGGCATTATTTGAAGCGTTCTGATATATTAATTTATATATGCATTTGTTTTCAAGTTATAGTCTTTGGATGAGCTAACAAAAAACACTCATTCAGCTAGATATGTACATAACATGCCCAACTTACCATCCAACTTGCTAATTAGACTGCGTGATATTCGTTGGCAGGTTTCCAGGCATTAGAATGTTAGCATGAGATTGTTATTACAGACCATATTCTTTAGCATGCCAACAAACAAAAAATGCATTCATCTTAGATATGCATAGAGCATATCCAGCTCACTGTTCAGTTCCCCGAGCCAACCGCGTGTTGTTGATAAGAGATTCTCGGGTATTAAAGCATGGAAAATGTTTATTGTCCACACGTATGGATGTTAGCATGGCTCTCGATATAGAAGAATCACTTGTGCACTACCTTCACTTGACACCACACCACCAGTCCACGCTAAGAAGGACCCTCACGCCACATCACACGCTGAAGAGAACCAATTTGCGAAGGAGAAGGATAATGCTGTGTGTTGGCATTCGGCCAGTAGATAGCATTAATGGTTGACTAAATTTAGAAAGAAGTCGACCTTTGAAGGGTCGACTTGCTCACCTCTGTAAACATTGTGTATATAAACACCTCTACGTGAAGAGCTATAGGGTTGATCAATTCGTTAGTTAGACAGTCAATTTTTACGAAAATAACTCTGTAACTTTGTTCCTTGTTTTTAATATAAGCTTGATGTTTTGTTGTTAATGATTGTGTTCATGTAAGCGTTAGCCAGGCATCACCCCTGATTGCTGAGAGGGCCCCTCATCAACTAGCGGTTTCTTTTCTTGTGTAGTTTCATTACCTTTTCTTTGGTAGTTAGTTTGATTTCTAGTTTGTTTTCATTTAAATTATTGTAAATGTTTATTTCATTGTTTTCTGTAATGCATTAGTATATTTTCATTGCCAAAGTTAAATAGCTAGATGTGCGCATAGTTTGCTTTCAATTTGCTTTCAATCATTTCATTTCCAATTTTAATGTTTTATTTACAAGTAGATAGAATAGATTGCTTTTATCAAGTTATAATAGATTCAATTCTGTTCATTTCCTTTCTATTATAAGTTCATTCAAGTTAAATTCCAGTTTGTTTCTTAGTATAATACACAATGATTTCTTTTTATGAATTTGTTCAAGAATTTTGCTGTCGAATTTAGCCCTTAAGTAGGTTTATTTATTGCCTTTATGTATTTTACTTGCATGTGCACAAATTCAGCTGAGGATTAGATCATTTAGGTTACTTTCTGTTATTTTAGTTGTGTAGACTATCATTTGGACAGCTTGTATAAACTGTCATTCAGACACCCCTTTCAGACCTACAGTTCAGTCTGTCATCCAGTCTATCAGTTTAGCTTTAACTATCCTTTGTTTCTTTAGTTTTTAAAGTATGCTTTGACTGTAATAGTTAGATGATAGACTTATTTAATATTAAGCCTAAAATTTAGGTTGTTTTAGATTATTTATTAAAGTTTTATCCTTTCACGTTGAACATGTTTTGAGTTATGTTATGTTTTGTTTCTAATTTCTTTGACTAATACTGTTGTACTGTTTTGTAATCATGCCTTTGGATTGATTTATCTGTTTGCATGTAAAACTTAGTGTTAAAAGTGTTATCTTTAGGAAAGTATACTAGTACCTTGTAGATTATCTATAGTAGAAGGAATAGTTTCATTTTTCACTGTGTGATTACTGAAAGAAACTTGTAGAATAGAATTCAAAGCTATTTTTATTAAGTTTTCTACTTGCTTCTCTTATTAAGTTTTCTACTTGCTTATTTTATCAAGTTTTCTTTGTTGAGTTTCTACTTACTTATAAGTTAGGTCTTCCTTGCATCCTAGTCTTTTACTTGAGAAGTTAGTTGATGATAGTATATTTTTTCAGTCTTAAGTTATTTGCTTATAAGATAAATTATCAATCTAGTTGTTGTACTTATGTTTTTAATATAAATCTTCTTTGCATAATTAGTTTTTGAAATTATTCAATAAACTTTACTAGAAATGGTAGTTCTTTAGTAATTGTTTATAAAGTAGAATGGTGTATTTTTTATACTTTAATCTAATATTATGTTCTGGTTCAATCACCTTAATAGTTGAATTCTTAGGAGTTTGACTCGATTTTTCATTTTGAAATATCTTTCGATCTTTTGTTTGTTAAAATATTTCCACGACACCATAGGAGTTCCTCTACCTTTGCATATAGTTTGTGTCAACTCTAAGCCTACCAACCCCAGTCAATAATTTAATATTAGGTAAATTAATCAAGATGATATAACACCCGATACACACTCATTCACAAAAGATCCATAACAAGATGTTAAAACTACCTTTCAACATAATGCTAAAAACCTAAAATCCCAAAGGTAATGCTAAAAACCTAAAATCCCAAAGCTCTAATGAGATGGAGAAAAGAATGTGGTCCCTAAGAACTTTGTTTGTATGCCAATAATTTATTTCAATTTCCTCTAGCGGGAACTATTTCTTCCACATAATAATATTGATGAACTAAAAAGATTATGACGTTTACGTATCAATAATTTTTTTCAATTTCCTCTCATAGTAACTATTTCTTACACATAATAATATGTATGAACTAAAAAAAATTGTCATTTACAATTAATTCCAATTTCCAAGATCAAGTCATTAAATTTCAAATTCATAACATGTCACCTCTATCAACCCGCATATTATTTACGATATCCATAATGATTACTTTTTTTTCAATAGAAACAAAAATAAAATAAAATAAAATAAAAATAAAAAAAAAAATTCGTAAATATTATTTACATTGTTTTGATGGATCTAAGTCCATTATCACCAAGATATCAACATACAAAGCATAATCTTTTTCATCAAAATGGAACAAAAGTGTCCATAATCACCAAAATTTAAACCAAAAATACTTCAGAAGCATAAGCTTTTGCATCTGAGCTGGAACATGTCCAAAAAAAACAACAAAGACACAAGTCTTTTCATCATCCAAAGTTTCAGCAGTACAAAAAACATGCTACTTTCAAAAAGACTGAAACATAGAAGGTTCAAAATAGATGTTGCCCAAAACATTCAGGAAAAGACTAAAATCACTGATAGTTTTCCACCATAACAACTGAATGATATTTAGTGATGTGCCAAAACCCCTATGCTATTTGTGCTCCAGCTTTAGCCATACCATATGCAAGTGTATTCCTTTCTCGATAGATGTGTTTAAGCTCTATAAGCTCAAACAAATATGACAACCTATTAACTTCATTAAGAACCTATGCAGGCTCTAAATTCAACAATCGAAACTTACCATTAACCCAATTGATGACTAACTAAGAGTCACCAAATATTTGGAATTTTACAATGTGTTTCTCCCTAGCCAAGGAGAGTAAAAGTTTCAAATCACAAATTTCTGCAAAGTTATTAGTTCCAGACCCTAAATCAACTTTAAAAGAAACATAGTGCTCATCAGAAGAAGAAACAATATCATACCTCCAGCTCCACATAATTCACCAGCAGCAGATCCATCAAAATACCCCCAAGGGTAAGATTTGTCAATTATTTCAACAGCAATAGTTCTGATTTTGACCTCCAAATTATCATGTGGAAATGATTTCAACAATCCCAAGCTGAAAGTGGCTACCTGAGAAGGTGATAAAAGTGTATCTTCAAAGCAGCTCAAATTTCTAGGTTTCCAGATAAACCACAAAGCTATTGTAGGTAAAGATTTAATATTCTTGACCTACCATTGAGACACCACGTCTTCAAACACTGACTTACTGAGTCCCCACTCCAAAGATTATAGATTTTTAATTTTTCCTCCAAAAACCTCCAAACACACTGAGAAAAGGGACATGCCACAACAATATGAAGATTAGACTTAGCATCCACTTTACAGAGGTAGCATCTGCTAGGACCTTCCCTCCCTTTTCTAACAATGATATCCCAAGTAAGTGCCTTATTAGAAAGTAGAAACCAGAAAAATATTTTTGCCTTAAGTGGGCACTTAAACTTCCATAGAACTTTCCACCACCAAAAATATTCCATCATATTTATGTCTAACAGTAACTATGCATACCCTTCTTTAGGTGAATACTTTCCATATTTGGACAAGCTCCAAACCAGCACATAAAATTCATTTGAAAGTCTCACATGACTATTTTTGAGAATGGCAAGATATCCCTTCCAAACAATCACATCATGTTGATCAATCAACCCATGTTGTTCAGCTGATAGCCAACTCTGATCCAAAAGACAAATCATCCCAAGAGTCCCAATGTATTTTAAAGAAAAGAAACCATAAGAATGAAGTTTCTCAATAATAGGTGGAGGTAAATGGTGTCTCCACTTACAACCCACCCACGGATTAATACCAAGGAAAACTGCTGCACCAGACCCAATCTTCCATACAATATTATTACCAATAATATCAAAAGACCATAGAATCGCTTTCCAACAAATGGACATACTTCTTTTCTGTTTGACAGAAGACCTAATCCAATCCAATAAAGACATTGGATGAACATATTTCTGCAAGACAATCTGAACCTGTTGCGGAGAGAAATTCCTATGGCTTGGGGTACCACAACAGACAGCTTGACTCCAGAAATCAATCCCTTCTAATATCAATAGAAATTAAATATCTAACACTAAAGGATCAAACCTCGTACCTTATTCCGGACGGTTGAAGTAGATCCTCGTTGAGCTTTCCAACTTCAGCTTGAATTGATAGATTACTTCCTCAACAAGAAGTAAACAATACAAGCATACTATATATATTGGTGTTAGATCTATTCTAGCATATATAATCAACAATGTATAAGCATTTGAAAACATCCATGGATAAAATATTCATTCAAACATACATTATTGGACAGGAAAAGATATTTCTATTAATATAAAATCAGAGATTACAATGGATACAACCTCTTTCAGCATGTCTGTGAATCAAAGAAACTGAATCCCCCACTTGGGCCTCCACCACCTCAATCCTCCATCTCTCGATAGCAAGCTCACAAGCAAAAGGCAAGCTTGGGAAGAACACAAAAGTGCTCCAAGGGACAAAGGGATGCAAACTCAAGCACAAGTTCCGGCAACAATGGACTATAGTTTCTTTACTCTCAATTCTCTCATATGCCTTCAATGTACCATAGAGTTCCTTATATAGCTTTTCAAAGGGGTAATGAAAGGTCGAATCTGAGCAATCTCAAGGCATAGGGAAGGCCAGGAGTCAAGTGAGTCGGATCCATGTCAAGGAAAACTCCAAAAGGATTTGGATTTTGTACACATCCCGATGTACGCGGTTTTAGTGGTCAAACCCACGTATATACGCGATTAAGGATTTAAAAGTCGCATGTATCATTTTTCACATGCTTTTAGGGATGGTCAAGGAAACATCAAAGGACAAAAAATTGTCCAAGGGGTCTAAGGAGTCTGCAAAGGGAAAGGGGGAAGGCCATACAAGTGTGATTCACCTGTAGTGGTAAAATCAGCTATAATAGAACCCACAAGCCCGAACCATTGATGACATTCCACACACTATTTGCAGCAAGGGATTTTGCAAAAATAACAGGAATTTTTAGCCCCCAACCCCCCAGAGACTTAGGACAAGCCAAAATATTCCATGAGGTCCAAGGTAACTCAAAAGATTCCTTATTACCAAACCAAAGGAATTTGAAACATAACTTTCTGATCTTCTCTAATATACCCAAAGGAATCCAAAAGTACATCCAGAAAACTGGAATTGCCTCAAGAACAACTTTAATAAGGATTAGCTTACCTCCCTTAGACAACCACCGAAAAGTCCAATTTCTAATCTTTTTTCCACTTTGGCAATCAGCCAATCCCAATCCTTGAGAAGATATCTGCAGCATTTCAAATGAAAACCAAGGTACTTCATGCCATTCTCAATTTTTCCAACAGAAAAAGTAAAAATATTCTAAATAGTAATAAGCTCAAACTCATTCAGTTTAGAAAAATACAAAACAGATTTTTCCTCATTTATCTTCATCCCAGAAGCCTTACAAAAAATCATTAAAACCTCATATAAAGTGGATAATGATTGCTCTATACCATCAGTAACCATTACTATGTCATCCACAAATAATACATGAGATAAAGAGATACCATTACCAAAGGCAATTCCATGATAAAGACCACAATCTTTGACAAATAGGAGAGCTCTGCTTAAACCTTCAACAACAATAAGGAAAAGTAAGGGTGCTAAAGGACATCCTTGTTTGAGCCCCCTACTAGATTTAAAGAAAGGTGAAGCCGCCCCATTAATAAATAAGACAAAAGAAACAGAGGACATAATGCTCATAACCCAGGAAATGAAGGACCCTACAAAGCCCATTTTCGAAAGAATGACCCACAAGTAAGTCCAGCTAACTTGGTCATAGTATTTAGAAAGATCAATTTTTAAAACTACTCAATTTTAAACCTTTACTGTGAATGGAATGCATTCCTTCCTGAACAACCCCAACAACATCATGAATCTGCCTACCAGGCAGAAAACCAAACTGTTCTTCCGAAATATAATGACCCAAGACCTTAATAATCCGAGTAGATAAGATCTTATTGATAATCTTATGAATGTAATTGCACGATGATATAGGTCTGAGGTCATCAAAAGTTTTAGGATTATCAGTCTTAGGTATCAAAGCAATAAAAGTAGAATTGAAAACAACATGAATTTTGCCACTTATCCGTGAATCTTCAATCACCCTAAGAAGATCCTCACCCATAATATCAGAAAGAGATCTATAAACTTCAACAGGAATCCCATCCGGTCCAGGACTTTTATCATTCTTACTCAAATCTAAAATAGATAGAATTTCCCCCAAAATAACATTCTTCATAATCCCTTCATTATCCTCCTCACTAATAGAAGTTGGAAATAAGCCAGCACTCTTCACAATTTCAGGTAAGTGAAGATCTTTATCCTCTTGAAAAAAAGTTTCAAAATGCTGACCCCCACCCTGGCTATAGACTCAAAACCTTCAACCAAGTTACCTTCATCATCTGAAATCCTCCAAATAGTGTTGATATATTTCCTATAATTCTCATATTTGTGGAAAAAAGGAGTGTTATTGTCCCCACAGAGAAGCCATAAGGCCCTGCTTTTGATTCTGGCCTCCTGTTCACGCTCACATAAAATCTTCCTCTTCTTAGATTCAAGTTCAACCAGGAAAAATTTAGCAGCTTTAGTTGAAAAACCACAACAGGGCTTATCAAAAGCTTTAGCCAATAAAACTTCAAGATCAACAAGTTCCTTCAGATCCTGTGATTTTTTTCTGAACAGACCATGAAATAGATACCTCTTTGATGGTCTTGAGGTTCATAGCAAATTGAGAAGCAAAAGATAAACCTAAAATTCCATTAAAAACTTTCCAAGAATTCTTCAATAAAGAAACAAAACCATCATTTTCCAAACAGTTGGCATTGAAATTAAAGGGACTGCGTGGCCTTATATCATCATTCAAAACATGCAAAAAAATAGGCTGGTGGTCTGAATCCCCCCCACAACCAACCCATTGCCTAAAATGCATATTAGAGTCCAACAGATTTGCTAAAATAAGCATACGATCCAGTCTCTTACAAATGTTTTCACATCCAACCCTACGATTAGTCCAAGTAGGCAGGATAACAGATGGAACTAAATCCACCAAACCAAACCCATCCATCATCCTGATAAAATAATCAGATAATGAATCCACTTTGGCTTTTGTACCCCAAATTTCAGAGAATCCCACCAAATAATTCAAATCCTCCCCGAGGATCAAATTATTACAGGATAAACACTCCAGGCCGAACAAGTTGTTCCAGAACGATTCCCTATTAACATAAGGTCCATACACATTAACAAAACAAAAATCCAATTTGAGCTCTATAGAGTAGAGCCGAACAAAAACACCCGAACACACCGCCCATGCATTCATCAAATGGAACTGACGAAATCTCCAACCCAGTAATAACCCCCCAAATTTTCCTTTTGCATCAACTGAAACAAATTTCCACTCCTTTAGCATGGTTTCCAATTCATCCACCAAAATGACTCTGTCACCCATAGTTTCTTGCAGAAATAAAACATAAACACCCTGCTCATCAATCAACCTCCTAACCGCTATTTTTTTAGGGTTACTAGCCAACCCCCGACAATTAAGGGTCATAATAATCATCAAAGAACTACTGAAGAGGCGTCCACTTCTCTATCAGGAACAAATAAAAGATCAGAAAAAACAGGAGGATAAGTATCAGAAATCTTGCAAGACCTCCCCAGATCTCGATCCTTATCAAAAACCTCCATACTTGCCTTCGAACAGGATCGAAGAAAATAACCTCTTCTAGACACAGAATTAGTTTTAGGAGGAGAAACAAAACCTAGAGCGCCCAAAGTAGAAACAAAAAATTGTTTACAGGAAGACACATCCATCGCACACTTCCCCATAAAATTAAACAAACTAGAAAGAGCCATAGAATCCGAAGTAGAAGAAAGACACAGAGGTTTAAGGGAGTCCAAAATATCTATCTAATCATCAAGAACAACAACAAGATCCATAATGATTACTAGTATTAAAGGACAATGATCAAAGTGGACACTGAAAACCTTGTTCAAATGCTCCCTTAAACGTAATTCTAGCTTTATTGATGGTGTTTTATTATTAATTAGCAGTTCGTCCTAGATGGTGCAGCCTTCTTCATGTTTTACCTCATAATATTTTTCACGTCATCGAATGACCTATAGTTTAATTACCACTTTGGTTTTCTTTGTCCTAGTTTTTCATATTATACTGTTAATACCTAACTTTATTGCTTTATGGAACGTCTACTCAACCATTAGTATTATGAATAATTGTTATTATGAATATTAGTGGGATTTTGTTTGTATATTCCCCATTAGTGGGCCTCATCACTTCATGTTATGCTCTAATAATATCATGGTTGTTTGATATTATCATTCTTGTTCAAAAGGATGGTTAATGTTGATTATTTTTTTAATATCTTAGTGAAAGTAATATAATCAATTTTGGATTTATTTATCATAAAATGGTAAGGTGTGAAGTTGTATTAATGTGATGTTATAATCTACGTCAACTAGTATAGTTAAATTTTTAAGTAAAATAATTTTATTAGTAGTAGGAAAATATGCAATTTAATTTGTTTTTTTTCAAAAAATAATCATTGTATTTCATATTTTGAGAGGGGAATCAAAATATAAATTTATCAACATTTGAGTTCAATATTAAAGATCTAAACTATCATTGACCTTTTTTAAAGATTGTATATACAACCATTTTTCTAGCCATATTCAAAACATAGAAACCTACCTAATTCACATTATTCAAGGTATAATATTCAATAAAAGAAATTGCGAACCTAAGTGGGCCCAATGGCTAAGAAAATGTATTATCTTCGAGAGGTTACATGTTCAATTCTGGAGGGGGGTAGGGTTGCACATACTAACCCATCATAGTGAAGCTGAAAGGGTAGGCATCCCCTTGATGTGAAGTCTTGGCTCAGGCTAACCTATGAGTCATTGGTATATGTGACGTGTGGTTTGTTGCATATACTCTTGGGAGGTTGCTAAGTTCCCATGGTTAGAAAAAAGATATTAAAAAAAAATCTCTACAAAGCTTAGATCCAATTTTATATAATCCACTTTTGACCCTTTGTTTGAGTTTATATGTCTAACAAAAAAATTCCATGGAAAGGGCCTCATTCTGACTTGGTTACTTTACAGCATTTAAGGAGAGGTCATGAATCTCCTTTGATGGGATTTTGCACACTAATTTGTTTCCTTTATATCCTTTTCTTCTTTCTTCTTTCTAGATATTAAATTGATAAATTTAAGATTCATTGAGTCTCAAATAATATTAGTTGCAATGTACCATTTAGCTTGGTTAAAGGGACGAGTTGCCTTTCCCATTATGAATTATATGAACCATTCCTCCCATTCACCTCCTTAGACTAGGGGTAGCTAGGATGGAAAAATGGAAATGGAATGGTTGACTCCTTAGTCATGACAATTATGTATCCAAATCACACTCCTTAGAGGGTGTCATAAGGTTAAGTATAAAATCTACAAGCTCATATGTCTCTATGCACTTTTTGGTGCCACCCATTTTGGAATCATTATTGAATCCTTGCAATAATTGGATTAGTTATTCTTCCTATTCTATCCCAACAAACCTTTAGTTTTAGTAAAGAATCCAAACACATGCTTAGGATCAATAGACATCATCTTGCATTAGAATGAATATAATGTACGTAATCCAAAATTTGCATCTATCTATGATGATCCATGTTGGACTGAGAATGAAATCAAAGAACATAATATTGCAAAGATAACGCACAATACAATATTGAAAGTAGAGTGTTTGTTGGGCTTAGGGAAAGGTATGCAAAATTCACTAAGAATTCTGCGTAAGTATGAAAGGAGATAAGGCAAAAGAAGCGGAAGGAGTTGCGAGATAGGTAGCGACAGAAAGAAGGAAGGAAGAGCAGATGAAGGAAAAGAGGGAAAATAAGGTGCGATAGAGGTAGATAAAGAGGAAGGGGTTAAGGAAAGAAGATGTGACAGAAGAGAAGCCGCGACATAAGAAGAAGAAGCCACAACATAAGAAAATCCACGATAAAAGGAAAGAACGCAACAAAGAAAGAATGTGATAGAGGCCATGTCAAAAGGAGTGCATCGGTGCAATGGTTAGAAAGTGACAGGTCAAAAAGATCGTGGGTACGAGGTCAACTATAGCCAGGGGAAGTTGCACATATGAAGGTATCTTTTTAAGTCAAGGTGTTAGTTCCTATTGACATGTGTCACTAGAATAGGAAAGATATCATGTGGGTTAAGTGTAGAAAGTCAGCTGAGAGAGTGACATGTAAAGATCCTATAAAGCGAGGAACCCAAGCTATATGCGAGTTATTCTCGAGAGCATTGTTAGCTCTTTAACCTCTTGATTTTTTATTAGCTTTTAGTTATTTTTATTTGTTAATTTTGTTAAGTGCATTGATTCGGGAATCTACAACTGAGTGCACAGAAGTGGAGAAGAGACTGAGTCGATCCAGGTTGTGTGCAAATCAGTAGTAGAGCCAGGTAGAGAAAGATCAGTTACATAAGATAAGAGAGCATGAGAGGAGAGAGAAGTTTGTATAGATAAGCGAGGAAGATCTAGAACAGAGTTTGCAACTTAGTGTGGAGACCAAAGGTGCTATATATTTCTCATGCTAGATGAAGCGCACCTTTGTGGTTTTTCCCAGATGGGTTTTCACGTTAGATTCTATGTTATATGTGTGAATGTTGAATGTGTCTAAGTTGCTTGGGTATATTTTGTTGTGAATGAATTCTTATGTATTTGATTATGAATGAGTTTATATATATCATTTGCATTGTTATAAGTTGAATGTATCCATGTTGCACTAGGGTTACTGTTATATTATTTGTAAGGGAATAAGTGTGTCATAGTCTAACTATGCATTGTGAGCATAAATAATCCATCCATAGGATTCAATCAAGCACCTTGGAAAAAGGCCAAGGTACATAAAATCCCCCACCCAACTGTGGAAACCTAGTTCTGGCAGTTACCCATAGAAATATATCTCGGGTGGGACTGCATCTGTGTTGCAGGTGTAGTCGACTAGGCTTTGCTCTATGAGGTCGATATCTTGGGATTTATTGTGCACAAGAGAAAAGGGATTGAACCTGGGTCGAAGAGACATCAGAAGGCCAACAAATGGTTCCATTGTCGAGACCGAATCATTTTGGTGAGAGATATGTTGTGGCATCCGATGAAGCCTGAAATCCAAGATTGGGTGGATTTCGAAGCGTTATATTTTGCCCAAGAAGAGAGTAAAGGATCTCGGTTGAATCTAAAAAAGTTGTTGGGCTGATACCTCTACACAGATATTCATGAGATTTTCTTTTCCAAATTTCCCATTGTGTTGCATGAGTGGTTGTCTAGGCTGGAAACCCAACAAAGAAATTTTCGAGGAGGAGAACCAATAGTGGAATCCTCAGTTGATTCAATGATTGAAAAGTGTGAGAAATAGTGTGTCGAGGGCTGTTAATTTGTGGGTAGACAATATTTTGAAGGGATACATTTCTAAGTTTGTTGTCGACACAATAACCTCATATATTAAGGCAGAGTGAAAAAAATTTCAAGGACTCTGTGGGAGGTACTTGTCATCTTTGAAAACTTGGATAAAGATGTTCGTATGTGAAAGAGGAATCCTACGAATGTAACCGTTGAAAACTGTGCGAAGAAGGTTGTATATGTCATAACATAACTGAGTGAAAAATGACACAAACTAGGCTGAGATGTTCCTTGGAGATACTCGAACTGAAATAGAGGTTGGTTATTTAAGAAGTGGAGGAATATTTAGGTTGGGAAAGAGAAGAAAAAGTATTAGAGGAAGAGGAATTGTAGTACTACTAGAGGAGGAGACTATGAACTTGTGTCACACTCAAACGAAGGCTCATGAGAGGAAGAAAAAGAATATCAACCAATATTTGAAGGAGAAGAAGAATCGAAAGAATCAACTAAAGCTCCAGATGAAGAATGTGGGTATGACACACCTACGACACCACGCACATCGTCGGAGGTATGATCTAGAAACTTGTCTCCAAGTGGTTTTGTAACTACAAGTAGTACTAACACTATAAATAGCGGACAAGGGAGTCCCGCTGGTCAAAAATTTTGCCCAAGCATACCAATAGTTAATACAATGGCTAGGACCAATATTAAGTTGCCAATATTCAATGGAAATGGGTTGGAGACCTAGAGTAACATTGGTTTCTCTTTGAAGTCGTATGAACTATGCAACAGGTCCAAGATGACAACATAAAGAAAGCACAGATGGTGACAGCTCTGCGAGGTCATGCACTAGACTGGTACATAAAATTTTGAAAAAAGGTATAGGAATTTGATTTCTCTATCTATAATAATGTTTCTGGTGTGCAGATAAGTAATACCATGGATATTATGGAAATAATATTAGATTCCAATAGTATGGACATTCACTCTCATTAATGTAGAGATTCCAATAAATTCCTACAAGATTGCATGCACCAAAAATCAGAATTTTGAAGAAGGAGAAAATTGTGCATCTACCGTCTCGGTGGAGCACAATTTTGGATCTGATATGAATATTTTTTGATCTGTTTTATTTTATGATATGATAATATGTTTTCCATGTTTCAAGATTCAATAGCTTTCAATTTATAAGTGGTTTCATCAATTTTGGTGTGACAAATCAAGCACCTCATGTCTCTTTCAATTTTGTTGTTGAGGATTAGATGTTAGTTCTTTCTTATGAATTTGATGATATCAAATTTTGTGAATTATTGGATATTTATGAAGCTATATCAGATTATGGAGCTCAAGAATTCGCTCTCCATAGTCCCAGGGCTTCTCTACCTTTGGTCACATGCTCATCTCCTCACATAACTAGTAAAGAGGGGGACATTTTGCATCTTCCTGGACACTTGATCCTAACACTTGGGGCTGATTTTACCACTCATGGTTTGATGTTCAAGGCTGAAATCTATCATATTCTTGGGTGTTCCTCACATGGTTTGAATTCTGAACAAAATTTTCTCTCTCTTCAGTTGATTTCAGCTGCTCTACATGGGTCAAGTTTTCATCGTGCGGTTGTTTATATGTGTGATTTAGTTGAGTACATTGTTCTTAATAATCAACCTGTTTACCAGAAAAGGTTTTGGACTGACCTTCCAAATTATGCCGTCGAAAATAACTTGGACCCATTTTTTCTTTGATGATATATGGTTCTAACCAAAGTCACTGAAATTTTGTATGTTCACATTTATCTTCATGAGCATTATCTCATTTTAGTACTAAATCACCAACTTGTAAATCTCTGTTGGGAACCGAGGCTTGTTCAAACCATGATTTTACAATTTGTTGATGTTTCTCAAAATTTTGTTTAGATTTTTCTCTATCCTCCTCTAATTTAATCAAAGTATTGATTCTCTTCTCCATAATAGAACAATTTACATCTTGGATGGAGTGTGCTAATTGTAAAGAAGGTAAGAAAAGGTTAGGAGGCAAAATAGCTTCAATACCATAAACTAAAAAGAAAGTTGAATTTCCAATTGAAGACTTTGGTGTGACTCTATCTGCACAAAGTGCATTATATAAAGTGGTGTGTCAATTTTGATGATGTGTGGCAATAGTTTTCTTTAGAATATTGAGTAAACTTTTTTTAATAGACTCAGCCAAGCCATTACCTTGAGGATAATAACTTGCAGAGTACCTGACTCTAATTCCTTTATCCAAAGTAAATTATATTAATTCAATAAAATAAAAGTAAGAGGCATTATAAAAAACAAGAGACTCAAGTATACCAAATCGATTAATATTACAAGATTCTAAGAAAAGCACAACTTGACTAGTGTTTACTACACATAAAGGTGCATCTTCTTCCCATCGAGTAAAATAATTAGTTGCAGTGATAACATATTTGTGTTGCATGGATGATGGAATATTGATTGGCCCTGCTATGTCGAGACCCCATTGTTGAAAAGGTTGTTCAACTAAAACTGGTTGAAGTGGAAATGCTTGTTTTTTAACCCTTCCTGCGGTTTTTTTACAATCTTGAAATTTTATGTGCAGTAGTTTCTCCAAAATGACCTCCTGTTGGACTAGAGTGTAACTCCTTTAGAACTGTTTCGATTTCATCCTTCTCCAAACAACGCAATAATACACCATCGGAGTTTTTTTCTAAAAAGGAGATTATTAATCAACTGATAAGCACCTGATTTTAATCTTAAGGCCCTTCTTTTTTTTGTTCTAAATTATCCGGAGTATTACCTATTTCAAGAAGAACTCTCATATCATAATTCCAAGAATCTTTTGGTGGAGTGAAGAAATAGATTTCTCATTTTAGAAAATATTCATCTATGCTATCATCAATATTAGCTTCCGGTAAATGAGTTGACTCATCTGCAAGTTTACAAAGGAATTGTCCTCAAACCACTGAGGAATTTTTTATCTCTATATCATATTCTTTTAAAGCTTCCATCCAAGGGGACCTTTTATCACCTAGATCTTTTTGCACCATAATGTTTCTTACTGCAAAATACGAAACAACTACTTTAGTTCGGGATTTTAAGAGATAAGGTCGAAAGTGTTTTAATGCTTTGAAAACAACAAACTCTTGATTATCAACTTCATGATAATTCAACTTGGCTCCTTTAAAGTTAGAACTCATAAAAGATATAGGAACTTCATGATTTTGTAGATTATGTTGAGTTAATACAGCGTCGTATGAAATATCTTAAGAAAAAGTATATATTTTAAAATACTTACTAAAATCAGGACTTAAAAGAGAGGGTGATTTAGATATAGCTTCCAAAATGATTTTAAATGACTCTTTTTCATTATTACCCCAGAAAAATTTTGCATCCTTTTTTATCATGTTTTGCAAAGGAAGAATGATTTTAGAGAAACTAGGAAAAAATATTCTTACAAAATTAATATTTTCTATAAAAGATTGCATAGCCTTTTCGCTAGAAGGATAAGTAATTTTAGATATAGCCTAAGTTCTCTGAGGATAAATCATGATCCCATGTTTGGAAACTACTCAACCTAACAAAATTCCTTGGGTAACTGGACAGATTGTTTTCTTAGGGTTTAACGATATCTCGTTCCTTCTACAACGTTCAAAAACCTTTTTGAGATGACAAACATGGTTAGGTCGGTGTTTAGAAAACACGGTAACATCATCAAGATACACCACTACTAAGTTATTAATTGATCCCGTAAAAGAAATATCCATTGCTCATTGAAAAGTGGCTTCTGCATTAATTAAACCAAAAGGCATATTTTGGTAAGTATACGTTCCCCATGCAATTGTGAATGCGGTTTTGAGTTGATCATCAGGAGAGACTAGAATCTGGTTATAACCTGAGAAATCGTCAAGTAATGATATCATTTTAGATCCAAATACCTATTATAGGATTTTCTCCATAGGAGGGACTAGGTAATTATCCTTTTCATAAGATTTGTTAAGATTGTGGAAATCAACACAAAGTCGAATATCCCCGTTCTTCTTCCTAATTGGAACCAATTTGGCTACCCATTGAGTATGGGGTACTGGAAAATTGATTTTGGCAGCCAAAATTTTATTCAATTCTTTCTTAACAGTTGGTTCAAGTGTTGTGTGAATTTTCTTAAGTTTTTGTTGAAAAGGTTTTGCAGCAGGTTTCATCGAGATAATATATTCCATAATTTGTGGATTGAAAGTTTTTAAGTCATCATATGTCCATGCAAAAGCATCTGTGTACTCCTTGAATAGCTTTATAAAAACATATTTTTCTAAAGGAGTACAATATATTCCTGAGTTAACTGGTTGCAGATTGGAATCAATCCCTAAATTTATAGTTTCATACCTTAAGAAAGAAATATTTGTTTTACAATTGGGGACTGCTTTAAACTTCTCATGAATATCATAGAATTTTTCCAATCTCAAAACAGAGTTAGGGATATATTTTACCATGTCGATAGCTTTTTCTATCAAGAAATGAGGATGTATTACCGAAAAAATTTGTAGGTATTCATCATGAGTAATTTCATCAATAGTATAATCCTTGAAAGTGTCTTCATTTTTCAAGAAGTTTAATATCTGTGAATCGTCATAAAAAACACACAAGTTAGTAATATTATCAGGAATTGATGGTCTAAATATTAACTCAATTGAAAGTATAGAAGGTGAAATGAGTTATATCAGCTATATTAGGTGAAAATTTAGAAGCTATATTAGCTAACAAATCAACTTCTTGATTTTGAAACCTGGGAATGGAATTAATATTTAAAGCTTCAAAAGTTCCATACTTCCTTTTGATAATTCTTAAGATGTTTTGAAATGCAATGAATGGAGTTACGTACTTGTCTTACGATGATCTTGGAATCACCATATACCACCAGTACCTTGATATTTAGGTCTAAATCTTTCTTCAGACCTTGAATGAGAGCTTCATAATTGGCTATGTTGTTAGTATAATCGAACTCTAATCTACAAACTATACATGTTTTGTTTCATTTTGGTTCAGTAAAGGAGCATCCAACTCTTGCTCCTTCTTTTGATTTTGACCCGTCAAAATAAAGTGTCCAAGGTAAATTATTTACAACTAACTTATTGTCACTACTATATACATAATTCTAATTTTCTACATTATTTACAGAATTCTAAAATGTAGAATTAGGCTAAATGTAAGTAAAATTTGAAATTTCAGATTGTTGTTTTATACCTCTAAATGGAGAATTTCAGCCTTAAAATTCCCAAAATTTAACTCGTAAGTGTAATTTCCCATGATTGAATTGGAAAATAGCACGAGTTCATTTGGATCATGTAACTTAGTTATGTACATTTCAAGTATCTTTCTCTCTTGATTTTGATCTTATTGGCTTTACCATTTTTGGGCAGCCATAAGGTTGATTAATCCGTTGAAAAGAAACATTCAGATTTTGTGGCCAATCTCTGCTTAGAAATAACCCATAAGCAACAGGAATGAAAGCAACGACAATGTATTTAATATGCTAAATTGATGGGTTACTTTCTAGCCTAATTAATACATATTTAATCTCTCATAAAACCCTCATATTTGACCGGTTTAACTATGTAATTTGAGTTTCACATGGAGTATATTTTGCATTCAGCCTTCGACAAACAGACAAAGGCATGACATTGGATGATGCTCCGGAATCAACCGTATATTTATTCACATTTCTATTATAAATTTCAAATGTGAGAAAAAAGGGAGGAGTACTAAACTTTGAATTTTTACCTATCAATGAGGTTTTATTAGCTACTAACTTTCTTTTATCTTTAGAAATTAAATCGTTGTTGGGATTAGTATTAGCATTTGCATTTCCTTGATTATTTTGAGTAAGTGAACTCATTGAAGGAGTTATTAGGACCACTAGGCATAGGATATATCTGAAGCAGATCATGCATACTCATATTTGCACGAATCTTTTTCAAATCTTCTATAATATCATATTGAAGATCTAATGTTTGTATATTTTAAATGGGAAGAGATTGTTTGGCAGGTGGGGGATGTTGGAAAGAATTGTCATTGACGTCAAAAGAGTTCAGTAATGAAATAGGTATAAGTGATGGATGACATATGTGATAAGGATGGAAAGACACATGGGAATATCCAACTAGGGGATCAAGTCAGGCAAAGTCCGTTTGAGCTTGATTGATCAATCCTCTGATCAAAAAATGTAGAGTCATGGATTTGCAATGAGCTTATTTAGAATAGGTTGGATGGATAAAAATTTATCAAGAAAATAGATCAACAACATGGAAATAATCAGCAAAGTAAATGTGTGTTGAAGATAACATTTAGAAGCGCCAAAGTGAAGTTCCGTGTTTGATAACTAATCAACGGACAAGGAGGATTTTGTAAAGCGATCGACGGTTCATGGGAGTTGCAGAAAGAGATTTGTGGAATCCCATTTCAAAAAATTTGGGAGGCACATATGCAATCCACAATGCAAAAGGAATCCGCAATCCACAATGTGAAAAGAAGTCGCAATCCACAAATCGTGGAAGGAATAAGTTTCTGATTGTGGAAAGGTTGTTGCGGAAATATCATTGCGGAAGCAATTCTCAAGAAAGGTTGAAATTCTTACCCAAAATCTGCAATCCACAATTGCGGAAGGAAGAAGTTTCAGATTGTGGAAAGTTCATTGTGGAAAGATAATTGCAAAATCAATTTTTGAGAAGATTCAAAGAGAACATCAACAATCCGCAACCCATAATTGGGGAAGGAATGAGTTTCTACAGAATTGTGGAAAGGTCGTTGTGGAAAGACAATTGTCAAAAGCTGATTGTGGAAATATGATTGCGGAAAGGAAAATGCCAAAAATTCAATGCTGAAAAGATCTGTTATGGAAAGGACATCACGAAAGCTCGCTACTAATAAATTAAACAGAGTAAAAAAATGACAAACAAAGAAGTAATTTTGAATTAGTTTATTTGTCTGTGGAGAGTCACGATGAAGATAGGAGACTGTTGAATGAAGAGATATGTTTGAGGGTATATAAAAATGGTTTAAACCTTCAAATAAGTGTCTTTGAACATTCAATTGATGGATTGATTGATGTAGTACAATCAGAGATCAAATTATCATATAAGGGAGGTAGGGAGATGCTAGGATAGGAAACAGGCTTGCAGGGGGTTCGTAGCCTTCTTCCAGTTGTAGTTGGTAAACATGGTGTTGTAGGATCCTTTATGTAGAAACTAATAAACCAAGGGTTCGTATCATCCTTCCAGTAGTTGTTGGTAGATAGGGTGTAGTGCCATCATTGTATGTAGTAGCAGGAAAAAACTATTTGTAAAATATAATTTTATAGTTATAGAAAATATTGGTGGTTTAACCAATTAGGCTATCACGATAAATTTTTGTTCAGTGTGTTCTTATTGATCATGTGCGTTAATGAATAAATTAAAAGTGGTTTAAATTGTTTAAATTTATCAATACCGATTCCCCCCCCCCCCCCCCTCTCAGTATTGTCCAATATTCCAACAATTGGTATCAGAGTAGAATCCTTCACTACAGCTTAATCTCTGGAAGGAAGATCCTATTAAAAATCACTTTGGATCAACAAGGGTTAACCACCAACAGACCTCATTTATTTATTGGAGATAATTGTTATATTTTTATCATTTAAGCTATATGATCTTAGGATCTTATCTAAGAGAATAACAAGCACAGCAATCAATCACAATAGACAATGAACACAAATATTTTCCTTGAGGAAACCATAAAGGAGAAAAACCCGCAACTTCCTTAGAGATAGAATGAGCGCCAAAAGTAAAACCCAAATATGCAAAGATGATCTCCGGGCAACAGTTGTCTCTCTCTCTCTCTTGTCCTAGCTTCTTCTCTCTCTCAGTTATGCGCTACAACTGAGTGTAAGTGACTGTAATAAATAGAGAGGCTCACTCTCTATTTATATTCTTTTGTTCACTTAATATTTGAATTTGTTATGTAGGCTCGAGTAATCCTAACTCTCTTATGTAGGCTCGAGTAACCACAACTAGGGTACTAATGACCCGACTTATAATGGACGGAACTTCCTCATGAATTTTAGTAATTCTCCCGATAGGAAAATTGGGGTACAAAGAAATACAAGTGATTCTCCCGATAGGAGCATCAGGGACCAATGAAATACAATATATACAAGTGAATACATTTTGAAGTTACAAATACATCAACACTCCCTCTTAACTAGGAAGGTATTCTCTTGACACAATTCATCGGCACAAGTCTTCTTCTATAGATCATCATCAAAGTTGTATCATCACTGGATCATCATCAAATTTGGATCATCACTGGATCATCATCAAAGCTAGATCATCACTGATCATCAAAGCTAGATCATCACTGGATCATCATCAAATATGGATCATCATTGGATCATCATCATCACTGCTTCTGCTATCTCGATCAAATGGTGTTATCTCTCAATTCTACTCATCACAGGAATTTATATAGAGCCAGCCCTTTTTCATGTTGGTTGTAGGCCTAGCCTCCAGGTAGGTCTTCATATTCTTCAGCACTTATATCCGACCTAGTCAAAAAGTCCCACCTAGCACTTACATTTGACCATGGGAGGAACACATCTACCACCATGTCAAAAAGGCACGCCCAGCACTCACATCTGACCTCATCATGTCAAAAAGGCCCAACACTCACATTCGACCTCATCATGTCAGAAAGGCTCGTCCAACACTCACATCTAACCACATCATGTCAGAAAGACCCAGCACTCACATCCGACCTCATCATGTCAGAAAGTCTTGTTCAACACTCACATCTGACCTCATCATGTCAGAAAGGCTCATCACTCACATCTGACCTCATCATTTCAGAAAGGCTCATCCAGCACTTATATCTGACCATGTTAGAAAGGCTCAGCACTCGCATCTGACCTCATCATGTCAGAAAGGCTCATCCAACACTTATATCTGACCATGTCAAAAAGGCTTTTCACTTACATATGACCCAGTCAGAAAGGCTCTGCACTTACATCTAACCATGGGAGGCCCAACCTACTGCCATGTCAGAATGGCTCTGCACTTACATCTGACCATGGGAGGCCCAGCCTACCACCATGTCAGAATGGATTTTGCAATTATATCTAACCATAGAAGGAACCAATCCTACCATTTCAGAAAGGATCTCGGAATCATCACCTCCAATTGGAGGGAACCTCTATCTAGAGAACACCAAGCTTCTCCTTGAAGTACTCAAACTTCACTCTAACCATTTCTAGCATAGAATCACATCAGGGATGATTATGTCCAAGGATAACCTATGAGATTCATCGGGACTGATTACATCTGAGGACAACCTATAGGACCATTTACGTCTGAAGAACCTATGAGCTTCACCAGGATCTTATGATCAGACAACCTTTCTCACCGGCTATGCTAGAACTCCCTCTTTTAAGAGATCTCGATCTAGATCACATATTGGAGCTTCACTGCTCCTCTCTACATCATACAAAAATGAAATTCATATCAATCCAATCAAATTGTAGTTTTCAAAAGAAACATACTACCTCCCAGATAGCCGAGCAAGTCGCAATATATTTTGCCTCGGCTATTCTCAGCGCCATGTAGGACTCCTTCCTACTAAACCAAGAGATCACACCTGATCTCATATTGAAGTAGCACCTCGAATTCCTCTTCCTATCAATGGCACTACCTTCAAAATATGAATCCACATAACCTTCCAAGTTAATCTTTCTGATTCGCTTCATACTTGAGCCCATAATCAACTGTACCCTTTAGGTAACTCACAGCATGCTTTGCAACCATTAGGTGAACATGTCTCAATGTGTTCACAGTAAAGAAAATATATGGTCTCGTATTCATCGATACATCAAGGAACAAATCATTTGATGATACATCATGGCATCAACTGACTCTGATGAAGCAACACTTAATATCTTCAAGTTCGATGCCATAGGTGTGGTCATGCCCTTGCAGTCTGTTGGTCGCATGGGTAGACCCGGGTTTACTATAATCAACCAACAACAACCCCAACTCACTGGCCCTTTCGGCGACAGGCCGCGAAGCATCCTGAAGTCTCACCCGAAGTGAATCTAATGGGTTGGCCAAGACTCAAGTGTCTTGGACCAGGTTCTGGACACCCTACTTCTCCTCTTTCAATGTTCTGCCTGCTCGGTCGGTGCTCCTGCGCACCACACGAGTTATCTGCTGGCGACTCTTCCCATCGCAATGCGTCTGTTCTTGCGCCCACTGCGCACTCTCTTCCCACATCGCACACTTTCACTTGCTCACACTATCTCCATCCTCATCGCATCACCTCACACTGCGCGACACAACTCCTCCTCAACGCTAAGTCCTCAGCTCGCAGTACTGCGCACTGCAGCTCCTCTGCCGGTGCGATATCGCCTCTCTACGATATCCTTCCTCTGCGGCTTTGTGCCCTTAACGTTGTCTATGTTGACGTACGAGGCTCAACTTATAAGACAGTTATACTATGATTAAATGACCATCTGAAACCGCATAACGGAACCTTGATGCAACCTACTGAATAACTGTAACTTATATCGATCCTTCTTTAGTACTGTGAACTGAGTAATACATACATTCATCTATTATAAATGAAACCCACAAACATAATAATAGGTAATAATAAGTAAACACAGTCACATTCATACAACACACAACACGCAGATTTAATGTGGTTCACCCCCAGGATAGGGGCTACGTCCACCAAACTGTGCTTCTATTATTATCAACTTGAGGGAAGCAGGCACAGTCTACTGCATCACTTATGCAGTATGAGATCTCTATCTCTCAGTTCGCTTCTGTATTTTATCTCTATATAGCTTTCTTACAATATGTTCTTCCCTCTCTGTCAATCCCAGCGGATTGCTACATACAGACTCAAAAATGACTCACAGACTCGCTAAGTGTCTGGATCTTTACAAAACAGTCTGTCTACTGATCAACACGATCGACTCTCTAACTGATCTACCAACTAACTAATCAGCCAACCCTTAACAATACAAAATACAATCTTTTATGGGCGGCCCGAAGGTCTCGCCATTACAACACTGTGGGCCTGTCCCAACAGTAACCCATACCCTAATTAGTGACAGTCGGTCCTCTTTGTCCTTGAGGTAGCCGCTTCCTGTCACACCGCAGCTCTCTGCAGTCTTCCATGCTTCCCGGCACTGACCATGGGTACTATACACTGCTTCTCGTCTCTGTCCTTCATCTTCAATGCTTGAGCCTCGTTGCTCCTTCTTCTTTATGAGGGTCGCTGAGCCCTCCTGTCTTCCGCCGCTGCCTTCAATGCAATGGGTGAGCTCTCTCTTCTCAGTCGCTCGGGTACCGTTGCCTCTTAACTTCTCTATCTCAAAAGTCATGGTTTCTAGCTCTGCTTCTACGGCTAGAAACGTGCTACGGCGTCGTAGCCCTGTCTTTTCTTCTTTCTGCCAAAACTTATCTCTCCGCTACATTTAGCAGCTTCTTCTGTAGCTGCGGGACCCTGCTCCAACAGTCCCCTAACACTTACTTGTGGCTCGTCCTCGAGCCACTACCAGCAAGCTGCTCCTGCTGGAGTTTCTCCTTCGCTGCCTGCGAAGTGCGCTGTAACCTGCTCTGAAGTCTTGCGACTTCATTCTTCATCTCCTCGGCATGCTGTCTTGCCGAGTCCAGCAATGCTTGATCAATCTTGGAATCCTCTGTTTCTCTAATTTTCTCGATCTTTCTATGTTACCATGCTCATATCTCTTTGTCTTAGACAAGCTGTCTGGCTTTTTACCAGTAGTAAAGTCTTGTTTGTGCCTGTCTGAAGATATGCCAGTGTCTTTCTTCCTTTTTCGTTCTGAAAGACTTCTAGCTGACACTGGCGTTCGACCTCTTTTGGGGCTGAATGTGCGTTGAGTCAGCCACAGATATCCTTTCCTTTTTATCTGGGTTAGAACTTTTATCACAAGGAAAATCTGTATCTCCTAGCCATCTCAACCGTATCATTTCGTCCGGAGCCTTGGATACGGACGAGCTACAACCCATGAATTCCATTCCGAGAACAAGCCTTTGTTCACGTTCCGGAATTCTTCTTTTTGTTGGTTCTGCCGCGCTCATCCACTTCTCTTCTCTTCAACGTGCTGCCGGTACACATGCTGCCCTTGATCCTCAGATTGTTGTTTCGTTACCTCCGTAACCTTTCGTTCTTCTCTTAGATGATCAAATAGGTCAGCGTCCTTCTCTCGGTACTTTCTTTTTCTCACTTTTACTTTTCGCCTGGCAGGAGCCTTCTTCACAACGTGGTTCCGCTTTGCTTTCTTATCCTCAGTGATCGGCTCGGCGTTCTTCTTCTCCTTAGCGGGGATTTTAGTAACAACTTCTACTTCTGGTGCTTGACGGTTCCTCCTGGGTGGTTGTCTGACCCGTGATGTATCTAGTTTCACAACCTTGGGTGGTGTCGTCATGGCGGCTAGGAAGCCACCACGATGAAACTGCTTGAATACGGATTCCATGGTTTCGACCATGGACAGACCCCTCTTAGCTAACTATCTTGGTCGTTCACTGGCTTCAAAATCTAGAAAACACAGCACTCTGCAACTGAACCAGTCGTGTGCACGAGGAAAACTTAACTGCTTGCTCGATAGCTCTCGGACTTGGCAACTGTACTCCTCCGTCCTGAGGAACTTGTTCCTTTATACCGAAGGCGGCACTCCCGGACAGAACAGTCGTCTCCGGTGATACCCGTGCGTTATAATAATTACCTGGTCAGGGCCACACCCATCATCTGATCTCCTAATTAATGCTAACAGCTGATCAAATCTTCCTCGAGTGTGTGTACGGGTGCCGGTCTCGTCGGGGATTTACCAAACCTGGAAAAATTTATTATACTGCCGCCAAATCTACGGTAAGGGATACCGGTCATTTCCTCATTAACTACCTGTCAGACAGTGACTTGACTAGCCCTCCATCGGTTACAAACTGAGTACGTGGCATGGGGAAACATCGCACTTCCGCGATGCGACTCCACGTCATCTGCGCAGAACACAATATCTTTTTTTTTTGGGTGTAGACTAATTCCTAGTGCGATGCCTCCTTTCAACTACACTGGACATCTGCGCATTCATAAATTGTTCATGCTAGGACTGAGCAGTGGGGCGACTGTCACTATACAGCTTAAGTCTACTGCCATTGATCCATGTGGGAAGAAGCTCCCCGTCCAGCTGGCTGAGCTGAACAGCACCTCCCTCTATAACCTGTTGTATCTGATATGGCCCCAGCCAATGTGTTTTGAAATTCCCTGGGAACTTACTGAATTTGCTGTCATAGAGGAGCACTAGGTCTCCGATCTGGAAAGTCTTGTTCTTAATGTGTCTATCGTGCCAAGCTTTTTCTCGTGCTTTCTGCACTTTCTGGTGGAACCCGACGATGAATCTGTCTTCTTCCAAGGTAAGCAGCTGCGCTAACCTTTCCTCTAGTGTGTCTGTATCAGTCATCCCGGTAATATGAGCGATTTTTAAACTGGGAAGGATGTACTCCATAGGAATCACAGCCTCCTGTCCATATACTAAGCTGAAGGGTGTGTGTCCTATAAGTTTCTTGCTTGTGGTCCTGTATGCCCATAATACAGCGTTAACTCTAAGGTCCCAATCATTCATTTGGCTATTGCAGATCTTAGTCAGAGCATTTTTTAGAATCTTATTGAAGGCCTCCACCGTACCATTAGCTTGTGGGTGGTAGGGGGTGCTCTTATAGTGCTGAATCTGGAATTCTTCTGTCAGAGCCTCAATGGTGTGGTTCAAGAAATGTGTGCCTTGGTTGCTCAACAAAATTACTGGACATCCAAATCTAGTGATGATGTTCTCAAAAAGGAACTGTGCAGTTGTAATAGCATCACAATTTCTTACTGCCTTAGCCTCTGCCCATCTGGTGAGGTACTCTATTCCGGTGATGATGTATCTCGCACCCGTGCGCTTCCCTGGTGGGTTGATAGGACCCACAAAATCTATTTCCCATTTGTCAAATGCGCGCAGCATGACCTACGGTCGCAGCGGCATTTCATCGCGTCGCGAAGGTTTTCCTACCCTCTGGCAGATATCGCAGCATCTGCAGAAGTCCTTGGTGTCTTTATGCAATGTAGGCCACCACAGTCCTGCCTCTAGGATTTTCTGCGCAGTCGGTTTTACAGCAAAGTGACCTCCTGCGGTTCCTGAATGTGCCTCTCTGATAATAGCGTCTTTTTCATGTGACATCACACACCTGCGCAGCACTTCATCCGGGCCTAACTTGTATAGGTGTCCTGCGATAAGGGTGAAGTCTGCTGCTTTAACAACCAACTGCTTCTTTTGCTGCTTGGTAAAGTCATCCGGTGCTAATCCTGTGGTGAGGAATTGGATAATGTCGGCATAGTAATCCTCTGTGATCTGTATAGAAAACAACTGTGCATCGGGAAGACTGTCTTCAAGGTTACATGGTTCTTCTCCGGAGTCTATCTGCGACAGGTGATCAGGTCCAGCATTCAGTCTTCCGGGTCTCACAATGATTTCAAAATCATATTCCTGAAAGAGGAGTAACCATCTATAGATTCTCCCCCCTAACACTGGCTTATTGACTAAGTACTTCAATGCAGAGTGATCAGTAAACATTTTGAACGAGCCTCCCAGTAAATAGTGCCTGAACTTTTGTAGCGCATATACCATAGCTAAGCCTTCCCTTTCGGTCGTGGTGTAGTTCTTTTCTGCTGTTGATAGCTTTCTACTGGAATACGCAATAGGATGGTCAACATCTCCTTCTCCGGGTTGTGTCAAGACAACTCCTAGTGCGATTCCTGATGCATCTACATGCACATGAAATGGCTTAGTCCAGTCTGGAAATACAAGGATGGGTGTTGTAACCATCTTCTCCTTGAGTGTGTCTAGACTCTGCTGACATTCCTCATTCCATAGGAACTTTATGTCTTTCTTTAGCAATTTCTCCATCGGTGCTGTAATCTTTGCGTAGCCTTTGATAAACTTTCTGTAGTACCTGGTGTGACCAAGTACTGTTCTCAGCTGCTTGACTGAGTTAGGTGCTGGAAGGTTTACGATGATGGCGATCTTCACGGGATCTACCATCAAGCCTTGTCTACACAATGTGGCCCAACAAAATACCAAATGGTGCACAAAATATACATTTTTTCAAGTTTAGGGAAATCTGGTATTGCCTACATTTCTCTAACATCAGCCTTAGATCTCCTATGTGTTTATTGATTAGTCCGAATATAGTCCAGTCATCAAAATAGACTTCTAAGAATTTATGGATATATTCTTTAAATACAGCAACTACTACTCTAGAAAATATGGCTGGTGCATTCTTAAGACCAAAGGGCATTAGCGTATACTGGAACGAGCCCCATTCTGTCGCAAAGGTGGTCTTCGATCGGTCTTATGGGTGTATCCTGATCTGGTGGTAGCCCGAGAAGCCGTCAGTGAAGGAGTAGACCTCCTGTCCTCCCACGTTTTCTAGTACCTCATCAGTGAACGGTGTCGGAAATGGGTCGTGCAGTGATGCATCGTTGAGCTTGCGCAAATCGACATAGATCCTGATATCTCCTTTTGTTTTCTTCTCTTGTACGACCATGGGACTAAACCATTCGCTTTCTTCTACCGATTCAATGATACCTGCTGCTAGCATCTTGTCGATCTCATCCTTGACTTTTTCTTTATAATGCGGATTTAATCTATATGGGAGCTGTTTGACTGGTCTAGCGTCCTCTTTCAATGGTATCCTCATCACTCCCAAATCTCTGACTATTCCTTTCATCTCCGTGAACTTGGTGGGGAATAGGTCCTGATAGTCGTGTAGCAAATCTGCGATCTGTCCGACTGTTTCATTGTTCCAATAGTCTCCAATAGAGGCAAACTTAGGTTCTGCGTCTGTGCCAATATTGAGTTTTTTAATCTTGATGGGTTCAGTGATTGCTAGAATCTCTAGCTGTGGTCCTTCAACATCGCGAGCACCTTTTGACTCGGGGACATTAGTGTTACGAGGATCCTCATCCGCTTCCTCTGTTTCTGATACAAAATTGTAGCACTCCAAGGCCTCTTCTAGCTGGATGGCCCACTCGGGTTGGACTAGTACCGATGTAGTGCACTCATCGAATATCTTAGTCTTTATTAGCTGTAAGGCCTGATCAACAGTTGGATGTTCTGATTCAAACGCGAAAGTGAGTAGGAAACTATCGGTCATGAGTGACCATGTGGTCATCCCCTTTCACAGTTCGGTTTCTGTGTACCAGTTCCTCGGAACTGTATCCAATGTGTGAATGAAGCGATGAGTCCACTCGTCCTTGGGAACGTTGGACTAGCTCTGTTCGCATGCCTGAATGTGTATCCTGGGATCAGTTTCTCCTGTGTACTTTTGCTGGATATACTCTCTGTCAACGGAAAATCTGATTGTCATGAGTCTTTTAATATCGTTCCATGATGTAATATTCTCCTTGTGTGCATACCACCATCTTGCAGGCGTGGCTCGTACTGCAAGGTCCATAGCTGGGATCCTCTGCTCATAGGGGATCTGTTGCTCAAACTGTTCGAAGAAGTCCTGGATATCTGTCAGTCCCTGATAAAATGGAATCTCATTCAGTTCTACGCCAACCCAACGTAGTGACTTACTTATAAACGCACATCTGCGCGTTGAGACTTCGTAAAGTATGTTCTGCCAGTTCTCTAGATCGACATCAGAGTCCGATGCGCATGAGCTGTCGCATCACTAGCTAATATTCCCGTCTGCAGTTGGATTGATATAGTCGTTCTGGTTCACGGTCATCTAGTAGAGGTTCAATGTATCTAGGGCCCTGGAGAGGATCCAATGGCATGATGACCCTGATCTGCTCATCTTCAAAGGTCATCTGTCTTCTCTTTAGGTTGATGACGGCCTTGCTACCGATCGCCCAACCAATACTTAATAGTGCTAGATATGGTCGATTGTCGCCAACGATTTCTATAACCTCGAAATCCGCGAAGCTACGGACTCCATCGATGTCAACCGGCACCTGCAGAAGTCGACCCAATGGTGATACGCGCTGCTGGTTTTCTAGTCTTAAGTGGATAGGCGATCTAACTAACTGAGGGCTACCCATCTGTTGCCATGTCTGCTTAGTCAGAATGTTCACTTCTGATCCCAGATCTAAGACGACCTCATCCATTTCAAATTCTCCTATCTGCGCTGTGAGCTTCAACTCTCTTCCTGTCCTTGTACGTCCTGTAATACTATGAACAGCACGGTGTGCACTGTTCGAGAGGGAGGGTTGCTGACACTGATCGATGATGTGCTATAGCTCACCGATAGCTTTTTCATTTCTCAAGAGCTTCAAGCAACTGTTCAGGAAGGACTGTACAATTTCTGTTGATTCCTCTTGGTCGCATCTTCCCGATGTGGTAGCCTGCGGTATCTCTTCTCTGCTATCGCCAGAGGGCGTTTGCTGTGGTACGCCCCTAAATGGCAGTACCTAGGGTCCTGATGGGGTAGATTCTTCAAAGGAAGCCTTGGCTTCATGGAAGGTCTCTTTATTCTTCTTCAAATATAATGGTGCTGTTTTAGTAGGGGCTCTGCGCACCCATGGCTGATCTGTATTGTTTCCAACAACCTGTGATGTCCCACTGGTGGAAGCATCGCTTCGAGTCACAATATTAACTGTTGGTTCTGGTTCCTCTGGTTCGGCAACAATAAGCTGGATTTTTTGGTGCACTGCTGGTTTAGGATCCTTGATCTTGGCTATCAGGATAGGGCACTCCTCTATGTTATGGTCATAGGACTTGCAGTAGTTACAAGTAGTAGTGGGGTTCTGGCAGTCCCTAGCATAATGTCCTACAACTCCGCAGTTGTAACAAGTGATTGGTCCCCGACCTTGGCCAAACCCTCCTCCGTGGCCAAAGCCTTCTCCTTGTGCGAAGCCTCCTCCTCCTCGGCCTCGTCCCCTATATCCTCCTCCTCGACCTCCATAAGCCTGATCAGGTGGTGGTCCTACTGGTGGACCCTGTGTTTCTGATTGGACTCTGTATACGTCATGTTTCCTATCGTACATGAGATCATAGGCTCGGCAGTCCTGTTCATTATGTTTGACGGACTTGCAGAAGACACAATATAGGTTCTTGGGTGTCTGTACATATTTCTGAAGCAAATGGCATTGCTGAGGCGGATTTCCATGTGTCTTACATATTTCACACCATAGCCCTTGCGTTCGTGGTAAGGGGTTAGGATCCCCTGATGCTGAATATTCTGCGAAGACTGGATAGATGTATTTGGTATGACCCGGTGCTCTACATCGTGAACACCATATGTCCTGCACAACCTCTTTGCCTTTCTTAAGTTCATGTATCTGCAGCGTAAGGTTAGCCAACTGGTTCTGTAAGGTTGTCATGCCCACAATGGTTTCTGCTAAGGGTGAAGCTTCTAACTTCATCGCCATCTCCAACGCGTCATCCTGTGTCTGGAGTTTCTGTTGCATTAGCGGTAGTCTGATGTGAGGGAGTAGTGCTGCAATAAACCATTCCTTATGTTGCTCTGGCGCAAAGTCAAAGCTGACTTGGTCTATCAGGGCTTTAAATTTCTGATCAAAGTCCCATACTAACTCTGATGGAAGTTGCTTAATGTCCTTGAGCTCTGTTATACACTGAGACTCCGACTTAGGTTTCTTGAATTCTTTGATCATGGCGTTCTTGACCTGGGCTAGTGTCTTGGGTATTGTAGTGTACTTTATGTACCATGTTAGAGCACGGTCTCTGAGTGTGGTAACCAACTGTACAAGTTTAAGGTTATCATCATGGATTGTCTTAATGGTCCACATGGTTTCACATAGAAACCAATGTTGTTCTGGGTCCTCTGCCCCTGTGCCTTTGAATATTGGTAACTTCATGTCATCCCCCATTCTGTTTCTCTGCGGTGGATGCTGACTAGTTGGACTACTGCCGCTCAGCGGTGTAGGTGAAGGTGTTGTAGTAGTAGCAGGTACTGTCTGTGAACTACTAGATGGAGTACCGACAGGATTACTCTGAGTCCCTATCTGTTTCTGTGGGGTGTAAGGGTGGTAAGGAATACCCCCCTCCTGTTCTTCTGTAGTACTAGGGCTCTGCTGCCTAGTATTGTCTGAACTATCTTCAAATATTGGGGAACTGAAACCTACTTTGTACTTCTTTCCACTACGTTTTTTCCAATATCGTCTAGATCACTTTCAAAATCTTGTGACATTACTATCTCTACTTATTCATTCTAAACTTATGTCCATTACTCCTTTTTCATAGAGAAACATCTTAATAGATAAGTTTAGAGATCTTTGGTACTTACCACGATATCCTTTGAAGAAGTACCGTTCAGCTTCACTGAAGCTCTTCCTCTGGTCAATTGCAAATTCTGTAACAAAGCCTTCTAGCACGCTTGTAAGCCAGAAGTCCACTGCTCTTGTAATAGGAATGTCAAGGTTCTGCACGGTCTTAACTAGCTCTGGTGTCCAGACAATGTTTCTTTTCTTCTTAAATATGTTCTTGTCTGTCAGCTTCGATAACCAGTCGTAAAGCTCATCTCCGTAGGTTGCAAAGAATATCGCATGTATATCTGAAGATATATGTTTTTGTAACCAGTCCTCTGTAGTCAGAGTAGGACTCCGATTTTCTTTCTTGGCAAACTCTCTTAAGTTTGAATCCAGCCACTAGTGAAATTCTTCTCTAGTAGGATGCCAACAGAACATCTGCGTCCAGTCGTTCAAGCTGGAAACGGAACCATTTGTTGGTCGCATGGGTAGACCCGGGTTTACTATAATCAACCAACAACAACCCCAACTCACTGGCCCTTTCAGCGATAGGCCGCGAAGCAGCCTGAAGTCTCACCCGAAGTGAATCTAATGGGTTGGCCAAGACTCAAGTGTCTTGGACCAGGTTCTGGACACCCTACTTCTCCTCTTTCAATGTTCTGCCTGCTCGGTCGGTGCTCCTGCGCACCGCATGAGTTATCTGTTGGCGACTCTTCCCATCGCGATGCCTCTGTTCCTGCGTGCACTGCACACTCTCTTCCCACGTCGCACACTTTCACTCGCTCACACTATCTCCATCCTCATCGCATCACCGCGCACCGCACGACACAACTCCTCCTCAACGCTAAGTCCTCAGCTCGCAGTACTGCGCACCGCAGCTCCTCTGCCGGTGCGATATCGCCTCTCTGCGATATCCTTCCTCTGTGGCTTTGCGCCCTTAACGTTGTCTGTGTCGATGTACGAGGCTCAACGTATAAGACAGTTATACTATGATTAAATGACCATCTGAAACCGCATAACGGAACCTTGATGCAACCTACTGAATAACTGTAACTTATATCGATCCTTCTTTAGTACTGTGAACTGAGTAATACATATATTCATCTACTGTAAATGAAACCCACAAACATAATAATAGGTAATAATAAGTAAACACAGTCACATTCATACAACACACAACACGCATATTTAACGTGGTTCACCCCTAGGATAGGGGCTACGTCCACCAAACTGTGCTTCTATTATTATCAACTTGAGGGAAGCGGGCACAGTCTGCTGCATCACCTATGCAGTATGAGATCTCTATCTCTCAGTTCGCTTCTGTATTTTATCTCTATATAGCTTTCTTACAATATGTTCTTCCCTCTCTGTCAATCCCAGCGGATTGCTACATCCAGACTCAAAAATGACTCACAGACCCACTAAGTGTCTGGATCTTTACAAAACAGTCTGTCTACTGATCAACACGATTGACTCTCTAACTGATCTACCAACTAACTAATCAGCCAACCCTTAACAATACAAAATACAATCTTTTATGGGCGGCCCGAAGGTCTCGCCATTACAACACTGTGGGCCTGTCCCAACAATAACCCATACCCTAATTAGTGACATTCGGTCCTCTCTGTCCTTGAGGTAGCCGCTTCCTGTCACACCACAGCTCTCTACAGTCTTCCATGCTTCCCGGCACTGACCA
>LPNX010777191.1:287389-323114 GCA_001517045.1 Pseudotsuga menziesii
CTGGAAGGAAGATCCTATTAAAAATCACTATGGATCAACAAGGGTTAGCCACCAATAGACCTCATTTATTTAATGGAGATAATTATGCATACTAGAGTGTAAGAATGAAGTGTCATCTAATGGCTTTTGGATTCAAATTTTGGAGGTCTGTTGCAGGGTAATTTTTAGGGTCGAAATTTCGCTAATTGGCTATTTTTGGGTTTTTTTTCAAAAAATAAATTCGTTTTTTGTCATTTTTAGTGTCTAATATCGCCTATATTTACAGAAAATATGTTTTTTTATCATCATATTCGCCAAAATTTACACATTTCAGTGTTAATTATATGTTTCATATTTAATATTTGTCTACATATCTATAAACATTTTTTTTCAATCCAAAACATTGCCTAGAATACTATACTTAAGTATAATATTCTATGTTATACTATACTATACTTAAGTATAATAGAATACTATACTATACTACACTATACTTAAAAAAATACCCTAGTCTGTTGAAGTAGAATATAAAGTACCGGATGGCGTACCTATAGACGAAGGAGAACTAAGCCAATATGAGGTCAATGCAAAATCTCTGAATGCAATTTTGAGTGGGTTATCACATTTCGTACTTGTAAAAGTCATGCGATGCAAAAAATTTAAATGTGCCTAGGAAAAACTAAAATGTGTCTATGAAGGAGCACCCAAAGTTAAGGAATCCAAACTTTAAACCTACAAATGACAGTTTGAAAACCTAAAAATGAAAGAGAAAGAAAATATTACAGAATATATTCTAAGAGTAGATGAAATTGTTAATGCCATTAGAGGCATTAGAGGAGAAATAAAAGAGAAATACATATTTGACAAGGTACAGAGAACCTTGCCAATGAAGTATGATTCAAAGGTGTCCTCTTTAGAAGAACGAGATGATCTTAAACTTATGACAATAGATGAACTACATGGGATATTCACTACCTATGACATGAGAACAGGGCAAAATCGATCATCAAAGAAGGAAGCAGTCTTTAAATCCATATCCAAGATCCAATATGAGGACCTAGATCATGAGGAAACTCTCTTCATCAATAAAATTGATAGAGGCACTTGCAAGTACAAAGGGAAGCTACCCTTGAAATTTTTTAATTGTGGAAGGATTGGACATTTTGCTAGAAGGTGTCCTTACCCAAAACAAGAGGATAGTCATGATGAAGAAGAATTTTTGGAAAAATAAGAAAAACCTCTATTCCAAAGAAGAAAGTGATGATAATGAAATGAGTGAAGATGTTGAAGTCCTATTCATGGGTTTCAAAAACAAAATCCATGAAGAAGAAATAGAAGATGTGGTAGATCTTGAAGCAGAACTTATAAATTCTCATGAAGAATTACAGAAGTATAAAAGGATATACAAAAAATCAAAAATTCGCATGATAGAATTTGACGAGAAAAACAATGGTGTAGAAAGAATGATTACTAATTTAAAAAATCAGGTTCTAGAAGTCAAAAGAGCTTAAAACAATCTAGACCAACAGCTCAAAAAAAAAAAAAAAATATATATATATATATATATATATATATATATATATATATATATATGAAAGGCTTGAAGAAGACATTATGCACCTTGGAAAGAAACTAGATGAATAATCTATCAAATCAAAGTTTGAAAACAACTCAAGGACTTTAGATGAAATCCTAAGTGTCCAAATACCATCAAGCGATAAATCTAGATTAGGGTTTGACAAAGAAAAGAAAAGAGGATATTCTTCTTACACAAATCAAGATGTAAATAAAAGAATCTATGTTGTTGTACTCATGAGCCAAATTAAAAAGGAAGAAAGTAAGAAATTTTCTTCTCCCTTACAAAGGACAGATATGATGCTTAAAATACCGGTGACAAGTAAACATCAAAAACTCTTTTTAGGAAATTGCTACACCTGTAACAATTTTGGACATATGCCTAGAAATTGTAAACTAAAGACTCATGTGGAGAAAGGGATTACATCACATACTTTTGTTTATAAAAAAAATATTACCAGAAACAATATGAGTAGTTGAGAGAATATACAGCAAAAACTCCTCAACAAAATGGAGTAGTTGAGAGAAATAACGGAAAGCTCACGAAGCAGCTAGAGTTATACTTAATGAAGAAAAAATTCCTGATGGATATTAGAGAGAAGCAGTATATATAGTTGTCTATATACAAAACTAAGGACAGCTCAGAGTAAATAATAATAAGACTTCTTATGAGCTATGGTTCCGAAAACCAGCTTCAATTAAATATTTTAGAGTTTTTGGAAGTAGATGTTACCTAAAAAGAGAAGATGATAATCTAGGAAAGTTTGATTCTAGAACGGGTGAAGAAATATTTCTTAGATATTCTTCCACAAAAAGGGCATACATATGTTACAATATAAAGTCGCACAAGACTATAGAAATTGAAAACGTAATAGTTGATGATACTAAGTCAAGAATACAAATCCAAGTAAGTGAGGATGTTGAAGAAATTGATGATGAAGAAATAAATGATAAACAAAAAGAAGGAATTTCACAAGAGGAGGATGCTCTTGAATAATAAGAAGAAAGAGTAGAAAAATAATATTCATAGGAAAGTGGAGGTGAAGACTCTCCAAGATCTGATACAAAAGCTCCACCTAGGAGAATACAAAAAGATCATCATGGGATACAAATCATAGGTGGCAAAGATGTTGGAGTCAGTACAAGAAGGAAACTACTATTCAATGAACAAGCCTTACTATCAGTAGTGGAACCTAATATTTTTGCAGAAGCTATCACAAATGATGATTGGATCAAATCCATGAACGAAGAATTGGATCAAATTAAGAAAAAAAAACTTGGGAACTAGTTCCAAGACCTGCAAACAAGAATATTATAGGAACCAAGTGGATCTTCAAAAATAAGTTAAATGAAAATGGCAAAGTGATAAGAAACAAAGCAAGGTTAGTATGTAAAGGATATGCTCAAGTGGAAGGTATTGATTTTCAAGAAACCTTTGCACCTATAGCAATACTTGAAGCAATCAGAATGTTCTTGGCATTTTCATGCTACAGGAACTTCAAAGTATATCATATGGATGTAAAATCTACTTTTTCTTAATGGAGAACTTGGAGAAGAATTCTATGTTGAGCAACCTAAAGGTTTTCTCTTATCAGAAAATCGAAATCATGTTTGCAAACTTAAGAAGGCACTCTATGGTCTTAAATAAGCTCCAAGAGCATGGTTCGCAAGACTTGAGAATTATTTCAAGCAGCAAGGATATATAAGGGGGGCCACTGAGAGTAATCTATACATAAAATTTGAAAACAAAAATATGATCAATGTTGTAGTCTATGTAGATGATATCATATTTGGAAGTGATCTACAATTTCTAAATGTAAACTTTGCTTCAGAAATGAAGAAATAATTTGAGATGTCAATGTTAGGAGAACTAACATTCTTTCTGGGCTTATAAGTATCTCAATTGAAAAAAGGGACCTTCATCTCTCAAACAAATTATATCAAATAAATGTTGAAAATTTTGAAAATGGAAGAATCCAAACCTGTTAGTACTTCTATGGTCACAGGGTGTAAATTGAGCAAGGATGATGAATCTTTAGAAGTAGCTCATACTATGTATAGGTCAACGATTGGAAGTCTATTATATGTAACAACTACAAGACCAGATGTAATGCAAGTTGTAGGTGTGGTTTCCATATTCCAATTAGCCCCAAAAGAAACACATGTGGCTGTAGTAAAGAGAATTTTTAGATATCTAAAAGAAACTGTGGATTATGGATTATGGTATCCAAAAAGCGTTAACTTCTTTCTAAGAGAATTTACTGATGCAGATTGGGAAAGAAGTATTTATGATAGGAAAAGCACTACTAGAGCAACATTATACCTTGGAGATTGTTTGCTGTCATGGCTAAGCAAAAATCAGTCCTCCATTTCATTGTATACAGTAGAAGCTGAGTGTATTGATGCTGCATCATGTTGTAGCCAAGTCATTTGGATGAACAGACATTGGAAGACTTACTTCTAAAATATGAAGACCCCATTATTATACATTGTGACAATACAAGTGCTATAAACATATCCAAAAATCCTGTTATGCACTCTAAAACAAAACATGTCCCAATCAGGTATCATTTTTTAAGAGAGCAAGTATCACAAAAAAGGTCAAATCAGACTATATTGATACGAAGGAACTGATTGCTGATATATTGACTAAGACACTAACCAAAGAAGCATTTGAGCATCTTAGGCATAATTTGGGAGTAATATCCTTACAATAAAAAGAGGAAGAGGAAGAAAAAGCAACATGTCAAGTGGAGATATGTTGACAGGGGGAGCTCTCATAAGAGAAATTTTGTCATTGTTGTCAAAGGGGGAGAATGTTTTAATGATTTAATGTTTCCATCAATGCCAAAGGGGTAGAATGTTGGAAAGTATTTTCATTGATGTCAAAAGAGTTCGATAATGACAAAGGTATAATCAATGGATGGCATATGTGCTAAGGATGGAAATACAAATGGAAGATCCAGCTAGGGGATCAAGTCAGGCGAAGTCCGATTGAGCTTGATTGATCAATCCTATGATCAAAAAACACAGATTTGTGGAGTTGCAGTTAGATTATTTAGCAGAGCTTGGACGTCTAAGATCGTATCAAGAAAACGGATCGACAACAAGGAAATAATCAGCAAAGTAAATATGTGTGGAAGACAACATTCTAGAGTACCAAAGTAAATTTTTGTGTTTGATAACTCATCAACAAATGAGGAGGATTCCATAAAGTGATCGATGGTTCACAGGAATTGTGGAAAAATATTTGCGAAATCCCATTTTGAAAAAGTTGGGAGGCACATCTGCAATATTCTGCAATTTTCAATGTGGAAGGAATCCACAATCCGCAATGCGGAAGGAAGTCGTAATCCACAATTCGTAGATTGCGAAAGGAAGAATTTTTTGATTGCAGAAAGGTTGTTGTGGAAATATAATTGCGGAATCAATTCTCAAGAAAAGTAAAAATGCTTACCCGTAATTCTCAATCCGCAATTACGAAAGCAAGAAGTTTCTGATTGTGGAAAGGTCATTGCAAAAAGATAATTGTGGAAGCAATTTTTGAGAAGAGTCAAAGAGCACATTCATAATCCACAACCCACAATTGCGGAAGGAATGAGTTTCCACAAATTTGTGGAAAGTTCGTTGTAGAAAGACAATTGCAGAAAGGTAATTGCGGAAAGGTAAATACGAAAAAGTAAATGTGTAAAATATCTATTGTGGAAAGGATGTTGCAGAAAAGAAACTATAGAAGGTCGCGACTAATAAATTGAACAGAGTTAAAAATGACAAAGAGAGAAGTAATTTTGAATTAGTTTATTTGTCTTTGGAGAGTCACGATGAAGATAGGTGATTGCTGAATGAAGAGATATGTTTGAGGGTATATAAACAATGGTTTAAACCTTCAATTAAGTGTCTTTGAACATTCAATTGATAGATCGACTGATGTAGTACAGTCAAAAATCAAATTATCATATAAAGGAGATAGGGAGGTGCTAAGGCATGCAACAAGCCTGCGGGGGGGTCGTAGCCTCCTTCTAGTTGTAGATGGTAAATAGGGGGTTGTAGAATCCTTTTAGTAGTAGTTGATAAACCAGGGGCTCGTATCCTCCTTACAGTACTTGCTGGTAAATAGGGTGTAGTACCATCCTTGTATGTAGTAGCAGGAAAAAACTATTTGTAAAATATATTTTTTTAGTAATAGGAAGTATTGGTGGTTTACCCAATTGGGATTCCACGATAATTTATTTATTTATTTTTTTCTTTCTGTTTGTTCTTGTTGATCATGTGTGTTAATGAATAAATTAAAAGTAGTTTAAATTGTTAAAAGTTATCATTACTTATTCAGCCCCCCTCTCAATATTGTCCATTGTGCCAACATGGGAGTATTATTACCTTTAGTTGAATTCGAACTTGATGCTCCAGGAGAACCTACTAATCCTTTACTTCAAGTTTTATAGGCATGTTTTCTTGAAGAAAGATACTTACTTTCAGCATTCTTTACTAGGCTATCCCAAAATTTCCCAACCAACTGTTGTTCTTGTTCCTAAGGTTCATCTTTAGTCTCAGAATTTTCTTCTTCTTCCTGATCAACTACGTCTTGATTTGAAGAGGATCCGGGCATAGACAATACTTCCTAAATAGTATTAAATATTTCATCATTGACTTCTACATCAAGAGGAGAATTTGTTTTATTATTAAAAGTATTTTGCCTAAATTTATTTCTAAAGAATCCTCTAGAAGAGAATGCTTCAGAATTTTTCTTTAACCCTATCACTGTATTTGTTAATGCTATAATGGAATTTTGAAGTTGTTCAACATCAAATGCCTTATCTTTGTCTAAATTTGATGTTTCAGTTCTTTTCCAAGGAAAAGTATCAATTTTCCCAAATTTTTCAAGTTCATATGTCATAGAATTTTTCTCAACTTTGATAGCTTCTTTAAAGGTTTCAACAAGTGTAACTTTGTTTGGTTGTTTAACAAACATGCCTGAATATTTTGGTAACGCAGGCACATAATTTTCTATAATAATATCTTATGGCGGTTGAGAAGTGGCAGGTATTTTATTTTTCAAAGTTAAAAATATCTTATTGAAATCTTTAATTCGCTCCTTATTATATACAAGCATATATAAAACATGATCACTGAAAGATAGACAAGCACAACCATACAAAAGGAACACAAATCTTTATCCTGGGAAAAACCGAGCAAAAGCTTCCTCAATATAGATGCCCCAAAAAGATAAAAGATAAAACCAGCAAGGAGATCAAAGCCTGATCCTCCTCCTTCTCCAGCTACTTCTCTTCTCCGCTAATGTGCTACACAAGTGAGAATGTGTGTTCCAAATGAGGAGCACTACACCTCTATTTATATTCATCCATTCACTTAAGTTAACTCATATGTCATGTAGGCTCAAGTAACCACACTGGGGTGCTAATGACCCACCTTTACAATTAGAGGGGATTACCTCATGACTCTTATTAGTTCTTTCGATTAGGAGCATCAAGGTACAAAGTAATACAATTGGTTCTCCCGGTAGGACCATCGGGGACCACAAAGAAATACATATATAATATTCTTTGAAGTTACAATATTTCAACACTCCCCCTTAACGAGAAGGGTATTCTATAACAACATCAACAACAACAATAATAGGAGAGAGATAGAGGACATCATCAACATCATCAGGGTGATACATCTATAAATCATTGGAAGCTTTTCAACATCATGTAGCCTTCATCTTCAATCTTTAGTCTTCAGCATCATCAGTGCTTTGACCGCTTCGATCAGCAACATCTTGACTCTTCAATCAGCAGCAACATCTTTAGCACTTTGACCTTTCGATCAGCAACATCTTCAGCACTTTGACCTTTCGATCAGCCAACACTTTGACCTTTAGATCAACAACATCTTCTTCAGCTCTTTGACCTTTCGATCAGCAACAACATCATCATCATACTATGATATTTCAATCGGACTCATCATTATCATCAGCCTCTGATCTTTCGATCAGAACCATCATCAACTGAACATCATCATACTCTAACATCAACTCATCATCATATTCTAATCTTTCGATCAGTACGTCATCATCATCATACTTTGATAATACGGCATCATCATCATCAGGATCTCATCATCATCACATTCTGATCTTTCGATCAGAAACATCATCATCATCAACGCATTCTGATCTTTTGATCAAAAAACATCATCATCATCAGCAACATCATAATCATAAGCAACTTCTGATCTTCCGATCAGAAAACATCATCATCATCATATTCTGATCTTTCAATCAAAGAACATCATCATCAGCAACTTCTGATCTTTTGATCAGAGAAACATCATCATCATCATATTCTAATATTTTGATCAGAGAACATCATCATCGTCAGCAACAGCATCATCATCATATTCTAATCTTTCAATCAGAGAACATCATCCTCATCAGCAACTTCTGATATTTCGATCAGAGAACATCATCATCATCAACAACATCTAATCTTTCGATCAGAAACATCATCATCGTCATAAAAACATCAACATGATCCTTCCTTTCAGAATTACAGGATTTAGGTCTCTATAGAGTTACGAATGATCCTTCCTTTCAGAATTATGGGATTCAGGTCTTTACGGAGTTACTAACGATCCTTCCTTTCAGAATTATGGGATTTAGGTCTTTACAGAGTTACTAATGATCCTTCCTTTCGGAATTACGGGATCAACACATTTTTGGAACTCAGACAATCCTTCCTATTGGAATTACGGGATCAACACATTTGTGGAACTCATACAATCCTTCCTATTGGAATTACGGGATCAATTCAATGATCCTTCCTTTCAGAATTATAGGATTTAGTCTTTACGGAGTTACTAATGATCCTTCCTTTTGGGATTACAGGGTCAACACAGATGTGGAACTTAGACAATCCTTCCTATTGGAATTATGGGATCAACACATCTATGGAACTCAGACAATCCTTCCTATTGGAATTACGGGATCAATTCAATGATCCTTCCTTTCAGAATTACGAGATTTAGGTCTTTACGGAGTTACTAATGATCCTTAATTTTGGAATTACGGGATCAACACATCTATGGAACTCAGACAATCCTTCCTATTGGAATTACAGGATCAATTCAATGATCCTTCCTTTCAGAATTACGGGATTTAGGTCTTTACAGAGTTACTTACGATCCTTCCTTTCGGAATTACGGGATCAACATATATGTGGAACTCAGACAATCCTTCCTCTAGGAATTACAAGATCAACACACGTTCTTGAGTATCGAAGTCATCGGATCCGTTCTGAACCGAATTTCAAGGATGATACAATCCTACCACATTCACGGGGACTGAGATCTCCGGATACATTTTGAATCGAGGTTCAGGGATGATGCAATCCACCACTTTCACGGGGGCCGAGAACTCCGAATACATTTTGAACCAAGGTTCAGGGATGATGCAATCCACCACTTTCACGGGGGCTGAGACCTCCAGATACATTTTGAACTAAAGTTCAGGGATGATGCAATCCTGCCACTTTCATGGGGGGTGAGACCTCCAGATACATTTTGAACTGAATTTCAGGGATGATGCAATCCTACCACATTCATGGGGGTCGAGACCTCTGGATACATTTTGAACCGAAGTTCAAGGATGATGCAATCCCACCACATTCATGGGGATCGAGGTCACCAGATCACTTTTGGACAGATGTCCCGGGATGATACAATCCCTCTTCATTCTCGAAGACTAAGGTCTCTGGGTAACTTTTGGGCAAGTGCCCAGGGATGATACAATCCCACCACATTCTTGATGACCGAAGTCACCGGATCACTTCTAGACATATGTCCCGGGATGATACAATCCCTCTTCATTCTCGGAGACCGAGGTCTCCGGGTCACTTTAGGGAAAGTGTCCAGGGATGATACAATCCCACTGCAACATCACTACTCCCCCTTTCAAGGAAGGTCTTTCTAAACCACACCAAGCTTGTCTTGAAAGTGTTCGAACTTTACCTGAGACAGAGGCTTCATCAGTACATCATCATTCAAACCATCATCATCTACATCTTCAGTATGTGAATACTGAACTATCACCATATGTATCTCCAGTATGTGATTACTAAAAGCATCATCATCTATATCTTCAGTATATAAATACTAAAAGCATCATCTATATCTTTAGTATGGGAATACTTAAACATAAACATCTAAATCTTATCTCGTATGTAGAAATGCCGAATTTTTATGTGTTATAATCGGAACACAGGGTTCTCTGTTATCACAAATCTGGTTATCATATAGAATCATTGTAGTATCCATCTTCAAGTCAAAGAGACCTGATATCAGCTTTCGAAGCCATATGACTTCACAACTTAGTAAAGCAATCTGCTATGTATTTTGCTTCAGTCGTGCTACGAGAAACACTGGACTATTTCCTGCTAAACCATGAACTCATAGCAGACCCCAAACAAAAGCATCTACCTAATGTGATTTTCCTGTCTGAGATACTTCCAGCCCAATTTCCATCTGTGTAGCCATACAATCTATACTCATGGCTACCATCATAGTATAGACCAAAGTCTATAGTCCCTTTCAGATATCTCATCACATGTTTTGCGGTTACTAGGTGAACCCGTCTTGGTTGAACAAGATATTGACTTAAGGTGTTCACAGCAAAACAAATGTCTGGTCTGAAATTTGTTAAGTACATTAATGACCCAATGATCTGTCTATAATGAGTCACATCCACTAACTCTGATGAGTCATCAGCTAACAGCTTCAGGTTGGAGTCCATGGGTGTGGCCATGACTTTGCATTCCAACATATCAAATCTTTTTAAACTTTGCACTGCATACTTTCCCTGATTGAGAAAGATTCCTTCATATTTCTGGACCTAGGAAATAAAGTATTAGACCAAGGTATAAATTCTTCAGCGGAATTCTTCTTGCATTCTACAATTTGTTTCTCAATTCTTGTCAGAAATAGGTCATCCACATATAATAACAGGATGACAAGTTCATCTTCTACAACCTTGAGATAAAGGTTAGGATCAACTTTACTCTTGGCAAATCCCATGCTCGTCAGGAAACTATCTATTCTTCCATAACAAGCTCTGGGAGCTTGCTTCAGTCCATAGAGGGCCTTCTTCAACTTGCATACGTGAGTCCATCTGTCTTCAACTTCAAATCCTTGTGACTATTCGATGTAAAACTCTTCCTCAATCATACCATTAAGGAAGTCTTGTCTTTACTTCATCATGGAAGAAACTACCATGATAGTTCTGAAGAAAGTATACCTTGCTTCTTGGAGTAAGTGTCTCTTCAGAATTAATTCCCTCTTTCTGAGAGAAGCCACAAGTCTTTCCTTAGTTCTATCAGTAGCATATTTTATCTTACTGATCCATTTGGAAGATACCACATTCTTGCTTTCTAGTTTGAGTATTATATCCCAAACATCATTCTAGTATTCTTTCATCATAACATCTTTCATGAGTTCATCTTGTCAGGTCATCAACATATCCTAGTCTTCTGCATTCAATCTTGAAGGTTGGAACCCACTTTACTCTTGGTAAAGTCTCGATCCATCAGGAATTTGTGCATCATGTCGTACCATGTTGAACTCAGATATCTTCTATAGTCACTCCCCTTGAAGTGGAGTATCATCTTCCCTCTTCATTCTGTATAGGTGGTTCTATGCTTGACATATACTTGTCGATAGAGTATGTCATGTTAGTCTATTCTTTCAAAGGCAACTCACGAACTTTGCTTTGTACACTTCTTCTTGTAGATCCATATGGAAGATACTACGTACTTCCCTTTATGTCTCGAAATCATATCGTATACATCATTCCCCATGATCAATTGTTATTCTTTGATCATAGCTTCTTTCATAGCATTCTTTTCTTCATCTTGAGTTATCTCTCATACCCATGGTGGTATTCATCCTTCGAGGTGGATCTACCACTCTCTGGAGCTCTTTCTTCCATCATGGTGTCTCTAACCCTGGGAGCTTCATATTCATGTTCATTGGAGTGAATCTTGAATTGTCGTCACTTGTTCTTCAGAACAAATCTCATCCTTATTTTCTTTTAGGAGGTTGTACATGAACTTTCCTACAATTCAAATGCACTAGTTACATGGTTAGAACTATAGAACATATGCATAACGAAAAATTATTATGCATCATACAATTGTTTAGCCAATACAACATTCATCCATGTCTCATGGAAACTTTCTAGATGTCTTCCATCTTTACCATGACATCATTGAGATTGTGCACTAATCCAATATGTCAGCAAAGAGGTTTGATAAGTAGTAATGGAGAGTTGTATGGCACCATGAGCTGCTTACCCATCACAAGCATATTAGTAGTATACAATCATTAATGCAAACAATCTATCATGCATAATACATCAACTAAATATAATCAAATGCATAACAAAACAATATCATGCAAAGACAATTGAATACTTATCTTTTATTCATTTCATGGGTAGACTCCTTCTTGATCCTTCTACTTCATCATCTTCTTCATTCATGACATCATCATTTCTTATCCAAATGATAATATGGATAAGAGGTTCTTCAAGAATTTAGTTCTTCACATTACTCATTGCTTGAGGGATCTTCTTTGAATGGTGAGAGCTTGATATTCAATTGCTTCCACCTTCTTCTTCTCTTCTTATGAGTCGAGATTCTTCTTCTTCCTAGAGTCTGTTGAAAGTAATTACTTCCTTCTGGCACACATTCCTTTAATGAATGAATTCTATGATCCTGGGAGACCATTCAAGGTGGCTATCACCACTTCTGCATTCTCCAATTCTTCTTCTACCGCTTCAAGATGTTTTGCATTCTGGATCTTCACATTCTTCAACTGTTTTCTCAAATCCATCTTCTATTTAATGTTCTTATCTTCAAATATCTTGATCAAGGAATCAAACATATTCGGTGTCTTTAGGGAAGACACTGGTGGTACAAGTTGATCCATGATTGAATCAACAATGATCTTCTTGGCCTTGATCAAGTTCTTCTTGTGTAAGGCTTTGAGCCTCATCTCCTTCTGGAAATGGAACCTCTCTACTCATGAAGGTGTCCAATTCATTTTCTTCAGAGAGATCAAATGCTTCCATGCTTGGAAGTTGTCAACATCACCAAGCTTATCATCAAGCTGATGTGATATATCACTTTGAAATGAGAACCTCAAATGCAAATAACAAAGGATTAGATCTTACCGATTTGAGGTGTCCGTCCTGGTTCCGGAGCTGGCTAATCTAGGGTTTGCCACGAAAACCCTAATTTTCAAAACTTGGAATATTTCAGATTTGATTGGATATAAATATAGATATCTTCAAATGGAGTTTTCCAAAGTACTTCTTTTCTGAAAACAGTGGAGGGAAGCTCCCAGAACAGGAAGCCCTAGTTTTCCAATTTCTTCTACATAAATGCCTGTCACTGTTTTTGTGGTATATCCAAAATTACTGCTCCTCTATGTCTGAAATTTTGTACTGAGGTAACCTCACATGTCCCTGATTCAACACCATAGGTTTCATCAGAATTTGTTTCACCAATTGGGATTTATGATCATTTTCCCAATGTGCCTTGTTACAGGACTGTTCCAAACAGCGAAGTTGTACAGATTTCCACGTGTCACTGTTTCATATTCTAAGTCTGTAGTTCATACCACGAGAAGTACAGTCCGTGACCTTTCTGTAAAATCTTCAATAATTCCATTTGGACCTCGGTAGCCCAATATATTGCAATTATCCCTAGGTGTCCTGTTTAGGGATGAATTCTGGAAGAGGCTAGAACCCTAACTTGGAGGGATCATATATCCCAGAATATAGTGAATATGAGGCTGAATTTTGGACATAGTGTACATAAGGATTTTATCTTCATTATTTGCAATTTTCATTTCCTAAACATTCGCCAATCTCGGATATAGTGAATGTACCAAAACATAGCAGTTTTAGTATTTAGGGTTTTTCTAGCTCGGGGTCAAACTAGGGTTTGACTTTCCTGGAGTTTCACCCAACCAAAAATCTTGATCTAGGTCTCTAAACTTTGATTTTTATGAGGCAAGAAATCCTATGCTAGGCTCACTCAAAAATTCTTCTTCTGCAAGAAGCTCTAATTTCCCGCACCAAAAACTGAATATGCTCGGAATCGAATTCTGCTTCGACAGAAAGATGCACCCTTCAATGGAGATTCATCCTAGCCTTCTTTTGCTGATCGATTGTGGAGAGAGAACCAAAAAGTAAGAAACCCTAGATTCTGTATCTGCACAATGCCTTCTTTCAGGGTGGCTCTGAAACCATGTTAAATTTTTCATATGCTTAGCTAAGACATCAGTATTTCATTACATTTTCATAACAAAAGCATATAAACAGGATCACTGAAAGATAGACAAGCACAACCATACAAAAGGAACACAAATATTTATCCTGGGAAAACCCTAAAGGGAAAAACCCAGCAAAAGATTCCTCAATATAGATGCCCCAAAAAGATAAAAGATAAAACCAACAAGGAGATCAAAGCCTGATCCTCTTCCTTCTCTAGCTACTTCTCTTCTCCACTAATGCGCTACACAAGTGAGAATGTGTGTTCCAAATTAGGAGCACTGCACCTCTATTTATATTCATCTGTTCACTTAAGTTAACTCATCTTTCATGTAGGCTCGAGTTAATCATGTAGGCTTGAGTTACACATGTAGGCTCAAGTAACCACACTGGGGTGATAATGACCCACCTTTACAATTAAAGGGGACTACCTCATGACTCTTATTAGTTCTTCTGATTAGGAGCATCGGGGTACAAAGTAATACAAGTGTTTCTCCCTGTAGGACCATCAGGGACCACAAAGAGATACATATAGAATATTCTTCAAAGTTACAATATTTCAACATGTTGTACTCCAGAAACTGTAACTGCACTCCTCCTTAACCAAGGTAAAGGAGGATTAGGAGGATTGGTTGGATTACCTCTTCCTTCTATGGCCATATTGTCTCCTTCGGAATCCAGAGAATTATTATGGTCACTAGGTCTTGAACTATCTGGTGGAAAATCTGTAAGTGAAGGTGGTTGTCCAGATTTATTGGAAGTAATAAGCCTTCATGTAGTGTTGGTTTCAGTAATCCCTCTAGATGAAGGATTGAACTGATAATTTGGTCTTTCTACTCCTAACTCTTAAGCTATGGAAGATGATGTGTTATTTCTAGTCCTATGAGGTAAACTGAAATCAATAGGGGGAATACCAGTCTACTGAGAATAAATCCTAGTGAGAACTCTTCTAGACTCTCCTAAGGCTTGTTCTATTTCATGTGGAGTGTAAGGATAAGAAGAAAAATCTCTTTATAATATCTCTCTAATATCATTTACAAATAGGGAATCATTGATTTCGATTTTTGGAACAATTGAAGTATTTGAAACACCAGAATTATTAGATTTGTTGATCGGTAAGGGATTTGAACTAGCTATAAGGTTGTTCTGAACATTATCAGTCATTTGTAGTCACGGGCCCTCATTCTAGCACCATTTGTTGGCCGGATTTTCTGAATGAGGCCAACTAAGTACAATCATCCCACACAAGTCGCTTACTCCATCTTCCGATGTGTTTGGATTAGTTGATTCTCGTAGGTTGTGTTCCTGCTACCATCTAAGTTTCAATCTCTTAAGGAAAGTTCTACCACTTTAACATAGAAAAAGTATATTCTAAACTAATTAATAAAATCCAATATAAATCCTAATTAAAACAACTACATTAAAATTAACTGCTTATCTACAAACTATATTAATATGTCTACAATAAAATTCATATATAATAGCTACAAAATGCAAATTAATTGTTTATGTCTAATCTATTTTTTGCTCTCGTAACGAGAGTCTCTGTTTTGTTTTTGTTTTTTTGAAATATTTTGAAACAACCTTTTTAAAATATGAAAAATTACTAACTAAATGCAAAATCTATTTAATAGTTGTTAAATCATTAATATAAAAATTTAACTAAAAAAATTGAAAAAATTATGGCCAAGAGCAAATTACTAACTATGTTAACAGTTTATTGACCATATAAGTAACAAAAAGTTAAAAGTAGCTATGAAAGTAAAACTGTGATAGTTAATAAGATAACGAATTTCTATTGAATAATAATTTTATGATAAAAGAACTATTAATAAAAAATTATTTATAGCCTTAAAACATAAATTGTCAATAAACAATTAACATTCAATATTTGAATAATTGAATTTAAGGATGTTTAACTGATCAATCGAATACCTGTAGAAATATAGGTTAATCAACTAACAAGCTAATATATATATATATATATTTAGAGAGAGAGAGAGAGAGAGAGAGAGAGATGTAATATCACTCAGTCAAATTATTAATAAAAACTTAATAAAATGACAGATATAATATCTAAGTCAAACATAAAATATAATTTTGATTTGATTCATTCAACACAATCCATACTGTTAGTGCTAGAAATTGTTCCTAGACTACCACAAGAACAAGCTAACACAATCTCAAACATAAATAGAATAAAATTGGTTTTTAGGGTTTTGGTTTATAGTTTTGGTTTAAAACATCATCAGCAAGGAGGAAAAACAAGAACAAGCTAATACAGAACTAAATCATGCACTAGTAGATAAACTAGGGATCAAACACATCCCAATAAACCATAAACATCACACATGAAACATTAATTTCACCCACAGGCTATAAGCATTTACATGAATAAAACCTTTAAACAAGAAATTAAAGACTGATCAATCAACCTGATCAGAAATGAAATAGCATGGCAGGTAAAATGCCTTATCAGTTTATATATAATAAAAAAATAGTCATCCACTTACATAAGAGTTGTGAGTGCTAGCTTGAGATATCAAAGCACAAAAAGCCTCAACTTGAGTGAAAAATCGAACCCTACTAGCATCTGATTTCTTTCTTTTATCCTTGTTTCATCCCAAAATAGTTACATAACTAACTAACTGAATTTTAGGTTAAGATTCGAAACTATTACTAAGATGATTGTATTTTCAAAATAAACTATTTACTATTACAAAATTTAACTACATGACACATGTCAGTATTAATCCTTATAGGTTCTTGGCTGCTTCAGCCAGCAATGATATCCCTTCCGAGGCTTGTCATTTCCTCTTGGTTCTTAGTTGTTCTACTTCCAAGTCTTCAACCTTCTTCGATAACCTTTCATTTTGTTGGGTTAAATCCTAAATTGTTTGATTCAATTCCTTAAATTGATTTTGAGTCTGCTTCTTTCTTCTTAGAGCTTCCTTTGAAACAAAAATTAACTCTTGATAATAAGTGTTTATGTCATTTAAGTCCTCCCTTAACCTTTTGTTAGTCATGACTAAACCTTCGTTTGTCTTACTCAGAAAACTGATTTGATACTTGCACTGCTTCACTGTTTTCTGTAGATTCTCAACTTCGGAATATATGGATAGTCCCTCTTTTATTGTAGAGGTCTTGTTTGATAACCATGGAATGTTCATTTTTCTGAAAATCAAATTATCATCTTCATTTTCTTTATATGCTTCCTCTACATGAACTTCTAGAGGGCTATCTTTTTCAGTACTGCAAACCTTTGGTTTTTCTGCATCCTTGTCTTTGTCTGGTGACTACTTTAGGGTTACTAAATGTTCCTTCTTACTCTGAACTAGCTTAGAATATAGGCCTTCTTCATCCTCCAAGTCTTCTTGAGATGATGAGTCTTCAATTACAGTCACCTGCTCTTTAGCAAACTTTGGATTTAAAATCTTTTTCATTCCAAGACTTAATTTGTATTTTGCTCTTGTTTTAGGTCTCCATCTCGTTTCTACTCCTCCTAGCATTACTAATGATTTTCCTTGATACTTAACAGTTGAAAGTTTTACCATCTCACATTTTAATCCTGTTGTAAATTACTCTTCTTTAGATTTTTCACCTGAACTCTGTGGGTTATCAGCTTTCAAATTGTCTGTAACAGGAAACTCCATTATACTTTCTTATACATCTATGATATTTTGATTATGTTCTAAATAAATCTTACCCTCTTCTTGCTTTGTATCAACTCTATGACTTTATTCTATATTCTCTGAAAATTGCTCTTGATTTTCATCAATTGTTCCTCTGCTCTCTTCATGCACAGAGCCTTCAAATTTCTGGATTGAATCTTCTTCTTGAATATTGTCTTTCACCAGATATTCAACTATTTCTCTTTTTAATCTCTTTGCAAGGTAATGTTGTTTGTTCATTTGTCTCTTCTTGGGTTGACCTTCTTCTTGAGTATGAATACCTGACCAAAACATAAAGTGTTCCCAAGTTCTACATTTTTTCTAAAGAACTGTGTCAACAATCAATTTTAAAAGTCCATGATGAAAGATAGACTGTTGAGTGTGATATTTATGCCCTTTTACTCTATCTAACAGTTTTTGCAGGCTCTTCAAAAAGAAAAAGGGTAAATTCATTTTGGACTCTTGATTTAGATGTTGGAGGAACCTAATGTGATACTTGAAAACTAAGGCAAATCTACCTCCACAGGTAATGTAACTCTGTAGAATTCTGATAACCTCTCTCCATTTAGGCTTGAATTTATGTGACTAAACACCCTTGCCCCAGTCTAAGGTTCCAACCTTTGGCAATAAGAAATCTCTTGACTTGAAAGTAAAAGGTATCTTCTTAAACCAAAATTCTCCTTCACCTGCTATACCTATGGCTTCTTCAATTAACTCTCTGGTGAGTTCTAATTTGAGGGTTTCAAATGAAACAGTGTTCTTATCAACACCTTGTGCAAATATGTATGACAATGCTAGGCTGAAAACATTAATTCTCTAGAAAAACTCAAACCAACCATCCCTTTGAAAAATTGTTGCACACTTAGGAAACTCTTCTGCCCAGATGGTATCCATGGGCTCAACTCTATTTTTTTTACCACTCTTTTTCATTTTTGTTGTGAAACCCTAACCTATGAATTTCTTTCTAAAACAGTTGAAAAATATTTTCGAAAATGATTCACTATAGCAATGAAACTGATAGTTGAGTAAAATTGGGACAATAAATTTAGAATTTTTTTAAATTGGCCCTACAAACTAACCCTCTCTCAATGAAAATCACAATTGAGTTAATGATTTCTATATCTAGTTGCACACCTGTCATGATGATGATCTAAACTATTGAACATGCACTCTCATGTCTTCATATGTGTCCAGCAGACCTCCACAACTCTCTCTTCAACAACCACGACTACCCCCAATTCCTTCAATATTTTTTGTGAAATTAAAAAAAAAATGACAGATGAGCACACAATCTTCAACAATCCTTGCAACTGCTCGTTCAACTATCACTATCATTAATGGGTTCTGAACCTGCACATTCTTATGTGTTCATGGGATTCCACTGATTCAACTTTCCTACTACCACGATTCTCCTTCATAACCCTTTCTTCCTTTCATACACCTGTCAAAATGATTACTGAGCTCTATACACGTATCAGTCTATCCTTACAGGTGTAAAACGATTCCTTCTACTTTCGATTACTTGGCAGCACCATTATTTGCCATGGTTTCACAAAACGAGATTCTTGTAGCGCTATCATTCTTTAACCTTCACTCCTGCGCTACAGGAATCCTCTTTTGCATAATTTTAACCAATGCTTTAAGAAAAGGGTTAGTAATAAAGCATCATACTTGAAATAAACTTTTATTATAAGCTTTTGAAAGTTTAAAGATGTGCATATTAACTAATAAGCCCAAAAGACAAACCTTAAGACGAAAATAATGAAATCATTGAACCATTAAAAGCATTAAATCCAACAAAAACCATTGATTGTCAAAAATTCTTAAAACCAACATAAAATGTAAAATCATAATAAACTAAAGGTTGAAAATTAGGAAAAAAAGATCAGATAAACTAAGAACAAAATCTAGTTCTAACAGTGGCTCTTGATGCGGGATGAAGTCCTCCTTATGAGGCTTCAAGAACCTGTAGACCAGTGCCTCATGCCATCTAATTGATCCTATCTGCTACTCTGCAAAAATTCCAATGGGTTATGGAGTCTTTATTCAATCTCTATCACACCGATATATACAATTAAAGACAGGTATTTTACCTTCATTAGCTGTAAAAGTGCTTGAGGAATCAACTATTCACTGTTAGAATAATCAACCCATAGTTAGCTACCTTAGACATTAATTAATCCATTTTTTGTCTTATTTGCCTAGTTTCCATATTCCACCTTATGCAAGTTGTCCTCCACACATCCATAGTGGTAAAACTTGCTAATTTTGAGTCATGGAGCACTTGGGAAACCTCCTGGAATCAAATCTACTTTATTCATGGCCTCCCTAGCGCATGTCTGCTTTTTCTGCTTTATTGCCTGCTTTTTCAGTGTTTTAAGGCAATTGGGAAAGTTTGACTAGGTGAAGTTAACTTGTTTTTTGTCCTCATCATCCTCCACTCTTTTCTCCTATTAAAAGAATGTATGATTTGTCCTTCCACCACCTATTAGCTTGCCTAATTGATTTTTCCAATTCGTGAGTTCCTAGACAGATTTGGAAAGTGCTTTATGCACCTATGGGGGATTTGCTTAGATTTAGTAAGCTTGCTTTTGACTAAATTCGAATGGCATCTTCATGCATTTGAAACTCTCATGTAATTATTTATTGTGGCAGCCTATTACTTCACAGGGTTGGCTATTGTACACTTATTCAATACATATTAGTGTTCAGCTCCATATTCAATCTCTTTTGTGAGTAATTTGCATGTGTAATTGGCAATTGTTGTGAGTGTAATTGTTCTAACACCTGGGTTCAATTTCCACATGGTATCAGAGCCTTTGTAGATCGATTTCTCTCCTTCCAATTTGTTTTGCAGGTTTGACATCATTGACTGGCAGCATTCTGCTGACTGACGGGACAATTTATGAGCTATGGATCAATCTCAGAAGATCATCTTGACTCCATTTAACTTCTTTGAATGGAAACCAGAGATGGATATACTGTTGAGAGTGAAAGGCCTCTACAAAGTGAATATGGCAACAGAAGCAAAGCCCAATGCAGCTACAAGAAGATTAAATGGCACAACAGGAGGGATGAGGCCTATGGTCTCCTGTGTCTGAGTATATCCAGAGACCTCCTTTTCCATCTTGGTGGATTGACATCACTGAATGAATTATGGGAGAAGCTTGTTGATATTTTTGGAAATACGGATGAGATGAGGGGACATCAAATTGAAAATGAAATGATCTCCCTGAGTCCCAATAGCTTTGAATCCCTGCAACTCTATTTTTCCAAGTTTAAAGCACTTGTTTTGCAACTAAAACAATGTGGGATCGAAAAGAAGGATGATCAGCTGGTCTTGGCCATACTCTCGAAGCTTGGACCTGACTATTCAGTGTTTATTTTGACCTTCTATGCCACAAATTTGACAGCTCGAGCCTAGAAAAAGCCTATCCTTGCAAATTTCATGGAATATCTCACACAAGAACAAGATAAATTGGTGATGATGGGCACCATCAAACCTTCCAAAGACCAAGCTATGGTTGCTGGAGATTCTAGGGTGGATTCAAAAAGCAAGAAGAAAGCTAAAAATCCACCTGAGCAAAAGATAGACAAGAACAAGTCTCCAGAGGAGCCTCAAGGTTCCAAGAAGAACCCCCAGAAGAAGAATAACAAAGGAGAAATGAGCAAGTGCGCATATTGCAGTAAGGGAAATCATTCTAAGAGCTCATGCATGAAGAAGCAAATAGACATGCTGACCCAACTCCTGGAGAAGAATGGCATCTCCCTTCCAGACAGCTCAAAGAAGAGGGAAGGAGGATCAAATTCAAAAGATAGAGAGAGAGTTCATGCATTGGTTGCTGGCACATCAAGCTCACCTAGTTTCATCATTGATTATGGAGCTTCAAGACATATGGTTTCAACCAAGGATTCATTCACCTCACTTGACATGTCGAAAGTTCCACCAATAGTATTGGGAGATGACTCTCTCACTGAAAGTTTGGGAAAAGGGAGGATTGATCTTGACCATGGTAAGTTCAGCAATGTGTTGTATGTTCCAGGTCTTGCCTCTAACCTCTTATCAGTGTATTAGATGACCCACACAGGGTCTCCAAAGAAGGTCATATATTCCCCTGATGAAGTTGAGATCACAAAGATCTCAAGTGGTAAATTCATTGCAAAAGGAGTTGCAAATCATACTTCGAAGGTATACATGTTCTCACACTTCCTACCCTACTCAAACCCCTTTGCTCTTCTGATTCATGCTAATGAGGCAAGCAAGCTTTGGCATGAAATATTTTGCCACCTAAATTACAAGTATCTTTCTGATCTTAGTGAAAAATAAATGGTCATAGGGTTACCAAAGATTAAGTTTTCCAAAGGAGTCTGTCAAGGTTGCATCCTAGGAAAACACCCAGAGCATAAATTTGAGAGAGCTAGTCATGAGAGAACCTCTGCACCTCTTGAGTTGATCCACAGTGATGTTGCTGGACCATTTCCTCATATGTAAATGAGTCAGGCCAAATATGCATTGGCATTCATAGATGAATTTTCCAGGTATTGCTGGTTTTACTTCCTAAAACACAAGTCTAAAGTTTTTGGCCTCTTCAAAGTCTCTAAGGCTTTGGTTGAAAACCAGTCTGGGAGGAAACTCAAGGTCCTCAGATCTGACAATGGTGGTGAGTATGTCAAGTCTTATTTTATTCAATATTGTGCAGATACAGGTATTCAGATGCAGCATTCTATCCCTTACACACCACAGCAGAATGGTGTTGCTGAGAGGAAGAAAAGATCATTGAAAGAGATGGCAACATGCATGATGGAGGCTAATACTTTGCCACCAAAGTACTAGGCTGAAGCTATAAAATATGTAGCCTATATCTAGAATATTGTGCCTCATAAACAGCTTGATGATATGACTCCTTTCGAAGCATGGAGTGGGCACAAGCCAGATGTGACCCATTTCAGGATTTTTGGCTCAAGGGCTTGGGCTAGAATTCCAACAGAAAAGAGGAAGGCTTTGCAGCCCCAAATCCAAGAGTTTCTATTTGTTGGGTACTATGAAGATTCAAAAGGGTACAAGCTGATCAATTTGAGCACAAACAAAGCCTTCATTGAAAGGTGTGTTCAGTTTCAAGAAGAGCCCCTAGCAGCAGTGGAAGTTGGAGAATCCTCTTCACCACCAGAACCTCTGAATGTAAGTGAAGAGATAGTTGAACATGCTGATTCTGATATGTATAATAATGGTGATTTGATTGCAGATCCTAATAGTCCTACAAGACCAAAATGGGCAGCCAAGACCATTCATGCAGTTAGAGAACTAGCTGGAAATCCTAATGATCCTAGGAGGACCAGATCTCAGTTTGAGAGTGCTTTGTGCATGAAAGATCCTATGTTTGCAGAGAAATGCTATCTGATGATTGAATCATATCCATAGACATATGAATATGTAGCAAAATATCCAAGATGGCAAACATCCATGGAAGAAGAGTTCAGCTCACTCCAGAAGAGCAACACTTGGGAGCTAGTTGATCTTCACCCAGGGAGGAAGCTAGTTCAATGTAAGTGGGTGTACAAAACCAAATTTGCTGCTGATGGTTCACCTTTGAAGTACAAGGCCATATTGGTAGCCAAGGGCTACTCATAGGTTCATGGCATAGACTACAATGAGACCTTTGCACCAGTGGCAAAGATGGACTCCATCAGGCTAGCCTTAGCCATTGCAGCTTCAAAGCAATGGGAGGTACACCACATGGATGTGAAGTGTGATTTCCTGAATGGAGATCTCACTGAAGAGATATACATGCATCAGAATCAAGGATTTTGTACTAACCCATCTCTTGTGTGCAGGCTAAAGAAGTCATTGTATGGGCTTAAGCAAGCCCCCAGGGCTTGGTATGCCAAGATTGATAGCTTTCTGCTATCACTAAATTTTGTTCAATGCAAATCAGATCCAAATGTCTATTTGAAGCTGATTCATGGTTCATTAATGATCATTGTTTTGTATGTTGATGACCTTCTCATTACAGGAAGCTCAAAGGATGAAATTGCTTCCTTGAAGGATGCAATGAACCATGCCTTCTCAATGACAAATTTGGGCTTATTGAGCCAATTCTTGGGGCTCGAGATTGCTCAAACAAAAGAAGGAATCAAAGTACATCAGTCCAAGTATGCCTTGGATTTGCTGAACAAATTCAAAATGAAGGATTGCAAGCCAAGCAAGACTCCTTTCCTTTCAGGAGTTAAGCTTGAAGAAGTTGATTCTTCACCTATGGTAAACAATACATTGTATAGGCAATTTATTGGATGTTTTTTGTATCTTACACATACTAGACCTTATATTTCTTATGCAGTAAGTGTGGCTTCAAGATACATGGATCAGCCTCATGAGATCCATTGGAAAGCAGCCAAAAAGGATCCTTAACTTTGTTCAGGGAACAAGGACTCATGGGATCTTCTATAAAGCAAAATCTGATCTTGATTTGATTGGGTTTACTGACAGTGATTGGGCAGGTGACACCACAGATCAAAAGTCAACATCAGGATGTGTGTTCATGCTTGCAAAAGGGCATATCAGCTGGTCAAGCAAGAAACAGAGTGCCATTGCACTCTCATCTACAGAAGCAGAGAAAAGAGGAGTTGTAAATGCAACAACTCAATGTTTATGGTTGCAGGGGTTACTTGGAGAGTGTGGATTCGAATCAGAATACTCAAATACTATCTATTGTGATAATCAAAGTACCATTCAAATCTGTAATGATCCAGTTCAAAAGCAGAGAACCAAACACATCGAGATCCATATGCACTACATCAGACAGCTTGTGCATGATGGCATCATTCACCTACTCTTCTGTTCATCTTCAGAACAAGTAGCAGATATCTTCACCAAATTTTTTTGTGAGAAGACATTCAACAATCTCAAATCACTACTGGGGATTGTTGATCATGCTGTGAAGCATGAGTGATGACAAGATTCCAAAAAAAAAATTATAGTCCATGTTTAAGGGAGGATTTTTCCCACTGGGTTTTTGCCTCTTTCCTTGGTTAAATGGACATGCAGTATGTAAAGGGTGACTAAGCCTTGTTTCTAGGCCCTAAAAAATTTTGATATATTACTCATAATTCAGGCTTAATGGGGGGTGTTAGAATAATCAACCCATATTTAGCTACCTTAGACATTAATTAATCCAATTTTTGTCTTATTTGCCTAGTTTCCATATTCCACCTTATGCAAGTTGTCCTCCACACATCCATAGTGGTCAAACTTGCTAATTTTGATTCATGGAGTGCTTGGGAAACCTCCTGGAATCAAATCTGCTTTATTCATGGCCTCCCTAGTGCATGTCTACTTTTTCTGCTTTATTGCCTGCTTTTTCAGTGTTTTAAGGCAATTGGGAAAGTTTGACTAGGTGAAGTTAACTTGTTTTTTGTCCTCATCATCCTTCACTCTTTTCTCCTATGAAAAGCATGTATGATTTTTCCTTCCACCACCTATTAGCTTGCCTAATTGATTTTTCCAATTCATGAGCTCCTAGACAGATTTGGAAAGTGCTTTATGCACCTATGGGGGATTTGCTTAGATTTTGTAAGCCTGCTTTTGACTAAATTCGAATGGCATATTCATGCATTCAAAACTCTCATGTAATTATTTATTGTGGCAGCCTATGACTTCACAGGGTTGGATATTGTACACTTATTCAATACAGATTAGTGTTCAGCTCCATATTCAATCTCTTTTGTGAGTAATTTGCATGTGTAATTGGCAATTGTTGTGAGTGTAATTGTTCTAAAACCTGGGTTCAATTTCCACATTCACTGGATTAGACAATTCCTCACCTTCAAGGTCTGTAATATGAAAGTATTGTTCTCCAACAGCTTTGAAGTTATGAAAGGACCAAACTATATATTATCAAATTTACCATGCTTACCTTTTTGTTCCTTTTGGGCATCCCACCTTAAAACCATGTCTCCACAAGAAAATGTATTCTCCTTAATCTCCCTATCAAACCTTTCTTTGATTTCCTTTTTGTACATTTGAGCCTTTTCTTCTACAGCTTCACGTTCTTGTGGTAATTCTATAAGTGAAAAAATTCTCCTTTGAATATCATTAGGTTCCTCCAAATTATCTTTAAATAATTTCATTATTGGAAGACCTAGCTGAACTGGAAATACAGCATCAGTTCCATACACTAATTGAGTTGGAGAGGAACCAATTGCCTTCTTATTAGTTATCCTATCTGCCCAAAGTGCATATTTTAGCATTGAATCCCATGACCTCTTATTCTGACTTAACAGCTTTCTAATGCTCTAAAATGTGTTTTTATTTGTTGATTCAGCTAACCCATTTTTCTAAGGGTAATAAGGTGTAGAATATTTTAGAAAAAATCCATTTTGTTCACAGAATGTAACCATAGCCTTAGACTTGAAGGCTTTAGCATTATTAGTCAGAAATCTTTTAGGGCACCCAAACCTACTTAGAATATTCTCTTGAATAAAATTAATTATCACCTTATCAGTTGCATTCCTAGTAGGAATGGCTTCTACCCATTTGGAAAAAAAATATGTGGCTGTAAGAATCCATCTATGTTGTCCAGAAGAAGCAGGGTTTATTTCACGTATAAAGTCTAAAACCCACTACTGGAAAGGAGCATTAAATACAATGGGATTTAAAGGTAAAGACACAAGTTTTTGTTTACCAGCAAACTTTTGACATGGAACACAAGCTCTTACCTGCTGATATACATCAGAAAAAGAGAAGGCCAATAGTACCCAGACCTCAAGATTTTATAAGCAGTAGCCTTCTAGTATTTATGTCCTCCACAAGCACCCTCATGTGATTCTGAAATAACTTCCTCAATTTCTAACTTGTCTAAACATATGAGCAATACCCCTCATGGATCCTTCCAAAGTAATTGTTGATCTATTAAATAGTATTTAGTGGCCTTCAACTTCAGTGATCTAACTGCTTTTTTATCTAAATGTTCAGGACATTGTATTAGTTGCCTTCTTATTAGTTATCCTATCTGCCCAAAGTGCATATTTTAGCATTGAATCCCATGACCTCTTATTCTGACTTAACAGCTTTCTAATGCTCTGAATAATGTTTTTATTTGTTGATTCAGCTAACCCATTTTCTTGAGGGTAATAAGGTGTAGAATGTTTCAGAAAAAAAATCCATTTTGTTCACAGAATGTAACCATAGCCTTAGACTTGAAGGCTTTAACATTATTAGTCAAAAATATTTTAGGGCACCCAAACCTACTCAAAATATTCTCTTGAATAAAATTAATTATCACCTTATCAGTTGCATTCCTAGTAGGAATGGCTTCTACCCATTTGGTGAAAAAATTTGTGGCTGTAAGAATCCATCTATGTTGTCCAGAAGAAGCAGGTTTTATTTCGCCTATAAAGTCTAAACCCCACTGCTGGAAAGAAGCATTAACTACAATGGGATTTAAAGGTAAAGACACAAGTTTTTGTTTACCAGCAAACTTTTGACATGGAACACAAGCTCTTACCTAATAATATACATTAGAAAACAGAGAAAGCCAATAGTACCCAGACCTCAAGATTTTATAAGCAGTAGCCTTCTAGTATTTATGTCCCCCACAAGCACCCTCATGTGATTCTGAAATAACTTCCTCAATTTCTGACTTGTCTAAACATATGAGCAATACCCCTCATGGATCCTTCCAAAGTAATTGTTGATCTATTAAACAGTATTTAGTGGCCTTCAACTTCAGTGATCTAATTGCTCTTTTATCTAAATGCTCAAGACACTATAAATATACTAAGAAATAAACTATGTCAGCATACCAAACTGAGTCTGCATACCTGTCCATAACTTGCTCTTTGTCTTGCCTAGCTTGCAATTTTTCTGGTACTGATTGTTCTGCCATCAAATGGAGACCAAGAGCTTCACAATTTGAGTCTACTAACAATTTAGCCAAACCCTGTCCCTTCACTAGCTTAGTAGGCTTGATTTCCACATCATACTCCATAATCTTTGCAATCCATTTCCCCCTCTTTCCTTCAGAATTTGGATGAGTCAAAATGTCTTTTATAGCAACATTAGGAACATAAGCAATGATCTTTGAATGTAAAATATAAATTCTAAAAAATTTCAGTGCTTTTTACCAATGAATATGCTTGCTTTTCCAAAATACTATACTTCAATTCTGAATCCCTGAGAGTCTTACTAAAGAAAGCAATTGGCTGCTCCATCCCTTCTGCATTTTTCTGTAATAAAACAACAGTTATTGTATCCTGTGATGCAAAGGAAAAAGTCAGAAAATATTTTGAAAAATCAGGGCTCACCAACAGTGGAGCTTCTGTAAGGGCCTTCTTTATCTTCTCAAATGAATTCTTAGCCTCTACTGTCCATTTCACTTCTTGATCTTTCTTCAACATAGTTGTTATATGTTTTATAGTTTCGACAAAATTAGGAATAAACCATCTCAGAAAATTAATCTTAACAATAAATGACTGAACATCCTTCTTACTTCTAGGAAAATTGATTTTTAAAATGGCTTTAAATCTCTAATGGTCAATTGTTATTCCATCTGCTGAAACCAAATGTCTCAAAAGTTTTCCCTCCTGAATAGCAAAGTGTGGCTTCTTTGGATTTTAGTGACTGTACATATTTCCTGCATTTCAAAAAGGTTTGTTTGAGGTGCTTTAGATTTTCTTCATCAGACTCTGAAAATACTATAATGTCATCCAAATAAATCACAACAAACTTTTCTTTCTCCCCAACAAAGGCTATATCCGTAGCTCTTTGAAATGGCACACCAACATTCATTAGACCAAATGGAATTTTGTCATACATGAAAGTACCCCAAGGAGTGGTAAAATTTGTCTTCTCCCTGTCATCTGGATGCATAGCAATCTAATTATACCCAGAAAATCCATCCACCATTGACATTCTCTGAGAACCCATTACTTGATGCAAAACCTGCTCAATCTTAGGTAATGGGTAATTGTCTTTTAGTGAAGCTCTGTTTAGATTATGAAAATCCACACATAATCTTATCTCCCCATTCTCTCTCCTGGATGGAACTAGGTTAGCCACCCATGATGAGTATCTAAGTGGAACAATGATTATTGCATCCAATAATTTTTTAACCTCCTTCTCTATGACTAGGAATAAAGCAGGGTTTATTCTTCTTAAATTCTATCTGGAAGGTTTTACATTAGGATTTAAAGGGACTTTATGTTGAATAATATTGGTGTCATAAGTTTTCAATTCCTCATAAGACCAAGCAAATACATCAACATGATCCTTCAACAATTTCATGTACCTGCTTCTTTGTTCAGCTGAAAAAGATTTTGAAATTTTCACCATTCTAGGCTGCTCTTATGTGCCAATATTACATTCTACAACATTCTCTTTTGAATATTGCATTTCTGGTTTCAGAGGAGTATCATCTTTTGAAAAAATTATTTCAAGGGGGACCAATCCTTTGGGAATAAAATTGCTTTTCAATTCAATAATTTTATGTCCAACAATTTCATTTTCTGAACATTCATCAACCTCTTCAACTTCCTCCTCCTCATCTTGATCAATCAACATATTTGAAAACTCACCAGTCAATTCCAGAAATTTCTTTATTTCTATGTCATCTTCAAAAACCCTCCATTGTTTGATATTATCAAGTACTGAAGGTCTGTATCTGACTTCAATGGGATACTTTAACTAAGTTTGTTTTGGAATTATGAAATATGTGGCTGCTAAGGCAAGTGAATCAGCTGTCTGATTATGATCTCTGGGAATAAAGGTAATGTTAAGTGCAATAAAAAAATTATAAATCATGTCCCACACCTCATTCCTATATACTTTCAACAAATCCTGCTTTACTTGATATTTGTCCCTTACCTGCTAGACAACCAATTCGAAGTCACCATAAACAGAAATTTGTTGAATGCCCAGGTCTTTTGCAGCATTTAAACCCAATAGCAATGCCTCATACTATGTTGTATTTTTTGTGGTTACAAACTCCAATTTATACATCAAACTTATCATCTCACCATCAAGGGAAACCAAAACAATACCTACTCCAGCTCCTTCTTTAGATGAAGAACCATCAAAATACATTTGCCACAACTCATCCCTTTGTTCAACGGAGCATTTGAATGGATTTTCTTTTTCAACCTGCAACATACCACTAGTATTATCATCACTGAAATGCAACATGCATGAGCCTAGATCCTTTTCTACAGCATAAAGTGGATGGTTTATTGGATTCATGTCATTAGTGACAATGTAAGAATACTATAATTCTCTATACAATCTCCTATTCTATCCTCCAAAAAAAGGGATTGTTGCATATGATAAATCCATTTGTAAAGTACCCCCCCCCCACCCCCCCCGCCTTCTTGGCACAAGATATTGAAAGTAACATTCCAAACTTAGGAGCAATATATGCTACCACAACATCCATGATGACACTTTTCATAGGTAACTATGTTAAATTTACCACCATATCCTTAATCACTCCCAAACATTTAACAACCCTGGAATCAAATGCATATAAGTCTTGATAGGGTTGTGTAATACTTAACCTTAAAGCCTCCATAACTGTCTTAGGCATCAAATTGTGAGAAGCACCAGAATCAAGTAAACAATTATGAATCATATGATCATGAATTGTCAATTTTATATAGAAAGGTGGAGATGAGTTTGAATCACTTTCAGTTTTATCAGCTAATGCAGAACAAATAAAAATTCTAGGATGTTCCTCTTGTAAGTTCACAGTATCTGAGGGTATTTGATTAGCAATTGCACCTATCATTTTGAGAGCTGGATTTCTATAGCATGGATTCTTCATTAACTCAGTAAATGGGACTGGAATCTTGATTTTACACAATTCATTTTCAAAATTGAATGTCTGCACATCCCTGTTTATCTCTTCAATATTTGTGGTTTTATTTGACTCACCATGATCTATTCTTTTATCATGTGCTTGACTAGAAGATTTTTTAGGAGATGAAACTGTTTTCTTCTTCAGAATCTAAGCTACCTGTTTTGGGCCAGACCTCAAATTATTAGACCTTGTCGGTTCGGACTAACCTGTTTCTTCTGAAACTTAAGGAGCCAAATCATTTTCTCTTTGGTAAACATTTTCATCAAAAAATTCAAAATTTAGATATTCATCTTCTGTTAAGAAACCTTCAGCTGAAAATTCTCCAAAATAATTCATTTTTTTATTTAACTCTTCATACTGCATATCTTCACCCTCTTCAGTTTCATTTATCATATTGTCTTGCAGAGGAGGGGGAACTGTTTAATCTTCATTTTCTCTCCTCTCCCTCTGTATATCATTGTTTCTTCACTCTCTAGGGATAAATTTGGGTGCAAGCTAACCTCTAAATTGATTAGGATTATTAGGGTTTATTTCTCCCTCTTATGCAGGTCTGTTTGAATTCTTTTCCATTTCTAATTTATTAAGCTTTGTTGTTAAGATTTTGACTAATTTAGCCATTTCATCAATTTTATTATCAGGAAGATGCTGGAATCACTTATTTCTTACCCTTTCTATCATATCTTTGCTGATCTAAACTCACTTCGAGTTTGTTTGAAGCTAGGATATTGGAATCTACCTCTAAAGCAGCTTCTTGCATGTTCAATAAGGTAACTGGTCTCCTCTCTCTCAGGTGTAAAGAGAATTCATGATCAAAATCATTTGCATAAGTAAGATTTGTTGAAGCTTCAGAGGGTTTAATTTCTGCCAGAATCCTACCATACATCTTGTTAAATCTTTTAGAAAAATCTGCTATGGTTTCATCTTTCTTCCTCAAGGCTCCAAACTCAGTAATATAGTAAGTGTGATCTTTTGTGTCACCCGATTGCCTCATAAATGCATCTTGTAGCTCTTCTATCAAGGTGATTGAATTTTTTGGTAATTCCCTAAACCACTTCCTAACTTCCCTATCTAGACTCTGCACAAACACTCTCATCCATACATCTTTTGCTTCAATGTTTTGGTTGTCTACATAACTAAGAAAGGCATCCCAATGCTCTTCAGCAATTGTTTCTCCATGTCCATTGAACCTTGGCAAATATTTCTGATAATCCCCTCCTGGAAGGGCATTCAATGGCTGAGGAAGGACTAATGGTGAATACCTAGCAGATACCATTCTATCCATCATGTTCAAAGGTTGTTGTCCTGCCATTGTGGAACTACTAGGTTTTAGTGAAGGAAAAGATTTGTTTACTAGACTGGAACTTGGCTGAAAAGGGATTTTTCTGGTTTTGAATTGAAACAAATGGATCTTTCCAAGAGTCTGATTTTTTGCTTTCTTAAAGGACTGTGGGTCAGTAAAAACCTGGAAGCTGCTAACTGGTAAAGTAGGTATTGACCATGACAAATTTTCTTTTTTCTCTTCTGAATGTGAAAAAGGTGATTTTAGGTCAAAAAACTCAAAAGTATATAAAGCAGGAGAAGACTGTGGTCTCTGAATTTTTCTAGATTCCTTCAAAATGTGTTCTGGATCAGGAATACCTGGACGTAAAGGTGAAGTAGGTTTTCTCCTGGTTTCGATCCTTCTGGTAGCCACTGTGGACACTGCTTGCTGAAATAGTAGTCTAAAATATTTGTTGATTTTGCTCACCCTTCAAAATCAGTTGAGTGATGAAAACCCAGGGAACATATACCTTCAGTTTCGTCCTCGACAACGGCACCAAATATGTTAGTGCTAGAAATTGTTCCTAGACTACCACAAGAACAAGCTAACACAATCTCAAATAGAAATAGAATAAAATTGGTTTTTAGGGTTTTTGCTTATAGTTTTGGTTTAAAACTTCGTCAACAAGGAGGAAAAACTATAACAAGCTAATACAGAACTGAATCATGCACTAGTAGATAAACTGGGGATCAAGCACATCCCAATAAACCATAAACATTACACATGAAACACTAATTTCACCCACAGGCTACAAGCATTTACATGAATAAAACCTTTAAACAAGAAATGAAATTGTAGAATGAGAAATCAACCTGATCAGAAATGAAACAGCATGACAGGTAAAATGTCTTATCAGTTTAAATATAATCAAAAAACAGTCATCCACTTACATAAGAGTTGGGAGTGCTAGCTTGAGATATCAAAGCACAAAAAGCCTCTCCTTGAATGAAAATTTGAACCCTACTAACATCTGATTTCTTTCTTTTATCCTTTTTTCATCCCAAAATAGTTACATAACTAACTAACTGAATTTTAAGTTAAGATTCGAAACTATTACTAAGATGATTGTCTTTTCAAAATAAACTATTTACTATTACAAAAGTTGACTACATGACTCCTGTCAGTAGTAATCCTTATAGGTTCTTCACTGCTTCAGCCAGCAATGCTATCCTTTCCAAGAATTGTGATTTCCTCTTGGTTCTTTGTTGTTCTGATTCCAAGTCTTCAACCTTCTTCGATAGTCTTTCATTTTGTTGGGTTAAATCCTGAATTGTTTGATTCAATTCCTTAAATTGATTTTGAGTTTGCTTCTTTCTTCTTAGAGCTTCCTTTGAAACAGAAATTAACTCCTAATAAGGAGTGTTTATGTCATTTAAGTCCTCCCTTAACCTTCTATTAGTCATGACTAAACCTTCGTTTGTTTCACTCAGAAAACTGATTTGATACTTGCACTGCTTCACTGTTTTTTGTAGATTCTCGACTTCAGAATCTATGCATAGTCCCTCTTTTACTGTAGAGGTCTTATCTGATAACCATGGAATGTTCATTTTTTTCTGAAAATCAAATCATCATCTTCATTTTCTTTATATGCTTCCTCTATAGGAACTTCTAGAGGGCTATCTTTTTCAGTACTACAAACCTTTGGTTGTTATGCATCCTTGTCTTTGTCTAGTGATGACTTTAGAGTTACTAAATGTTCCTTCTTACTCTGAACCACCTTGAATCTAGACCTTCTTCATCCTCCAAGTCTTCTTGAGATGATGAGTCTTCAATTACAGTCACCTTCTCTTTAGAAAACTTTGGACCAAGCCTTAATTTGTTTTCTACTCTTGTTTTAGGTCTCCATATTGTTTCTTCTCCTCCTAGCATTACTAATGATTTTCCTTGATACTTAATGGCTGAAAATTGTACCATCTCACATTTTAATCCTGTTGTAAATGACTCTTCTTTATATTTTTCATGTGAACTCTGTGGGTTATCAGCTTTCAAAATGTCTGTAACAAGAAACTCCATTATACTTTCTTATTCATCTGTGATATTTTGATTCTTTTCTAAAGAATTCTTCCCCTCTTCTTGATTTGTATCAACTCTATGAATTTTTTCTATATTCTCTGAAAATTGCTCTTGATTTTCATTAATTGTTCCTATGTTGTCTTCATGCACAGAGTCTTCAAATTTTTGGATTGAATCTTCTTCTTGAATAATGTCTTTCACCAGCTCTTCAACTATTTCTCTTTTTAATCTCTTTGCAAGGCAATCTTGTTTGTTCATTTGTCTCTTCTTGGGTTGACCTTCTTATTGAGTATGAATACCTGACCAAAATACAAATTGTTCCCACGTTCTACCTTGTTTTCTGAAGAATCGTGTCAACAATCAATTTTATAAGTCCATGATGAAAGATAGACTGCTTAGTGTGATATTTATGCCTTTTTACTCTATCTGACATTTTTTGCAGGTTCTTCAGAAAGAAAAAGGGTAAATTCATTTTGGACTCTTGATTTAGATGTTGGAGGAATCTAATGTGATACTTGAAAACTAAGGCAAATATTCCTTCACAAGTGATGTAACTCTGTAGAATTCTGATAACCTCTCTCCATTCAGGCTTGAATTTATATAGCTGAACACTTGTGCCCCAATCTAAGGTTCCAACCTCTGGCAATAAGAAATCTCTTGAATTGAAAGTAAAAGGTATATTCCTAAACCAAAATTCTCCTTCACCTACTATACCTATGGCTTCTTTAATTAACTCTCTAGTGAGTTCGAATTTGAGGGTTTCAAATGAAACAGTGTTCTTATCAACTCCTTGTGCAAATCTGTATGACAATTCTAGGCTAAAACCATTAATTATTTGGAAAAACTCAAACCAACCGGCCATTTGAAAAATTGCTCCACGCTAAGGAAACTCTTCTGCCTAGATGGTATCCATGGGCTCAACTCTATTTGTTTTACCACTCTTTTTCATTTCTGTTGTGAAACCCTAACCTATGAAATTCTTTCTAAAACAGTTGAAAAATATTTTCAAAAATGCTTCACTATAGCAATGAAACTGATAGCTGAGTAAAATCACGACAACAAATTCAGAAATTTTTTAAATTGCCCCTACAAACTAACCCTCTGTCAATGCAAATCAGAATTGAGTTAATGATTTCTCTGTTTGGTTGCACACCTTTCACGATGATGATCTAAATTGTTGAACATGCGCTCTCATGTCTTCATATGTGTCCATCAAACCTCCACAGTTATCTCTTCAACGGCCACGACTACCCCCGATTCCTTCAATATTTTTTGTCAAATTAAAAAAAATGACAGGCGAGCACACGATCTTCAACAATCTTGGAAACTACTCGTTCAACTGTCACTATCATTAATGGGTTCTGAACCTGCGCAATCTTATGTGTTCAAGGGATTCCACTAATTCACTTTTCCTACTGCCACAATTCTCTTTCATAACCCTTTGTTCCTTTCATACACTTGTCACGATGATTATTGATCTCTATACACATATCACTCCATCCTTACAAGTGTAAAACAAGTCCTTCTGCTTTCGATTACTTTGCAACACCATTATTCGCCATGATTTCACAAAATGATATTCTTATAGCGCTATCGTTCTTTAACCTTCGCTCCTACACTACAGGAATCCTCTTTTGCATAATTTTAACCAATGCTTTAAGAAAAGGGTTAGTAATAAAGCATCATACTTGAAATAAACTTTTATTATAAGCTTTTGAAAGTTTAAAGATGTACATATTAACTAATCAGCCCAAAAGGCAAACCTTAAGACCAAAATAATGAAATCATTCAACCATTAAAAGCATTAAATCCAACAAAAACTATTGATTGTCAAAAATTCTTAAAACCAACATAAAATGTAAAATCATAATAAACTAAAGGTTGGAAATTAGGACAAAAAGATCAGATAAACTAAGAACAAAATCTATTCTAACACATACAACTATCTCAAACTATAACTGTAAATGAATCAAGAGAAGAAGATTACTATGGA
>LPNX010777191.1:324521-367377 GCA_001517045.1 Pseudotsuga menziesii
ATCTATTTCTCCAATGGATAGTCTCCTTAATTGTACTCCCACCCCTTTTCAGGTGATTATTCATAGTTTATATAATAAAAACTAATTACCTACTTTCAATATTTTATGCAACAAATCCCTAAAAATAGACATTCGACTTCCAACAGTTGTTCAGCAATAAAATCAAATGATCAACATAATCGTTTCTTTGACCCAAAGTTTCTCAAATATATGCATTCTAGCATCTAAATCATTGTAGTGAGTAATTGTATTAACAATTGTTAACAAGATTCATAGTAACATCATCCACAAAACTAAAATGGATCCACACAAAAATTAGACATGATAAACATCTAACATCTAGATCCTTGAAAAGGTGAACTGTTCCATTAGCTAGTAGAAAAATATTTATGAGAGAAATAGCTTCAAAATCAAACTTCATCCAACAAATAAACATGTTATACAAATCATTGCAAAGCATGACATCTGGTAGTAAGATCTGCTTGTCCCTGTTGATGTATTTGTAACTTCGGAATGTATTCACTTGTATATTTTATGTATTGTACCCTGATGTTTATTTCGGGAAGTATCTGTAATATAATTGAGTCATGTCATGCCCCGATGTTCCTATCGAGAGATTCAATAATGTAAACAAGTCATGTAAATTCATTGAGGTTAACCCTCCATTGTAAGTTGGGGCAATAGTTCCCACAATTGTGTCAAGGTTAACACTCCTTGTAGATCAGAGGGAAAAGTCCCCACAGTTGTGGGGCACTAGGGTTATTAGACTCTCCTTGAGATGTCATCCCCAGTAAGTAATTGTTAAGTGGGTCTGACATGTTGAAGTGGACATCAAGTGAACAAAATAATATAAATAGAGAGTGATCCTATCTATTTATCACAAACACTCACTCATCGGGGCGCATGAGTGAGATAGGATAATCTCTCTCAAGTGTGTGAGAGAGAGAGAACAAGCTGTGGAGATCATCTTTTCTGTTTTCAGGTTTTACTACTGCCATTGGTGCTCATTCTATCTCTGAGGAATTTGCAGGGCTTTCTCCTTTATGGTTTCCCCGAGCAAAATTCTTTGTGTCTCTTGTCTCTTGTGTTTATTGTTGTGCATGTTATTCTCTCAGATAAGATCCTAAGATCATATAGCTTAAATGATAAAAATCTAACATGGTATCAGAGCTTACCTGAGAAGAAGACATTGGGAAGCCACAGAAGCTAGGGTTTCTTAATTTTTGGGTCTCTCTCCACAATCCATCAGCAAAAGTATGCTAGGCTGACTCTCCATTGAAGGGCACATCTTTCTGTCGAAGTGGAATTCGATCCCGGGCATTTTCAGTTTTTGGTGCAGGAAATTAGGGCTTCTTGCAGAAGAAGAATTTTTTAGTGATCCTAGGATAGGATGGATCTCCTCATCAAAATCGAATTTTAGAGACCTGGGTCGATATTTTTGGTTGGGTGTAACTCCGGGAAAATCAAACCCTAGTTTGACCCCGAGCTGGAAAAACCCTAAATACTAAAACTGATAAGTTTTTGTACATTCGCTATATCTCGGGATTGGAATATGCCCAGGTGCTGCAACTTTCACAGGACCAAGATAACCTCTTGATTTTTACTGTGTCCAAATTTCATCCTCAAATTCGTTATATTCTACGAGATATGATCCCTCTAGGTTAGGGTTCCATCCTCTTCCAAGATTCATCCCTAAACAGGACACCTGTGGAGAATTGCTATATCTTGGGATAAAATGATCCAAATGAAATTTATGAAGATGTCTCAAAAAGGGCATGGACTTTTCCTTCTGTGGTAGAATTTTCAGACCCCGAATATGAAACAGTGACATGTGGTAGTTTGTACAAATTTGCTATGATGAACAATCCTGAAACAGGTCACCTTGGGAAAACGATCATAGGTCCCAATTGGTGAAACCAATTTTGATGAAACCTATGGTTTTGGAACAGGGGCAAGAGAGGATACCTCAATGAGAATTTTCAGACATAGAGGAGCAGTAATTTTGGAGATACCTCAGAAACAATATCAAGAAATTCTGCAGAAGAAATTGGTAAACTAGGGCTTCCTATTCCGAGAGCTTCCCTCCACTGTTTTCAGAAAATGAGTACATTGGACAGCTCACATTGAATAGGTATATATTTCTATCCAATCATATCTAAAATATTCCAAGTTTTGAAAATCAGGGTTTCTTTGACAAACCCTAGATCATCCAACTTCGGAACTAGGACGGACACCTCAAATCGGTAAGATCTAATCTGTCGCTATTTTCATTTGAGGTTCTCATTTCAAAGTGATCTGTCACATCAAATTGATGACAAGCTTGGTAAAGTTGACAACTTTCAAGCATAGAATTATATGATCTCTCTGAAGAAAATGAACTGGACACCTACATAAGTAGAGAGGTTCCAGTTCCAGAGGGAGATAAGGCTAAAATCCTTACACAAGAAGAACTTGGTCAAGGTCAAGAAGATCATTGTTGATTCAATCACGGATCACCTTATACCATAAGTGTCTTCCCTATAGACACCGAAAGAGATGTTTGACTCCTTGACCAAGCTATTTGAAGGGAATAACATAAATCGGAAGATGAATTTGAGAAAACAGTTGTAGAACGTGAAGATCCAGAATGCAGAGACCATAACTTTACGAGGGTCTCTCAAATCAAAGAACAACTTGTAGCACTAGAAGAAGAAGTGGAAAATGTAGAAGTGGTGATAGCCACCTTGAATGGCCTCCCAGGATCATGGGATTCATTCATTCAAGGAATGTGTGCCGAAAGGAAGTGATTACTTTCAGTAGACTCTAGGAAGAGTGGACATAAGAAAAAGAAGCTCGACTCATAATAAGAAAAGAGAAGATGGGAGAAACTCAAGATCAAGCTCTCAAGATCCAAAGAAGATACCTCAAGCGATGAGGAATATGAATAACTCAATTCTTGAAGAACCTATTATCCATCTTAGCATTTGGATAATAAATGATGAATGAAGAAGATGATGACGCTGAAGGCTCAAGAAGGAGTCTACCCATGAAACAAATAAAGATAAGTATTCAATTGTCATTTCATGATATTGTTTTGTTATGCATTTGTTTATATTCAGTTGATGTATTATGCATTATAGAATGTTTGCATTAATGACAGTTTACTATTAATATGCATGTGATGGGTAAGTAGCTCATGGTGCTATACAACTCTCCATTGCTACTTATCTAGAGTGAAACATCTTTGCTGACATATTGGATTAGTACATAATCTCAATGTTGTCCTGGTAGAGATGGAAGGCATATAGAAAAGCTTCTGTGAGATAAGGATGAATGTTGTATTGGCTTAAATAGTTGCATGATCATATATTTATGCATAAGAATTTTCCATTATGAATATGCCTTATGAAATTTTTCTAACCATAAAATGCATTTGACTTGTAGGAAAGATCGCGTACAATCACCTACAAGCAAAGAAGGATGAGACTTGTTTTGAAGAACAAGTGACGACAGTTCAAGAAAGAATTCAAGATGAAGAATAATATGACAAATGCAGCGACATCATTGATGCATAACCTTCCATCTCTGAAGAAGTAACCAAGAAGAAATGGAAGACCAGTTCAAGAAGAATGATTTATAGGATGCAGTATCGATACATGAAGGGAAGCTCATAGTTCCATCATGCAGTAGATAGAAACATCATGGGATACAAGGCAAGATTCGTAGCACGAGGCTTCTCATGATTAGAAGGCATAGAATACAAAGAGGCATTTGCAGCCAGTAGGAGTTGAGACACATGACAGGAAGAATCATGTGTGCAAATGAAAGAAGGCCTTGTACGAGGTCAGAAGACACCCATGAGATAACACATACATGAGGAGCTTGATGAATATCTGAACCTTTGCTACAAGGTTGAAGATGAAAGCCTATAGAGGATGACAAGCTCACAGATGGGTGCGAGAAGAACTTTTGAAAAGGTTCAAGATAGAGTATCTTGGTATCCAGTGACCCTAGATGGATACATAGAATATTAGCAGTAGAAAAAGTGACTTGTCACTCCAGTATAGAATGTTTCAGTGCATAGAGTACGAAAGACAAAGGGAGTATGATGCTCCGCTTCAGAGGGAGTGACTGCAGAAGATCCTGAGGTTCGACATGGTATGATAGGATGGACAAATTACTAATGACTCTAGGCTTTACTGAGAGTAAAGCAGATTCCAACCTTTGCTTCAAGGTTGAAGGCGGAAGACCAATGATGCTCTTGTTATATGTTGATGACTTGTTCCTGACAGAAAAGAGGAACTCATTAAAGTTGCAAGAAGGAGACTTGCTGCCGAGTTCGAGATGGACTTGGGGATGATGCACTATGTTCTAGGCATGGAGGTGTGGACAAGGGAAGTATGCAGTAGAGATCCTAAAGAGGTTCAGGATGATGGACTACATGACCACACCTATTGCATCGAACCTGAAGCTATTGAGTGTTGCTTCATCAGAGTCGGTTGATGCCACGATGTATCATCAGATGATTTGTTCCTTGATGTACCTGATGAATACAAGACCTGACATTTGATTTGTTGTGAACACATTGAGACATGTTCACGTGATGGTTGCAAAGGGTACAGTTGAGTATGGGCTCAAGTATGATATGAATCAGAAGATTAACCTGGAAGGTTATGTGGATTCAGATTGGGCAGTGTCATTGATAGGAAGAGCACTTTGGGGTGTTGCTTCAGTATGAGATCAGGTGTGATCTCTTGGTGTAGCAGGAAGCAATACTGCATGGTGCTGAGTACAACCAAGGAAAAATATGTTTCCACTTTCTATTTGGGAGGTAGTATGTTTCTTTTGAAAAATACCATTTGATTTGATTGATCTGACTTGCATTTTGGTATGATGCAAAGAGGAGCAGTGAAGCTCCATTTTGTGATCCAAATCGAGATCTCTCGAAAGAGGGAGTTCTAGAATATTTGATGAGAAAGGTTGTCTGAGCATAAATCTTGGTGAAGCTCATAGGTTGCTTAGACGTAATTGGTCCTGTAGGTTGTCCTCGGATGTAATAGGTCCTAGAGAATCTCGCAGGTTATCCTTGGACGTAATCAGCCCTGATGTGATTCTATGCTAGAAATGACTAGAGTGAAGTTTGAGTACTTCAGGGAGAATCTTGGTGTTCTCCAGATCGAGGTTCCTTCCAAGAGGAAGTGATGAGTCTGTGTGCCTTTCTGACATGGTGAGAGGATTGGTTCCTTCCATGGTTAGATGTAATAGTTGTGACATGGTGAGAGGATTGGTTCCTTCCATGGTCAGATGTAAGAGTTATGACACAGTGAGAGGATTGGTTCCTTCCATTGTCATATGTATGTGATGATGCCACATCCAGCATGAAAAAGGGTTGGCTCTATGAAGACACATCTAGTATGAAAAAGGACTAGCTCTGTGTAGATCCCACATCTAGTATGAAAAAGGACTAGCTCTGTGTAGATCCCACATCTAGTATGAAAAAGGACTAGCTCTGTGATGACACATCTAGTATGAAAAAGGACTAGCTCTATGTAGATCCCACATCTAGTATGAAAAAGTACTAGCTCTGTGATGACACATCTAGTATGAAAAGGGACTAGCTTTGTGTAGATGCCACAACTAGTATGAAAATGGACTAGCTTTATGATGACACATCCAGTATGAAAAAGGACTAGCTCTGTGTAGATGCCACATCTAGTATGAAAAAGGACTAGCTCTGTGACGACACATCTAGTATGAAAAAGGAATGGCTCTGTGTTGGTGCCACATCCAACATGAAAAAGGGTTGGCTCTGTGATGATACATCTAGTATGAAAAAGGATTGGCTCTATAGATGTGCATTTAGCATGAAAACGGGTTGGATCTTTCAATGAAGACCTACATGGAGGCTAGGCCTACAACCAGCATGAAAAAGGGCTGGCTCTGTAGAAATTCCTGTGACGAGAAGAATGAAGAGATAGCACCATTTGATTGAGATAGCGGAAGCAGTGATGATGATGATGATCCAGTGATGCTCCAGATCAAGTAATGATCCATACTTGATGAAGATGACTTGACAATGAAGATGGCTTAACGATGAAGATGGCTTGACGATGAAGATGACTTGAAGATGAAGATGACTTGATGATGATCCAGATGATACAGAGAAGAATACTTGTGCTGATAAATTGTGTCGAGAGAATACCTTCCTAGTTAAGAGGGAGTGTTGATGTATTTGTAACTTCGGAATGTATTCACTTGTATATTTTTATGTATTGTACCCTAATGTTTATTCTGGGAAGTATCTGTAATGTAATTGAGTCATGTCATGCCTCGATGTTCCTATCGGGAGATTCAATAATGTAAACAAGTCATGTAAAGTCATTGAGGTTAACCCTCCATTGTAAGTCAAGGCAATAGTTCCCACAATTGTGTCAAGGTTAACCCTCCTTGTTGATCAGAGGGCAAAGTCCCCACAGTTGTGGGGCACTAGGGTTATTAGACTCTCCTGGAGATGTCGTCACTAGTAAGTAATTGTTAAGTGGGGCCGACATGTTGAAGTGGACATCAAGTGAACGAAAGAATATAAATATAGAGTGAGCCTATCTATTTATCACACACACTCACTCATTGGGGCGCATGAGTTAGATAGGAGAAGCTCTCTCAAGTGTGAGAGAGAGAACAAGCTATGGATATCATCTTTTCTGTTTTCGGGTTTTACTGCTTCCATTGGTGCTCATTCTATCTCAAAGGAAGTAGTCGGGTTTTCTCCTTTATGGTTTCCCTGAGGAAAATTCTTTGTGTCTCTTGTCTCTTGTGTTTATTGATGTGCATGTTATTCTCTCAGATAATATCCTAAGATCATATTGCTTAAATGATAAAAATATAACAGTCCCAAACATAAACCATTATCAAAACATATCCGAATATCCACCCGTATAAATCAAAAAACAATTGTAACGAGAGAAATTTCAAGTTGAAATCTGTAGTTTAGCAACTCTTCTTGCTTCAAACAACCTAGCCTCTAATTTCATGATTTTAATCTTTTGTTGCTCATACTGTTTCAGTAATCGTTCATGAGATACATTCAAATATCTCTTAGCATCTTTATATTTGTCTTTTTCAGCTTTAACTCCTACCACTTATTTATCTAAGCCACCAATTCTCCTTTCAACATTTTGATTTCTTCATCCTTACCTAATGCATTGGCATGCAATTCTTTAACCTGATCTTCCAATCGAGATATTCTTCTTCTAAAGTCCTATTTAAATGCCCTTTGAAGACTCTTATTGCTTCTAGTATGTGAATAATTTCCTGTAGATGATGGTTTAGACTCAGGTATACCATGAGAATGCCTATCCAAACCTTCTTTGAGAGAATCAATCAAAGAATCATTTTCTTTACAATTCTTTTTAATATATTCATCATCCTGAGTGATTTCATGGTCTGGAAACATATTTTCATCCTCACTAACGATTTCAACTAATGGTGTTTCCTTTTCTTGTTGAAAGGTTGCAGGAGTTATTATCGTAGCCATACTCCTAGTAAACCTTTGAGCAGTTACAGAGATTGAATCTATTTTTTTAGGTTTGAGTCTTTCAAATACGACAAAACCTGCATTTTGGCTTCCAACGAACATATCAGGATTTTGGATGGGTAGTTCATTTATTTGAATAGATTGTGAAACAACGGATCTTTTACCCATTGTCATATGATTATCCTTTGTCGCGTTAACACTGACATCTTTTGACAGGGTCGGTTGATTTTCTTTTAACTCCATAGGGTTGACATTAGGTTTTAACACAGAGGCTTCACTATCAAATAATTTTCTTCTCTTTGGCTGAGATCTAGACACGGCTGGAGGCCAAAACTTAGTTGGACCAAAACCCTTGTCAGCAAGAAATTGATCCCAATTTCTTCTAGTTAATGATAATTAAAATTGTAACAACATTTTAACTAATACATGATGAAATAAACTATGATCTCAATTTCCTATAGTACTATCTGTTGTATGTGCCATTTTTTTTAGGCTATTTAACAGAAAACAAGGTATATTTAATTTAGACCCTCTAAATTCCATTAACAACCTCAAATGATTAAAATGCACAGAAGAGAACCGGTTGTCACATGTTATGTACCTGATAATCAATTGGAGAAAGGGTCTCCATTAGGGTTTTAAGAATTTAGTAGGAAACTCAAACTTGTCATCAAAATTTGTAGGTAGAGGTAATAAAAACGGTTTCCACTTGGTCTTATCTCTTTCCCCTCTTTTGAACCATTTTTCTCGAATTTGAGGTAACTGTGTTTCCTTAGCTACAAAACCCTCAGAAATAATCAATCTCAAATCCCCTATCTCTGCCACATTTTCCTTAATGGATAATGTGAATAGAAGGGTTACCTCAATATTATCCCCATTGAAGCTTCTAAAAAAATTTCCCCATCCAACCTTATCGATTAGCCGAGAAGCCTCTGGCTCAATATCCAACAGCTCACTACCAGTCGGCTCGAACTTGCATAATGGTGACATTTTGACTATATCGAGCAAACAATAATGGTAAGGGTATTTTCCAAAAGAGATTATGCACTAAGCTATCCCTTCCTCCTCCTGTAAAAACCCAAAATTCCATACCCTATGTTGCCAAACACAACTAACTCCATTCCATGGTTTTGACGAATAGGTAAATGGTGTGAAAAACAAGACCATAATGATACGAAGAGTGAAATAATAACCCTATTCATGAATCATAAATGAGAATAATCTTTAAAATCATATCAGTAGATTAAATTGACATGATTATGTACCACAATCATAGGTGTCTAATAATGATTTACGTGTGAAATCTAATCTAGGATAGTCACCATATAGTGTATTCATGATTTCAATTTGCAAAGTTGTCAAAATAGTTAGGGTATGATTCAAATAGGTTTTGATTAATGTTTTGAGCATAGGTTTAAGCATAGTTCAATTTTCATGGATGATTTAGACATAGTTTTTCCTTGCATATTTGTCATACAAGTTAGGGTATAATATGAATGGTGATTCATTTAGGCATAATTATCATAGGGTTTTAATGTTTAATGGTTAGGCATAGTTTAAATAATTTTCATGTTTTAATTTATAGAAAACTAATATCAATATATACAACATGAAGTATATTGTTAATATTTTTCCTAACCATTATAAATCAACTTAATGAAACCCTAATGAAATTAAAATATTTTAATCATGAGAAAACTATACATAATTGAAAATCATAAATGCATGACATATCTTAGCTGTGAAATGATATTAGTAGGTTATAATCAAAATTCAATGAAGAAAAAATGATTATATGAAGAATTGATTTAGGAGCTGCTAAATGAATTTTCAATGATAACTTCAACAATTTATTACAATAGTATTACAAATAATTTTCTCTAATGTAATAGATGTTATAATATTAAGAGTACCTTCAGAATCATAGATTCTAAAGCCACTCTTTATAAATTTCTCAAGAATTCATAAAGATATATATATATATATATTCACCATTTTTATTGATTAAAACAAGATAAAAAGGTGAGAGTTTGTTGTCTACCAACAAGTACACATATATTACCATGGAAATCCCTCTACCAGGAAAAACGAGCAAAACCAATGAGCTTTATCCCTCTTCTATTAATCAACACTCTTAACTAGCATTTACAACTGACTTACTAGACAACAAATCACACTTCATTACACACTTTTCTTGTGTCTCATTCAACTCATTACATAGCCATTACATCTTATTTATAGATGCAAGGCATACACTAGCTCGTAGTACCCAAGTTAGTTACAACCAACTTCTCATTAATGGAAATTCATAAATTCATACCATTTTCAGTTATTTTATTATAGCCGACTTGACTCAATCAAACTTTGGTTGATTTCCCGTTGATCTTCTAGGCATTTCCATTGTTCGTGGACGTCCTGCCAACCAATCATATCCAACAACTAGTTTATTTTGCTAGTCCATCTTGCATTCCAGTTGACTTGTACCAGTTGATTATCGATTTTGACCGTCACATTAGAGAGAATTTGAGGTAAAAAATGGGCCTCCTAAGAGATGTACTACAAAAATATAAGATATATTAAAATATTATGAGTTAGAGGTTTTATGGGGTAGGTATATATGACAACTCACCTCCTACACTACTTTTTATGCACAATATAAATAACCATGGTTGAGTTACTTTTCTAAATTGACTATAAATAAAATTTATAAAATAACTCTTGAATGATGTGACTAAGATTCATTGTAAATTCCCAAAAATTTATTGTCCTTTAACATTTATTTGTCTTGAACTTGTAAATAAAATTAAACAAAAATGAATTTAATTTATATGCATAACTAACATATTTTTTTCATATAAATATCATTCATGATTTTAATTTATTTTAAAAGTACAAGATTATATATATATATATTAGTTTGACATTATGATATTAAATACAATTGAGTGAATATATAATTTAAAAATTTAAAAACATGAAAATGACAATATATTATTTTATAAAAAATGTGAAAAGACATTTTTATGAATTATGAGTACTTTACTTGAAAATGACAATAATATTATTTAATGAGAAAGGGAATTGTGAGTACTTTACTTGAAAATAACAATAATATTATTTTATGAGAAAGTGTGAAATGACTTTTATTGTGAGTACTTCACTTTATGACTTAAAAGTACTTGTACCACTACCTTGGTTAACTATGGATTTTCATCCACCATAGAAAATGTGACAAATATGCATTCTTAACTCATGCAATGCCACCTCAACCATGGGGGATGATGTCATCTACTAGAATGTAATTGGTTGATTTTTATAGTACATTTTGCTCATTTTGAGGCCCATTTTTGACCTCAAATTCTCTCTAATGATTTCACAAGCAGAGAATATAACATTTCCAACATCGGGAAGATTATCCAAAGCTAATGATTTATCTCATGAAATGAAAATCATTTATATGAAGGCTAACCAATCTCTTAGGAGAGTGATTAATCCTTTTGCTTGAGTTTGATGAAATTTTCCTTCCAAGGATCAAGGAAAATTCCAAATCCTCACTATTTTTAGATGTTTTACCCAAGATAAGGTAAATCATTGTCTTGGGAGGCCAAAAAATGTCTAAGGCTAGAAATTAAGTCTCCTTGATCTTTAAGGCTAGTGATTTATCCCAGAAATGTAAATTACTCACCTAAGAATGTAGCATGCTTCTTGTATCTAATAATTGGGATTTTTAACTTGGGAACTCAACAACTTTCCTCCCTTGGGAAAAGTTCTCACATCCCTATGTTTCTTACTCTCCAAGCTAAGTGATCAGTCCTCTAACTCATGAACTTAGCAATTTACTTTGATTTTTGGGCTACTTGCAAAGTATAACTCTCATTCTTGGTTATAAGATGAAGCATTGGAGCCTTTTAAGGAAGACCATTTCATCTTTTTCCCTCATTTCTAATCCTATTTTAATGCAACAACCTCTATCCACTTTATTGGCTCCTCTCTCTAATATATAATGCGTTTTGTAGGAATGAGTAAATCTAGAGCAATCACAATGAGGAAACCATATTTGGAGTGATTCATAGTGTTCAAATTCATTAAAAGAAGCGTACCATATTCTAAAATTGATTTTCTAGTTCATCGATATTTTAGGGCTGCATTTTCTAGTTTTAATACTTGAACTCTACAACTTGGTCTATGAAAATGAGATGGGGAAACCTTTTGGAAATGCATTTTTATCCCTAGAGTGATGGTGTTGGTCCTCTTGGTGTTTATATTTTTACATTCCACTTCAATAATAAATTGGCTTTCTTGGAATGATGGGTTGAGTATCTTAGTGTTTAGAGCTACCCATTGTCCAAGAAAACCAATTTCTCATTGTCATGGTTAACCGAGATTCACTAGGCATCAGAGAAATAGAGTGACAAGTAAACCCAATGTATTTTGAAGCTTGGTATGTAAGAACTAGAGAAAGAAAGATTTCATTTTTTCCTTGGAATTGCAACATTATTCTTTGCTACAAATAAGTGAAATGGGAAGTCGTGCATAAGGTTCTTTATATATTATTTACCAACATTTTCATCGATTTTAGTTCATGGATTTGTTGATAGTTTCCTATTCTTGTTTGATTGTTTCAATCTTGAGTTATGTTGGTTAACATGCTAGTGTACATTCATTCCTTTACCCTTCTTGTAGATCTTGTTTTTTACTAGTATTGTTTTTGTTTGAGAATTTACTGATAAAAAATCTTCATAAAACCATTTATTGGATATATTTTCCGTTTGTTATCTTGATTTCATGCTTTAGTTTATCTGCATATTTTGTGAAGAGATTGGAGGAATGGAACTTGTAGTTTTCTCTATAATTAAAAACACTTTCATTTCATAAAGCTGTTTGGAAAACAAATGAAGCAGAAAAAATACAATAATAATGGCATTCAAACACTACAAGGAAAACACCTTGTAGTGGAGGTTTTAAGTGTTACAATATTGGAAAATATTGTCAAAAAAACCTCCACTATAATCTATGTTTTTGGTAGAGGAGGTTTTAGTGGAGGTTAAAATGAATATTTACTATAACTAAAAAAAATTGGGTGGCTAGAGGTTATAGAGGAAGCTTTTTTCGAGCACTTTATGCTTTATAATGTGCATTAGTGTGTTTGTTGTAAACAATACACACATATGTGTACATGCAGTGTCAATGCACCAATGTGTATATTTTAATGAATACACAATGATGCTTATATTATATTGTAATCACATTGGTGCATATACAGTTTAAATAAGCATTGGTGCATATTACATGAGCATCGACATGTTTTCCTATATAAGCATCGGTGCATGTAACATTCACATCAACACCAGCGCCTCATATATTTTATAAAAGCACTAGAGTGTTTTTATATATAAATGCATCGATGTGATGTTGTATTATATATGAACTACTATGTATTTTGTATTATAAGAAAGTCGATGTGTATATTATCCCAAAAAATCTCTAGTGCACATGGTTTAGAAAAAAACATTGGTGCATATGTTTTGGAAAAAAGTACCACCACATATGTTTTGAAAAGAACATCAATGCTTATGTTATGTAAAGAGAACCAATGCTTTTATTATGTAAAAGAGAACCATTGGGTAAAATATGAGTAAGCAAAAATTCCTGGAAATGAATAAAACACATTAGTTAGTTGAAATAAATAAATTTGTGTATGGTTCAATGGTGAATTTTTCCATGGTGCGGATATGTAAATATAGTTTCTCAATTAGCCTTTCGAGAATCAATTTTTTTTATAATAATAATTATTTTCATATTTTATATATTATTCTCAGATATATGATTCGATTACATATATGTTCATTGGAACCACGTAAATCATTCATATATTTAACATTTGAATTAGTCATAAAAGAATCAAATATTTTTTTAATAAGATTAATTTTTATATTTTAATTGTGTGATTCAATAAGCATGTTGATTACAACTTTATTCATTGTCACAATCCAAATCATTCATATATTTGATCAACAATGTAACATTTTGTGACATTAGACAATACAGTAGTGTTAAAATTGTTGTGTCATTTCAATGAGTCCTGAATTATTATTGCAGTAAAAGGAGAATGAAGATACACACTGAACAAAAAAAACCACCTAGGAAACAGATGAGTATAGCTCAGATAATTAAAATATCATTGTCATTAATTAAATCTAGTGTTACAATAGTTTACATAAGGAAGAATTTGAATGCATTAGGGAGCAATTTGAGTCTACCAACTAGATCTGATTGTACCTAACTGACTAGCTAACTCATGGTGTCTCAATCAATATCGAACTCCAAAGGATTAACTTCGATATGTCTAATCAAGTCAAACAATCAATATCAATCAGTTAACTCAGCCTAACTGAGGTGGTAGGTGAGCAAAGGCGCCCTCTCCACATGCAGCCATGCATAACTAGCACTAACTGAACTGATTGAGGTCTAACTGAATGTAACTAGAAACAAACTAAGCTTAGCTAGTTCCAAATCCAACTAACTAAAGGAGGTTGGTGTTGGTACTCCCATTGGCCTCTAAAATGTAGGATTGGCCTAGGAGGCACCCAAACCAATGCATGCACATGCAGTAAATGGAAGTTATCCTCTATCGATGTTCTCCACACTCTAGCAACTAGTACATGTGGCCCCATTAGGCCAAGTGGACATAATTAATTAATTAAGACTCCTAAGTTAGGTTAAATAATCTAATATAAATTATGGTCAAGGGAGGATTAATAATCCTAAGAAGTAGAAGAAGAAAACCATTTTATTATGTTCGTAATTGTAGTAACAACATTCAAATGCATTGATTATCATTCATCGCTTGAACTACTATAGTAGCTTGATTTACTTTCATGCCGCGTTTCTTCATCACCTCCAAGGGATATTGTTCTTGAGTTATTTAAAATATTTTGTTAATTCACTTCATTTCATTCCACATTTTCATGTTCCATCTACAAGCATAAAAATAAATTGTAATGAGTATATCTACATTTATAGATAATATCATATACATGATTCCATAAATGAAAAAGTGTACTAGTGAAACAAGTAATCATAAAATTCACACATATTTTCAAAACCATGCATTATGCCCTGTGTCAATAAATCCTCGATTGGATCCACTCCATACTTTGTTTCCTATGAGTTGCATATGCCATTATAGAGCATAAATATAATCAAAGTTTTATTATTGTTATGTTATTTATAAATAAGGGACATAAAACAACATAACTAGTTAGAAATTGTTCAATTTACCCTTGATACCCCAACATATACTCACAATCCTTATTTAATCCAGTGTTAAATCAAATGATCTAATAGCACTTCTCCATATGTTAGCACCTATTAAAAAAATCCATGTACAATTTTAAATTAATTAAAATATAAATACCACACCAAATATGAAATCTGAAGCAAACCATAGATACTCACAAACTTTGTGATCAATCCTTTTTTCCTTGTCATATTGTCTTGTGCATTGAATAGGTGACATTTTATTTTATTTTATGCAATAACAAAACAATTGAAAATTAGTATTTCCTGCAATAATTAAACTCTTTGCACATTAAAAATAAAACAATGATTACATATGTTTAATGCACATTGTTTTTGGGATGGATCCCCCTACTATGTGGTTATCTTTATTTATTTGACCATCTCATGGGACACCGTTTTTGACATTCCTACTAGCATCTTTTAGATACTACGCCATTTTTCCCTTTGGAATTTTAGAAATCTTCTTGAGAAATGAAAAAATCAATTAATGTTTATATGAAAATAGGGTTAGTTAATATACCCCTCGAAGAAAATAAATAGTTTAGGAAGTGTCGATTGGCCCTTCCCCGTGGTTACCTTGAAATAGAATACCATGCAAGAGGAAGGTTGAACCAAACCTTCTCAAGGTCACACATATGTGATGAATATTCTTGAAAAAAAGTTGATTATCACTTCTTTGTTCCCCCTCCATCAGAATTTTATTCTAGTAGAAGGGTCCGTTGAGAATTCATCAAGGTCCCCCATACGCAACCAACAATCTTGAGGAAGTGTAGGTCGACACTTCAACCAGATTAAATACATTGTGAATAATATATTTAAGGAAGGAAAACCAATCCTTCTACATGGTCATCGTAAATGAGAATACCATATAAGAGGAAGGGTTGGTTGACACTTCCCTTGGATTCCTTTATGAGAAAAATTTTCTAGTGTAAATTCCTTCAAACGGGATCAAAGGACCCTTCTAGATGCTCCATCTCAATGATAAAACTATGCTTGAATAAGGATTTTATGACTGTCCCAATAAATATCTAGCATAGAATAACATATAATAACATCGTTGAGAAATGGTTAGTTAACCCTTTTCCATCCTCCACCTCGATAAGAATTCTATGCTAAAGGAAGGTTGTGTCAGCCCTTCCCAAGTGGCCACCTAACATGAAAAATATGATTTATAAAGGTTCAACCAACCCTTCCACAAGATAAATTGGGATGCAAATAGCATCATTACGGAAGGGTCAACTGAAACTTTCCCATGGTCCCCCTACATGAGATATCATGCAACAGTAAGGGCCAATTGACCTTTCAATGGACACCCCATATGGACCCCCCATATGCTATGAATATTCTTGAAAATTACTCAATCCGCCTTTATCCATTATATTCATCCATGGTAATTCTATGTATGTAGAATTTTCATCCCATAACTAACTAGGGTGCCCTGTAACACCCTCATTTTGACCCTTAGAATGTATTGGATTTATACGTAAATATTGTGTATTTGCAATGTATGATTCCTAGCGTGGATCTCAAGGGCAAGGCCCCGCTATTGAATTCTTGGGATTTAAAGGCAAGTATTTCATATTTCATTAGGTATGTGCTAGTAAGCCATGGGAAACTGTATAAGCATGTAAATATTTAAATGCAATAAAATTTCAAGAGTTGGCTATGGAAGCAACTAAAATGAGGGAGCAGTATGTATCCACTGCAGAGAGTTGAGGGGGAAGAATGTATCCACTAGGGAGAGGTGAGGGGGTTGTGGAATTGAACCTTTTATTTCCAAATTTCATCTTGAGAACCCATCTTGACTAGCTATGCAACATTTATTTCTGTTGTAAAATGGTAGTTGAGAAATCAACTCATGAATTAATGGAACATGGGCCAAACTCAGAAATTCATATGGATGAGTATGGGCATGTTTTACTTGGCCCATAGTTCAGTTTTAAGTCATTTTCCATCATCCCCAATCCATTTCCAAACAACTATACTTCAATTTCGAGCTTGCATGATGCATTCCTAGTAGTGAAAATTGCAGAAACCATAACTTAAAAATAAGCCATGTTTAGAAGTGCCAAAAATGCACAGAAATTCATGTGAGAAGTAAAATCCAGTGGGATATCCATATATTTAAACCCTAGGGAGAAATTGAGTGTTCCAAAAGCCTGAAAATCCATGGAAAGACCTAGATTTGGAAGCCTGAAAGTGGAATTCTGTGGCTGACAGTCACGTGGCCAAAATTTGGAAAAATCCAAGAGTGGATTGAAGTGGGAGTGAGATCAAAGGTTGTAATTGCTTGATAAACCCAGTGAAGGAAATAATATCTATAGGTTTATCAAATTGGACCTTTCTATTCCCACCCTGAAGAGCACTGGAGGGAAGGGGCACCTAAGGGGCTATGTAACAAAGAAGAGGACCTTCCTTGTGTTGGGTGTGGTAGGTATTGTGAGTGCCAAGGATTTTTGAAGCCAAATTGAGATGCATGTAGCTCTGTGGTTGAGATAACTTGCTTAGATATCTCCTTCCATGCCTCCCTACATGCTTGATAAACCTAGTTTTGTGTTGTATTAGCATGAGTGCTTATGCCTATGGTTGTGAGTGAGCCCGAGTAGTTCCTCCTTAGTGGATACGTAGCCCAAATCAGGGGTGGTCTCTCAAGAGAAATAATATAGTTTGGACAAATAACTACGGTTGAGTGGAATGTTTCTCTTCCATAGCCAGTTTCTTGGGTGATTTCAATTAAAATATAAGTGTTTATTGTTGTCTTTGATTATTCCTAATTTATGTGTTATGAATTAATGTTCATTGTGTTAAAATGAATGAACTGAATCAACATGAATTGTTCAATTATATGCCTGTGAAGAGCTTGAAAATTAATTTATTGTTGTGCATGGTTTTATTGTTATACATGTGATGAGTATGTTAGTATAAGCATGTTTTGTATGTGCATTTATAGAATTTAATTCTATTATGTATGTTTAATATGAATTTGCACACGCATTTAGATGTTAATAAATTCATAATATGGTAATGGGGAAAAATTCATCATCCTGCACGTCGTTCATGTCCCCCTTTGTTAATCAGATTGATGGATGTGGTGACAAAGTGGTATCTGAGCAAATGGTTGCAACACTAGGGTAGGTTGGGCAGGAATCCACACTTACAAGCAGAAAATCAAAATTGCACAGGAAATGTTGATAAGTGTTCGTAAAATCGTGGGTTAAATTGATGACCAAAAATCAAATTCTTGAGATGCTACGAAGGAGCACACTGTTGTCTAGATCTCGTCGAGATATTTCTAGTGAAGTTCGTTTCATCAAAAATGGTAAAAAAAGATGACGTCAGGATTGGAAAGTTGTTCATGGAAGGATCACCATGTTGGTGTCGACACTAGGGTGTCGACGACGAAATTCAGGATTAGGATTGTGTAGTAGCATTTTGGTGGAGTTTAAAATTCTAAATCCTTACGTATGAAAGGTAGTAGGCATATTAGGGAATGCAAGATATCCTTGATTAGAATTCATTATATATTGTTGACTTCTGACTCCTGACATACCGAAGAAAATAGTCGGAGTGGAGAGGTTGAGAAGGATTTGTGGAGGAGGTGTGTTGCACTTCTAGATTTCGACTTCCGATGTACGGAATATAGTATTCATAGTCGAAAAGTCAAAAGTGTACCATTATAGATCAATTGTGCATTCCAATTTTCAGTTTCTGGTCGAAAAAGTTAGAAATCCTTGGAAAAAGTCAAGATCAAAACGTCAGGATCTGAAGAAGAAAAAAAATATAGAGCCCAAAATTTATTTTTTCCATAGGAGTAGTTTAACTTAGAATTGGATGCAATCAGCAGTTCACAAGTGATAGTGAGAGGCCCAAACCCATTTTTCTCCGATTTGGTCAAAATTCCAAATTAGTCACTTTCAAACATCTGCAACCAAAGACCCAATGGGAGCTCAATTTGGGATGAAATTGTTATGGTGATCCCATGGGCCATAAACGTATCTAATTTTGGAATATTGGATCCAAATTCAAAATTATGTGAAGACAGTGTGTGAAAGAAGGACAAAATCCACTATTCCATAGCAGATTTTGGGGATTTTGAAAAGCTTGAAGGAGGTAAAAAATACCCTAAATGTCGAAACCAAGAAATTTTTTGAAATTGTCATTTTCTCTACTCATCAAACCAGACAACCTCTATTAGACAAAGTTTTTCCATAACAACTTAGTTTGAGAGAGTCAATTTTTGTGAGATTTTGAAATTTGGGAAAAAGTAGAAAGTTGAAAGTTGTCAAACCCAAAATTTTATAAAGGATGACTCGAAGATCAGATCAGAGATATGATAGATGTTGATTGATCCTTGTTATGTGTGCTACATTTACCTATAGAAAATTTTTCCTTGTTCTCTCTATATTTACTTCTACAAGCAACCAAAGTTGGCCTTTGAGGCTAAATGCACCTCTGGAAAAAGTGCAGAATTGGGCAAAATCAACATTTTTGAAAGAATGTAACTTCCATGCCTAAAGTTGGAATGAAGAAGGGAGATAGGCGTTGGAAAGATTATACAAATGGGAATAATGGTGCATAATCAAAATCTAAATGAGGTATTCATATGTCCTAGATATTTGAGTATAAAAGTGCTAGTGACATTGTTTTGACAAAAAAATTTGTCAATTAAAGGCAGTTTCCAAAAATGCATAAATGGAACGGAAAAAGAAAAAAAAACATAAGAACCTTGTGACTAATTCAATAAGTCTAATTATATTCAAAATAATATTTTTATGTATCATTTCATATATTACTAAGATGTCTAATAAATATCTCTATGATGCACAATGTTTGCAGTTGATAAGCTTTGAAAAGTTGTGGTTGAGGGCAGGAGGAAAAGGGAAAGAGTCTCCTCAAGAAAATGTTAACCATGAATCATGCTCAAGATACCTATGAATATGGTGAATATGTCTTAGGAGAAAATATGCAAGAAGAAAATGATGAGACTGAATCAAATGGGAGAAGAGAGCAAATTACTCCTTAGAATTTGGTTGAAACCATGAAATTTTCAACGAAAGATTAATTAAGGCTCAAGAGGAGAAAACCAAATCAATGTTGCTATTTTGTAGAGTCTCACTGATATGCAACAGAGAATTACCCTTTATTTCAATCCATGAAACGTGGGCCAAGAAGGAAGAAATGCAAAGAGTCACTCTAGGTGATACTCCAAGAAGAGGACCTCAAGCCCAACAAATAGTTCTATGAGTAAAAATAGTAGAACACCCTCCTCAAGATATTTCTCTAGAAATTCATGTGAATCTAGAGGTTCTAGAAGCTGTCTAAAGCGTACTTCCAGAAAATTTGAAAGAAGAAGGCATTTTAAAAAGATTCCACAAGAAGAATTTTGAAAGGCAAGGCCTCCCACATTTGATAGAGATAGTAAGACAAGTATTTTAGGATGAGGCCTCCCACATCTGATAGACATAGTAAGAAAAGATAGGAAGAGGCACGACTTCTTGGGATGAAAAAATTATTTTACAAAGCAAGGCCTCCCACATATGATGGAGAGTGTGAGACAGATCAAGAGGCAAGGGCATGGCTTCTTGGGATGAAAAAGTATTTTACTGTCACATGCCCCAATTTTGCAAAAACAATATTATTTTATTTGATTTTATTTAAAGACAATATGTTAAATTTTATGCTAAGTTGTAATTGATGATTCAGCAGAGTCAAGGATATTTAATGTAATTCTGAATATTTTAATTATAAATAAATAAAGGTGGAGACAACAGCTTAGGAGAGCTGTTAAAAGAGTGTTTACTGGTCAAATTGGTGGAGGAGACTAGGTGGAGAGAAAACAGACATGTGGCAGCATCCTGAAACCACTTCCAACTGTTGCAGGTGGTAACCTCCCTACATTTGGGGTCATGATCCCCCAAGAAAGTGGGATCAGAGCAGGTGGCTCAATTAATGACAACTGACCCAAAAGACCTGGGCAATCTTTATAAAAATGCCCATTGAAGAGAGTTGAGGCTGCTCATTCTAGAGAAGTGATCATTCAGGTGAATGTACTTCAGAGAAATTCAATGGCAAGGGAATTTGTGGAAAGAGTTTGAGGGGTTAAATGCTAAGTGATCTAGTGCAGCTTTTCAGCTGAAGGATCTTACCGCTGAGTGCAGAGTGTTTTTTGAGTCATTGGACTAGTCTATTGTTTGCATCCTCCACCAGTTCTCAGCCAAGAAGACCGGGAACAGGCTCAGGGGTCCTAAGGAAGCATTGTTTGAGCGCTCTCCAAGAGTTTGGTAGGGAGGAACGGCATCCTAACGCTGTTGTTGTCCATGTTAATCAGGTTCTACATTCTTTGGTTTTACTGTGTTAGATGGTTAAAAGTGAATCTGATTGTTATCTTAATGTTAAATATTTAGTTGTAAAATGTTAGAGTTAGTAATCTTTTAGATTTTTGAAGGAATGAATCTTAATAGATGAAAAATAATTCTAATCTGTGTTTTTCCACATCTGGAAAGACCAGACCGTACTCCAGCACAGACAGAGTATTTAAAAGTAGATGAAGGAAATGACAAGAGACTGGAATGATTAGATATGTTATGCATTTTATAATAGCAAGTAATTTATTTCAGTATGTAGGTTATCATCAAAAAGAACAATAACCTGATTATCTATGTTATTGTTCTACAAACTGATGTATGTAAATATATTAGAAAAAGCAGTAGGTTAGTACAGATAGAAGGATTATTATTATGTTAAGAAAATACCTTAGTAGATAAATGAAGTATTCTTTTTTATTCAAGTTAAAATATGCATGAGAATAAATTGTGTTATGTTATCAATATATATTCCTTTGTGTTTTAACTATTTGCAAATGCAGTAGAAAAGATACAGGTAAACTACTTTAGTACATTCAGTTAAACAGAGAAATAAACTATAATTACTTAGTTCATTTACTTGTAATGTTAACAAAACTAAGACAACAGTTACTATAAACAATAAGGGTTTTTATGAAAAGTATTTTTAAATTATCAAGAACAGACTAGTTACTAAATTGATGTTTACAATTAAATCTAATAAAATTCTTGCTAACATTTCAATAAAAACAATAAGAATAGGATTATAACTAACATAAAAATTAAATACCTATTTAAGAAAGAACTGTTTTAAATTCAACAATAGGTTGTACCTATAAAGATAATCTACAGGGTCGAAACCCTAAACTAGAAATCATTTTTATAAATAAAATACATAAGCTACAATCCAATTATTTTGGAGTATATTTATAAATAAACAATTAGATTATGAGAAGATGTTTACAGTCCTTAAGGATAGATAAAAGAACATACATTTAAATATCACTTAGATTTTTCACAATACACCTGTAACATTAATTAAAACAAGTTCAACAATTAATAGTACTTATTAAATAATAGACAAATTGAAAGATTTATGTAAACGAGGGTTTCATTCAGGAAACCCTAGCTCAAAATTCTGGAGCCGACAAGTAAAACAACTTATAATATGACTGAGTGACAGTCTTAAAGCCATTAACAAAAACCTACTACAAAATAAATAATAAACAATAAATTATTATTTCACAGTCGAATAGGGTAAAAACCCTAAGTACAGAGAGTCACAATAATAGCATTAAGGTAAAATGAGTTTGAGCTCGAAGGAAAATCCTTTTGCTTTTAAAAACCCTGTGTATTGCTTGACAGGCCGAAAGGCTTTAAACTTAAACAGTGTACAAAAACCAGCTCTGAGCCGGTGCACCCATATCGCGACATGGGGTTTTAATAAACGAAACTAACATATTTTATATCAAATCATAAAACAATGTAAAATCCTTTTTTTAACACAAGAAGAAAGTATTACAAGTCACGGCATTGAGTCGGAGTCACCCTGCTGCAAGCAAGGGTTTTAAAACAAAAACAAAACTTATAAATTGAGGAACAACAACCCAAGACTAGGAAAGACCATGCCGTAACTTCTTCCAACTGCAAACATTTCCCCTAAGTCTGTACAAGTAGGGAGAGTCATTTTATAACCGGGGCTTACCAGTAGAATGAACGTCGGTCCAAATGAGAAGTGGTTCCTTCCAATTGTTATGCGAACTATCACCTGCAAATTGAAAACCTAAACTTAATTAAAAATGTGAATGTAGAACTGAAACTATAAATTCTTTATAGATTTCAACTTTTTAAAAACGATGTGTTACCTGTAATGTTGAAAACTAAGGTCACGAAGAAGGCAGACCAACACCACGAGCATAGCAACCCTCATATTCACCTGAGAAGGAGGCAGTTGAGTTCGAGTTAACAACTACATCGACAACTGGAGCAAGAGCAAGCCAAGGCAGTGGCCAAACCACGACTTCAACACTGAACTACCAATTGTGTAATACAATCCTCACACACAGCAAGATTGTTTGCAAAAATCAACTCATTCACGAGCTATGACTTTACAGCTCTCACCCTAAACAATGGCTCTTCAAAAAAAAAATGCACAAACAGTGGAGCTGGACACGAGCAACTGCAATCCCTCATGGCCACAGTGAACCCAACCATACAGAGACCGAAACCCTCGCTGAACAATGTGGACTAGGGTTACAAGGGAAAGCTTATAAGTCATGTATTGCATGGCGAGGAGAGTTCCATGTGCCCACCAATCAATCCACATCACAGTGGGTTCATTTGTATAGTATTAACTGCATTATTTCGGAGCAAATAATTGTTAATTATTTATATCATTGCACATAATGATAATGTATCTTATACATAAATTCAATATCATATTATTGTCACAACGAAGTCAAGTCTTCATAATGAACGAGATTTATGCTATCGTTTAACCTAATGTTTAAACCATGAAACCATTCTTGGTAAGAACCTTTTTATTTATGAAATCGATGCCTAGTTTTGTAAAGGATCTTATAACCCTTGTTAATCAAACTCGTAAGAAAAAGATTAAGAGGATAGTAGAAGCTTGAACAAGATTGTAAATGCCTTATTGACTGGTTCTTATAATCATGAACTATGATTGTCTAAGTTATGAGAACTAGACTTAAATCAAAAAAGTGTTTATAGATATGGTTAACATATATACACTTAAATAGCTCCTACACTTTTAAATGACCTACGGTACTGGATGTAGGATAAATATCTTACAAACACATAATCTTTGGGCTCCATACTTTCTACCAAGCTCTAAGATGTATCGAATCAAGGTTAAGTTAGAATTTGGAGTTTAGAATAGTAAACTCTCTAGGATTTTATTGCATCTTATTTACATAAAAGTAAATAGTAGGGTAATGTGAAGTTGTCGCATTATGTTGGTCATGAAGAAAATGGTATTTCCAGTCACAATCTTGACGATTTTTATGTAGAGGATACCTTATAAATTACAAGCGATGTTAAGCTGATAAATTTACCATATTGAGTCCTAATTGAAACAGAGCTGAAAAGTATACAATAGGCTTATGTTTTGAAAGACTTAGGTCTATTTTTATAATGATAAGCAGCGTTTTAAATATTAAAATAATAATAGCAATAAACTCTATGTCAGAAAAAGAGTTATGATACAAAACCATGAGCTCTATTAAGAATTGGAAATCACTTAAAGTAAAGTTAGAAGTAGGTTTTATTTATCTTAAAGATATATCTGTTAAGAGACAAACAGTAGGGCAACATTAATAACCCTTACGACACAAAGATTAAGTAATATCATATTTGTGAATCAAGTAAAAGAAACATTACTTTACCTTGCAGGACTTGAGCCTTCTAAGCAAACTTTTACTCTAGCAGTAATTTTAAGCTAAAATAAATATATCTAGTTTAACACCTTAATAAACTTTTACTGGGTCAAAATTTACCTGTCAAGCCTGTAAAGATCTAGAAATCCAGATACGTTAGCAATCACTAAGTAAGCCCCAGCCAGAAAATGACTCCTCACCTACTTGACATTCAAACCATCAGTACAGCTAAATATTCGAATGCAGATTACTTACATCACATATCAAAATTAAAACAACATTAATCTATATGTGTTAAAGTTAATGGTTACCTTATTTTTCTGTTTCATTTCTTCTATTAGCTGCTGGCAGTTATCTAACTGCAACTGTAAACATTTTATGTTATCTCAAAATTTTAAATTTTTGTGAAAATTTGGGGTTTTGACATTTACAATTCATGATTACTCGAAAAATGAAAATGCCAGAATTTTCATTGACAATATAAATGGTAGAGATTCAATTTGGTGGGAGCATCTCATGCAAGTAAAAGGAATCAAGGAAAGAAGGATTAGCTGGGAGTGATTTAAAAAGTATTTCTAGGAAAAATACCTATATGCTAGGTATTATAATAACAAGAGGAAGGAGTTCAATAAGCTAAAGTTGGGACATAATTCTATGGAAGAACATGTACATGAGTTTCTGAAATTGTTGAGGTATGTAGATCACATAAAAATATGAAAGAGTAAAAATCCAATGCTTCCTTGGGAGTCTGCCCCAAAATTTCAAAGATAGGATTGAGTTTGTTAATCAACCAACTCTTGATGAAGCCATTAAAATGGCAATGCATTGTTATGAGCATAGCAAAGGAAAATCAGAAGTTCATCAAGTATGGAAAGGAAATCCAAAAGAAAGGTTTGACCAAAGGAGGAGTGGGTTCAAGCCATCATTTAAAAATCAACCAAGAAATTTCCAACAAGGCTAGCAAGCGCGAAGTGGAGTTAAGCCAGCAGTAGCAGCAAAGAAAGGGCCAAAATGATCGTTTCAGTGTTGGGGATGTGGAGAGAACCACATGCTTAAGGACTATCCACTTCGGAAAGAGAACTCTTTAGGCTTGCACAACTTAGAATCAGCAGTTATAATGGAGGATATGATAAGAGCAACTTCCCAAATTTATGTAGCGTTGAATAACCATCAAGCAGACCAATAATTAGCAGTAGTGAAAGTTGGAGGTAAGATTGCTAAGCAATCTATTTTTGTTTTGATTGAACCAGGATATACTCATAGTTATGTTTCTCCAAAAGTGGTTGAAAGTTATTCTCTTAAAAAAATGAAGCATAATAAGTCATGGTTGGTTCAATTAACCACCGGAACAAAACGAAAAGTGAGTGAAGTAGTGATGGAATGCCCCATAGTGTTGAATGGGCTCCTCACAAAAGTAAATTAAAATGTCCTACCAATAGGATCCTATGATGCTCTTATTGGTATGGATTGGTTGGAAAAGTATAGAGTCAAGGTAGACTGTTATGAAAAGGTTCTTGAATGCATTGATGAAGAACGAAGACCAATATTGGTAAGAGGAATTTCCAAGCAAGTTTCAGTAAGGCAAATTTTAGCCTTACAGTTAAGAAAGTTTTACAAGAAAGGTTGTTAATTATATGCAACTCATATATTGAATTATCTAGAGGGAAAGGGCCCCAAAGGTAGAATATTAGCCATTGTTGCAAGAGTTCAAATATGTGTTTCCAGATGGAGTGTTAGGACTGCCACCAAAAAGATACATTGATTTTACAAACAATCTTGTTCTAGGGGCAACGCCAGTTTCTAAAGCTCCTTATAGAATGAGCAGGCCGTAATTGGTAGAGTTAAAGATGCAACTATGAGAATTAATGGACAAGAAGTATATAAGACCCAGTGTGTCTCCTTAGGGGGCATCGATGTTATTTTTCAAGAAGGATGGGACTTTAAGGATGTGTATTGATTACAGGAAGCTAAATAAGTGACAGTCAGGAATAAGTACCCATTACCCAAAATTGTTGATTTGTTTGATCAAATAAATGAAGCCAAATTGTTTTCAAAAATTGACTTGAGGTTTGATTATCATCAAGTGAGAATAAAAGAAGAAGACATTCACAATACAGCTTTCTGGGCAAAGATATGGTCATTATGAGTTCACGGTGGTACCATTTGGTCTTACCAATGCACCCACCACATTCATGTGCCTCATGAATAATGTTTTTAGCAAGTATTTGGACAATTTTGTGTTAGTGTTCTTGGATGACATTCTTGTTTATTTGAGGAACAAAGAATAGAATGAGGAACATCTCAGAATGGTATTACAAGTTCTTAGAGAGCACCAATCATATGCAAAGATAAGCAAGTGTGAATTTATCAAAGAAGGAATTGTAGTGGATCTGGAAAAGATTGAAGCCATAATGGATTAGCCTATTCCAAAGAATGTTATCGATGTTGTATATTTTATGGGTCTTGTAGGATACTATGGAATGTTCATTGAAGGATTATCCAAGATCGCTCATTAGATTAAATTCCTGCAAAGGAAGAATGCAAAGTTTATATGGTATGAAAAATGTAAACAAATATTTCAGTAGTTGAAGAAGTTACTTACCAAAGCTCTTGTTTTGAAGATTGTAGATCCAAGGAAGGATTTTGTTGTGTGCACGTATTCTTGAATTAAAGATTAGGTGGAGTTCTTGTGCAAGAATTCTTTTTTATTTTCTATGAGTCAGAAAAACTAAAAGAGCATGAGAAGAATTATGCAACTCATGATTTAAAATTAGCAGTAAATAGTAGATTCTCTCAAGATGTGGAGACATTTCTTGTTGGGAAGATGATTCGATCTTAGGACAGACCACATGAGCTTAAAGTATTTATTTGGCCATCCAATCGTGACTATTAGGCAAGCTAGATGGCTGGAATTTATTTGTGAATTTGATTTTGAAATTAAGCATGTAAAAGGGATAGAGAATACGATTGCAAATTCCCTTAGCAAAAAGTTTCATGTAGCAGCATTAAGTATATGCAAATCAAAGTCGAGTACAAAATTTCTTAAAGCCCAAAACAGTGATGAAACTTACCTTCAACTTAAAGAAAAATTGCAACAGGGAAAGGTAGATAAAAAAGTGTGAAGGATACCAGCTCAAATAAGATGATTTTCTTGTTTATAAAGGCAGACTATACATTTCAAATTGTGCAGATTTAAAGAAGTTAGTAATAGATGAAATTTATCAAATGCCATACTCTAGACATCTAGGATATCAAAATACAATAACAACATCAAGAAACCAATATTTTTGGCATGGAATGAAGAAGGATATAGAAGAATGCATTTCTCGGTGTCAAAAATGGCAACAAATGAAGGCAGAGCATTAACATCCAGTAGGACTATTGCAGCCCTTTCCCATTATAGAATGGGAGTGGCAAATAATTTCTATGGAATTTATAATAGGTTTTCCAATTATAGTGAATAAACATGATTCAATTATGATTATGGTGTACAAGCTATCAAAGGAAGCTCACTTTATTCTACTAAAGTCCACTCATAAAGCAAGTGACATAGTGAATATCTTCATGAAGGAAGTATTTAGATTGCACGGATTAAGGAAATAATTTTAGATCGGGATGCAAAGTTCACTTCCAAATTTTTGAATTGGTTATTTCAAGACTTGGGAACGCAATTGAATTTTAGTACAGCGTATCACCCTTAGACAGATGGTAAAATTGAGAGGGTGAACCAAGTTCTTGAGGACATGTTCAGAATGTATGTGATAGATAAAGCATCCTAGTGGGGGATTACCTACACTTGGTAAATTTTGCATACAATAATATACATCAAGCATCATTGGGAATGAGTCCATTTGAAGCATTGTATGACAAAGGATGCAGAACTCCAGTGAATTTGGACAGTCTAGTGAGTATGATAGTACTTAGGCCATAAATGCTTAATGAAATGGAACAAGAAATTGTTGAGATCGGAGAGGATTTAAAGGCAGTCAAGGACAAGAAGAATAGTTATGCATATTTGAAAAGAGTGCACAAGGATTTTAAAATTGGTGATCATGTTTATTTAAGAGTAAAGCCAAGGAAAAGTTCCCTAAAGTTGGGAAGTTATGCCAAGCTAGCACCACAATATTGTGGGCCATTCGAAGTCCTTGATAGGATAGGGGCAGTTGAATATAGGATTGCATTACCTATTAACATGAAAGTTCATAATGTTTTCCATGTTTCTTTGCTTAAGAAGTATGTATATGATCCTAATCACATAATTGATTAGAATGTGATATAGGTAGAATCCGAGGGAGAGTTTCAAGTGGAACATATTCGTATCCTCGACAAGAAGGTAACATTGCTTCGAAACTGAGCCATCGGACATGTAAAGGTGCAATGGAAGGACCTTGGTCTCGATGAGGCTACATGAGGGTTGGAGGATGCCATGAAGATGCATACCCTTTTTTGTTCACATTTTGAGAACACCGAGGATGGTGTTGTTCTAAGGGCAAGGGGAATGTAATACCCCCATTTTGACCCTTATAATGTATTATATTTATACATAAATAGTGTGTATATGTGATGTATGATTTCTAGCATGGAGTTCAAGGCCAAATCCCTACTAGTGAATGCTTGGGTTTTAAATGCAATTGTTTTATATTTTGTTAGCCATGTGCTAGTATTTTTTTCCAAGTAAATTATCCCGAGTCAAACCCCCAATCACTTAGCTTCATTTCGAGGATGGTACCTAGGGTAAGCTATAGATTCTTTAGGGCACAAATACATTATGATAATATACTCATTATGAGCTCAACATGTCACTTACAAAAATAGAACATTCACAACTACATTTCGACCAAAAATCCGACGGTCGTATTGTCGGATTTTCAACACTTCCCTGTCGCATGTACGACACTATGATTTTTTTTAAGCGTCGGTGGATTATCGTCGGTTATCCGACATCTTTCCAATCCGTCGGTTAAGCGACAGCTTAGTAAATCGTCGGTTAAATGTAAATCATCGGTTATCCGACATCTAATTCATATTAAACTTTGAACATGTGTCACTTAAACGACGATCATGACATCGGTTAAGAGATGATGGAGAATTTTTTTTTTTAAAACTACACTTACAGGCCGTCGGTTAAGCGACGGTTAAACGACGATAATGAAAACGTAAGCGTCAGTTATGAAAACGTAAGCGTCGGTTAAGCGACGGTTATACCGTGAAAATGAAAACGTAAGCGTCGGTTATGAAAACGTAAGTGACGGTTAAACAACGATAATGAAAATGTAAGCGTCGGTTAAGCGTTGCTTCTACAGCATGGCCGTCGGTTCACCAAAGAAACCCGTCTATTAACCGACGGATTATGAAAACAGAAACGTCGGTTAAGCAATGGTATTGAATTTTTTTTTTTTAAATCACCTACAGGCCGTCGTTAACCGACAGCTATAAGTGTTTTTTTTTTAAATACAAATGCCAGATTACTGGAGACACACCTTGATGTTTGTATATATTGTGAAATTACTACAATAAAGCGAATGTTGCTAACAAAGTGCCTAGAAACAAATATCAGTAAGATATGCCTAAAGTAACAATCATGAGATAAAATGACAAATGATTAATAGCTTTAACCAAATGTATGTGTGCAAGAAATATATATATGTTTTGACAAAGACTTGCTTCAAGTTTTGATATGCTCAATTAAGTCATGTATCAAATATATAGCTCTTCCAAGAGTAGTATGTTTGAATGAGTATGGTTGTTCAAAGCTAGTTATTTGTTCAAGTCAGAATAAATGCAAATGTTTCAAGTAAGCCCAAAAACAATTATTATCAGACTTTCCATTTATAGAAAGGTAATATGAGCACCTATGTTAAGCATAGATTTGCTTAACCGACGGTTATGAGAATAGTTGTCGCTTCACCGATGCTTGTGGCCACATTTACAAAAAAAAAAGTATCCTTGTGATTTTTGGTAAGTTTAAAAAGAGAAATCCACGAGCCGTCAGATTTTTTCGTCGGATTTTGGATCAAAATGTAGTAGTGTGGGTAATAAAACTTAATACAACAAACAAAAAACCATCTATTCCCCCCTTAATTAGATCGTCTCTCTCGAGAAACCAGGGCATCGATAAGATTAAGCCACAAGTTTGTATGATTGTTCATCCAAGTTACAACCTCCACTACCAGCTTTGGTCATGAGATATATTTTATTGGACTATTGTCACAACCATTGCCTGAAGAAACCAACTATTAGAGAGGAATAGCTTTCATTGTTCAAGTGGTAGGTTCCCAGCAAATACTTAGGGACTTAAGCTTGCTACATTGCATTTTCCTGGCCGTATCAGGAGTTGTGAATACTATGAAGCAGAAACAAGAATTTCAAGGAGCCCATTCATATTTGTCTTTGCAGTGGAGGATGATCTGAAGATATCAGTGGTGGTATAGCCGATATAATAATAAGATTATATTGTGTCATCTCCTATGTCCACACACTTTCTTGATTCCAAATCAGTCAATGTTCACTCTACAATCTTGGAAAGGTGATCTCATAATTGTTTATGAACTGTCTTGAAAATGATAACAATTTAGATCCTAACAATTTCACCAACCACAATAGTAAACACATGCCTAGTTCCAATCCCTAATACAGGAACTTCAAACAGAGAATGCTACATTCTCTGCTGTAGTAACAATCAAATGCTTGCTTTAAGGTTTGGACCTTTAGTTTTCCCCTGACACCTTTGAAAACCTTAAGGCTTGTAGTAAGTAACCATGGATAACAAATTTCACAATTGTCATCACAAAAGCATAGCAATTCACTATTTCTTAAATGACAGAATAAAACTTTTGAGGCAACTATTATGTGCCGAGACAATTTCTTTTTGTTTGGACACTAGTCTTTAGCTTGGAGTTAATCACTCCATTTATTCAATGAAGAACACTCGTGGCTCAATTTCTTTAGTTCAATATCACATAGCTGTTGCTAAATGCTATTGGAAGCAAAGCCTTATTCCTTTTATTTCTCTGGACTGTGACAAGTGGCTTCAATACCTTGATGTTTGATGAAGAATCCGTCCACCAACCTGATCTGGAACAAGGATGAGAATGGCCTGCTACAGGGTCTTGACCGGATCAAGAATTTGTTGCTAAGCCTAGATATTTTTTCTTCACTTGGGTGACTGTAAACCGCTCATAGAAACCCCTGAGATGTTGTTTCATAGATGAGACCTGCGATAACATATGTTTGATACCCTTGGGGGATAAAAACAAGTGATGATGTGCATCAATTTGCCCAAAATTACCTGTGTTGTTGTCACATGCAATGTTGTTGGTATAGAATACAATTCTGAGGTTGATCTTTAAGTATACCAAAGCCTCCCAAGAGGGTCTGAAAATGTTATTTTTACCAGTCTTACCCCTTGCTATGAACATAGTTTTTTTTTATAATAATATGCTTATAAATCATGTTCAGAGTTCTTCAAAATTTTGTCCCAAAATTTTATTTATGACTGCTTACTACTTTTTTAGGGCCTAAGCATGCTCAATAGTGCTAAGATAGCCCAGAGAAAACCCAAGTGACCACCCTTGCAAAAGTGGGGTAATAGATGCCATGCATTTTTATGGTTCAGGTAAGGCAATATATGTGATTCCTCTCCCTCTATTATGAATTAAAATAGTCATGACTATAATATGACTGCTTACTGCTTTTTGATGGTGTAAGCATTCTATGACTGTAATAGGTGAGGATATGTTTTTAATTCATTTATTAAGGGTCTATGACAATTATATATCTCTATTATTAAGACTTCGTTAGACTAAAATTACAAAATTGAGACTTTTTTAAAGATATAATACATTACGTAATATGTTGATACTCTAGAAAGGTTGTAGCCAATAGGCCAAAGGAGATTACAAAAACAATATTTTCTCATGCTATTTAATTAACTAATACCTAGTTGGTTTCAACCACCTTTTTTCAATTAGCAGTTTAGGCCCTTAATTTTGAAGCTTACCTACTCTGTGTATCCAAAGTCATGGTAATCAGTTCCAGTTAGTTATGAAAATTATACAGTCCACATGATTGATTTTGTTGTTTAGGAATTTTATAAAATACTTAGATCATATTCAAATGTTCTCTAGCTGAGATGGTACTGTCAGGTGCAATGTTTCCTCCAATTGTGTAATGAGATATCAAACATCAAATATCATGATTACTCAATTGGGGCACAAATTTTAACTTCGAATCATTGATACAATTGGTGTAATTCTAAATTGGAGTTGTCCTTAGAACAATTTTCTGCAAACTACACGATATTTCATAAAGTAGAGGTGAGATTTGCAGCCTCCAAATTTCTTTCCTTCGCTAATAGAAGGTAAAAGATTGAATAGGTTTTATGGACATTTTCATTGGATCTTGAAGCAATGGCCATTCTTCCTCTACTTGTACTATTGCAAAGATCAAGGAATATTGATAGTATGACTAGGAATTGCGTCTTCCTTCTATGGTATGATTTTTCTGTATAATGTAGTATTTGGAAGTCTCCAGTTTCAATCATTATGCTCCTCTCATTAGAATTCTGAAATTGCTTAGGATCCTGTTAAGCTGTTTTGTTGCTTTTCTATTGATCTGGAATCTAAATTCTTCCCCAATCATTCTAGTTTCTCTCTAATGTAATAATATTTCCAGTGTATTTCCTGAAGGGTTTCATATTTGGATTGAATAGGTACAAATCTTGGAGCCTAATAGTTGTGTGTGGAAGGGATCCTTAAGACTTAAATCTTCCAAGTTAAACATAGCGCTGTCTCCAAATTTCAGAAATGCCCAAAAATTAGCCTTGTACCCATCTTTGATATCTAAGAAAGAAGAATCCTTAACTAGGTTTATGCTCTCACTTGAAATAAGAGCGAGTTGACCAGGCATTTTATCTTTCCATGATGCTTAAGCTGTGTTCAGTGTTTCACATATTGGTCATATATCGAAAATATCGGATATATCGCCAAGTTTTTAACCCTCCACATATATCAGAATTAAAAAATAGCGACAGTTCTGATATATTCCGATATTTTTAGATATTTTCCAATATATTCAAAAATGTCGGCCTGCTGCTGGAAAATGCCAAAAAGTGTGCTTGTTCATAGTTCATACCATCCATTTTTTGTTGATTTGAAATGTTGGAAACCACATCTAAATTATGTTGAAGCTAGGGCTTCAACAAAACAGATTTTTTTTTAATAAGGAGGCTAAAACAAGGTCCTACAGGCTGTCGCTTCTACAGCATGGCAACTTATCACTCTACAGCCTAAATTCTCAGTATCATTATAGATCTTATTTCCCCACAAAAAAATAATCCATGGCCTATAATATTTTTTGATAACTCAATATTTATGTGGAATGAGAAGTAGGTGCTCTTACGTTGTGCTGAGAATATCAGGATGTACATTATACTCCCTTGCAAATACAAACGGAACGATTCCTTGAGGTAGTGCAACCTGCACCAAAAGAAAAGACTGAAAAACAGAACTGTTAGTAAAACTTCCAGCTGTCAACAAAATAAGGTTAGCTCAACCACTCAAAAGAGATGCTGTCACAATTGTCAACAATGAAACTAATCATAATATGATTCTGGCATGCGATCACATTAAGACCTCCTATGTAACCATTGCCACACAGCAACTCATGGTTTTGGGTCTTTCAGTTTGAAGCTCTGGCTAACATGTCTCTACCATGTGACTATAGTTTAGAGACACTAACAGTGAATGTAAGCATTGTTCTGACACGACTCTTAACTGGTTTGGTAAGGAATATGGTGTATATGCACATAATTGTAAACCTTCTCCAACAGGAAATGCATATATGTTGTGTGCTACTGGAGCTTTCTTGAGCTCCAAACAATAGTGAAAAGGAACAAGTAGACTCAAATGTCCCAAAGATTATGCTAAACAATATTAAGAATGGGTCTTCCAGAAACCGGCTATTTTGAAAAACCTCTTTAGGTCGGGTAATATTAAATAACAACCATATTATCAATGTCCCATAAACCTACCTACCCCACCAAATCAAGGACTTGGACATCTTCATTGTGAGAAGGCACAGTTCTCAAAATAAACCTTATGAATACTCTGTTAGTAGACCCCATGCTATGACAACATTAAAGTAGAAGTCAGCACGTGATGCAACAAGGATGTCCACCTTAAGCCAACTGTGATCCATGCTTTTCCTATTGAACATATCATACCTCCAACAGGATTCAAAGTATCATCCACTAATATTCATCATTGCTTCCTGTATTCTGCTATATATTCTAACCTTGTGATGCACCATTGTAGCTTGACAACGACTACTAACTTTGTGAAAAAAACATTGCAAATTACTTATATACCACTGTTGCAGACCCATCACTGCCTTCAACACTTCCTTTAAAATAAACTTGTAGATTAACTTATGCACTTTGACTCGGATCTCTGTGGAACAAGATCTTTCTAGAACAAATCTACAAATGTCCTAGCAGATATGATCACACAACTAGGTTGACCAACTTTGTCACCCATGAATATTTGACAGTATTGTCATGTTGGAGGCTATTTTTCAACAAGGTAGCAATGCTTCTCAAGTCACTTTCCAAAATATTATGTTAAACATATGAAATGCAAAACCTGCATTCAAGGTGGAACCTCCTCATGTGAAGACAAATTCCTTTATGTTATGTGAAGAACAATACACATTTTAAACATCAATGCATTTATACAACTAACAGTTTGGCCACATTGCATGGTAAAAATATGAATCTGTTAAACATACACAGCAATTTGGACAAACTATTACAACTTGATGAGGAAGTCTTCTAATACCCATCCTATGGGCATGCCTTTGCACCTTCTGGCACAACTCCTTGTTTAAAGCTTATGCACCCTTGACCCGATCCCTGTCTTGAACTTACTGACATCCATCCTCGGGTCTTGCTCAGTTCAATAAGGATTTGAGTGAGTTCACTGCTATACCACAAAATGTGGATAACATGGTTGATGGCAAGTGTTCATGAGTTTAAACTTTATAGTCACCAATAATCACAGGGATACAGGGATTGTTGCAATTGCTACAGCTGCATAGAATTTTGCTCTTGAAATTATTGCAAATCGAATTCAAGGAACAAATAATTCCATGGACTAACTGACCTTTCAACACAATAGTTGTTTTCACCCTCGAAGGAAAACCTGTAGTTATTTTTAGGGCATTTGTTGTATTTTCTCTGAGAAATACAATTTAACCAAGATTGGAAGTAGATCCAAAGGTCACTAATGATGGTGGTTGATGATAGCCATGGTGTAATTGCAAAATACTTCAAATATATCTTATACAAAGACTTTGATCCTATATTGTTGAACAATGAGCACAATATGCATTAGGTCACATGGAAGGTTTAATAGTATTCCTTCAAGTACTACGTCACTGCCCAATTGACAAGACCCCTGTGAATTGCTCTATGGATTCTTATGTTGTTATGAATATAGCAATGAATGGATTATATGCATAATGTGTGTTGGAATACCATAAACAAACTTAAAAACAAAATATCATGCAGAAATATTATATTGGTTATAATAAATACTAAATAGGATCCAAATTCTGACTGAAATTTAAAAAGATGGTTCATGGTAGCTGTATGTCTATCAAAGGGAAGATGATGGATCTATCTATTGAGGACAGAGGATGATTGTGAATGTTTGAGAAGTATGCTACCGCACTGACATGTAATGGCTCATTGTGAAGAACCTATCTTTGGATAGTGAATCTTCTAAAGGAAATCAACTCCCTTCCTTCTTTCGAGATAAATTATTATTACAATGAAGTGCTTAACAACGGCATTCCAAAAATACACCTCACCTCATAATAAAATCTTTGCTGCCAATGGTTGGGTAAGATTTGAAAAAATGTATTCTTGGATAACTGTAACACAAAAGACAATTGAAAACATTACGGATCGTAGAGAGGAGCCTTCTCATGACCAAGGAAGTTTTAATGAGTCATCATACACGTGTGATTGCAATAATTTAATTTTCTTAGAGCATTCATGAATTTAATTTTCTTAGAACATCAATGTAATCTTTTGAGAAGAATCCTTAAAATGAATAAGAATGAAAATAAATTAGAATAATTTTCATTATATGTTTTTGTAATATTTACACACCGATCACTAGAGCAGTTATAACAGAATTAATCGACGAACAATGGGAGCTCTGTATCAGTTGAATGCTCTTACTTTGCATTCCTTGAGCCAAGTACTGAAACTTATATATGTTATTTTTTAACAGTCTTAGAAAGATTGATCAAGGCCTCACTATGTTAACGACTAGTGAACCTTGTTTGTACTGAAGGCCTGCATTTCAGAGTAATAACTGTGATAGGGACAACCCTTTGATGATTGTAACGATCAAAATACTAGTGCCTTAATAGAAGACTAAACTTTAAAATATGTACAGCCTCGGCCTACTTATCAAACAAAAATGCAAACAAAAATTTCAATGTTGAAAAACATAAATAACAGAGTAATAATCTGAGTAATGCTTATTATTATTTTCTTGATAATTAAACAATTATAAAATATACATTCCAAAAATAAGCAAAATTTTACGGAATCCACTAGATAATAAAAACAAACTAATCATAACTCCTTAGAATTGTTGAACCCTTTGCTCCTTTGCCCGTGGGAGTTTACATCCACTGGTCCAGGTTCAATACCCCAAGAATTGGTGCTTGCATCCTCTCTCATCTACCTAGGATTTGAGGGAATCCCCAGAGCAACACATCCAAGGAGGTTGCCAAATAAATGGGGAGTTACTGTTTAAAAAAAGAAGCATTGCTCCATTTATTCACTGCTCTATATTACATAGTAAGGAGATAGATTGGGAATGGTGGCATATTTTAGCCTACATTTGATGAGGCAAATAGATTTACCGTCAAAATTAATGTTCTTTCAACTTTCTACTACTGTATTTGTAACACCGTTCTTTCAACTTTCTACTATTGTATTTGTAAGACCATCATGTTAGCCAAAACTTCCTCAATCCAAAATTTCCAAAACAGAAAAGTGGCCATCGATCGGCCAGAAACCAAATCAAGCCTGTAGTTTGTTTGAACCATTCTAATTTTTTTGAATGTGTTTTGCACCGTGACGGCCTTTTAGTTTTAAATTATACAATATCCTTCGATCAATTAAAGAGGCACAGTTGTAAAAAATTATTACTAAGAAATTACAGATTTCTGTATACTGATCAGTTGACATTGTAGACTGGAAATTTTGATTTTCAATACCTAAAACCATGGATCAAACAATATAAAATTGCTTCAAAATTTTGAAAACTAGAAAGGGAAATTATTGGGAGTTTGATGACCCAAATCCCTAAATTAAAAATTCCAGGAAATTTTTAGCTTCTTAAAATCCAGGGACTGAAATGCTATAGAACGGCAGGTTGCTATTAGATTACAAATAAAATGGATTAACATAAGGAGGCAATACAAAGCAGACAATTAAAATAACACACATGGATTAACATACTTACCGGTTCCATGATATTAAACAAGCAATTCATAATAGGAGAGAAACATTGAAGCTAACAGAAATACCTAATTAACTCATAAAAACTTACAAGCTAAGATGTAACTCCAAGAATATAGCCTCTATAATGGAAGGGATAGCTACGTACCTTTCCCACTTAATATTAACTGGATACAAATACCTTAGCTTGGCAAAGCTTGGTCAATGCCTCAACATGTAGACTTTGAAGATATTCCAAACCAGAAATCTCCAGCCCATCAAGATTCTCACTCTGCAGTATAAAGAAAATGCATGTCTATAGTTAGCTGGAAGAAAGAAACAATGTATCTGGTCATAAGAAAGAAAAATTGTAATAATGCATGCATTTTACCTTATTGAGCTCCTCTCTGTTTCGAGAATAGTTGAATATTCTCTACTAAACAGGGCCAACCACGTGAAGGTGGAAGCTCATATGGCCCCTCCCCCCCCTCACATCACTCTCAATTCCCCATACCCAATGCATGTGCTTGGAAATAAATGATATTTTGTGCGAATGATATCTTAAAGGAATTACGTGCATTCGATCATTAATTAGTTTATAGCATTCATTAATTAACTCATTCATTCATTCATACATAGAAAAAATTAAATAGTTGAAGACATTACTCCATAATATCAAAAATAATAACCAAGGACAATGCATAAAAAAATAATGTAACAGTGTACTTGTTACAATCACTACTTTTTTTGGCGCTTTTTTCTCTCCACATATTCTCTAAGTGTGACATCCTCTTCTACCAATTGTTTTTTGTTTCCTATGCCCTTTGTAGCTGCCTGTGATCGTGTTTGTCGACGGGTCGTGTGCTCACGACGTGTATGTGGCTGTTGTAAGGTGCCAGGATGTACTGGTAATTACTTGACATGTTTTTATTATTATCATTGTAAGTCCTTCATTAAGAAAAAAACATTAGAGCGGCGCTTTGTACCTGGAAACTCATGGGTGACATGAATTGCATGCGTTTGATCTTCTGATGCTGCCTCAAGTTGCACATGAAGACCCTCTGCATTAAAACACCAACACTTACAAAAATATAGTATTTGCAATTTAATATTTGAGACTTTAATCCATACTAGTTTTTTTTAACACAGGAATATTTATTACTTGGATTTCAATCAACATGAACTCCAATATCTCTTTCTCCTCCATCCTCTGCATTTTCTCTACTTTCGTTGTGCGGCTTAACACAAAGAGACTCAATATTTTATGTACTAGTTTATTAATGAATATAAAACACAATGAATCAATCTTAAATAGAATTTGTTTATTGTAGTTACCTGTTCGCAGGATGGATCACTGGAAGACTTTGCTTGGCTACCACAGCTTCTTGTTCAATGTTCAACAACACCTAAAAACCCGCGTTGGTAGCCGATCCTCATGTCTTCCTCCGTTGACAAATCGTGGAATCTTTGAGCCTGTAATTTTCAATTAGATCATCATTGTTGTTGTTATATCATCATGAAAACAATTTTAAATGCAATCTATAATTTCTATACAATAAAATAATTATTGATCATACTTACGATTAGTTCTTGCAGGTTGGAATATCCACCGGGGCCAAGCTTGTGTTGCCCATGTTTTTCTATTCTTGCTTGGGTGGCCTTCGACATATCTGGTAGCCTATAAAAGTAATTTTAAATACGTTAAACATTGCAAAAAAATGAAAAATAAAGTGTAATAAACATATAATAGCATTGCCGAAAGTATTGCATACCTTCTAACTGACTCGGGTACTGTCTTGCCTGCTATTTTCGCAACTTTCTCCCTTGCATCATCCAGCAAGCCTTTCCACTCCCTTGTTGGAATCATCAGAGGGCGCTCATACTTTGGATTAATTGCTAAGTTGTTCCGATATCCCTCCCGTACATAATGTAAATGTTGGCCGGCTTTTTCAAGAACCTTTTTTTGGTTGAAGGTTTCGGCACCAAAAAACCCAACCAAGCGAGCAATAAGCTCATCTTTCAAAACTTTACTCTGCCGGTTCCACCATGTGTGGATAGTGGGCCCAAACAGCTCTAAAGACCAATCATTAAGATATTTATAAAAGACATCATTTCCTACAAAAACGAGTATGTGTTAATTAGTGTAAAAAGAATGATGCATAATTACATTCCAATAAAATTATAATATATAGTTAAAACATTTTGTAAATAGTACCTGGAATCTTCTCCATCCTGTATGGAATGAGATCTTCGTCCACCAAAAAAGTAGTCTCAAATGTTCCCGTGCTAGTGACACGGAAAGATCCAGGAAATGTTGGGATGGCAGCATCAAAGTCATGCTCTTCTCCATGTACCAGCCCCTGATCCTCGCCAGCACTCTCATGCCCCTGATCCTCGTCGGCACTCTCATGTTCCGTCTGGGGTGTCTCATTTTGTGTTTTCGACTAGCCAGACGGCAACGATACATGATCAGTGGCGAAGGGGGTGTCATGCTCAATGGTATCAGCATGCCTCTCACCGGGGGAAAAATATTCCTGTAGAAACAAATAATATTTTAGTTACTCATATACGAATAGGAAAAAAAATTGCATTTGGAATAGACTTATAATTAAAGAGTTTGCAGCTTACATCCAAGCGCTTCACTTTAAGCAACACACGATCTATCTTTGCTTGAGTCTCATCCTACATCATTTGCGGATCTGATATAAGCAAATTGACGACCTCCTGATTTAATTTTGTTTTTTCTTTTTGAACTGCATCCTGGATATTCTTTGAATTCTTGAGGTCAACATCGTTAAGAATGTGCCCCAAATCCATATCCTTCGGATCCGTCTATAGATAAGTATCATCCGACATAAAAATAGAAAACATTAATATCAATTTGATATCATTAATATAATTAGATAACATAAATATGTATAAATACAGTTTCTGAAATTCACAACGTGATATATACCTGCTCATGACCCGATGACAGTGGCGTGCTAACACCTGTCGACATATCATCTGTCATGGAGCTCTTGCCTCGACCCTCAGCCTACAAACAAAATATTGACCACGTTGATATCATAATTAAACAAATGTACTTTCTAAAGAAGCATGTAAGTAAAAATGTGGTATATATACATGTTGCCTGTAGGGGGGTGTCGGCCTCCCAGGCTCCACTGGGGACTTTCCCCGATCAGCTGACTGCAACAAAGTAATTAAAAACATTAATTTCGAACTGAAACCAATACATGGGCAAATCTTATTTAAAAACATATTTAAATATTGACCACGTGGATATCATAATTAAACAAATGTACTTTCTAAAGACGCAGGTAAGTAAAAATGTGGTATATATACCTGTCGCCTATAGGGGGTGTCGGCCTCTCAGGCTCCATTAGGGACTTGCCCCGATCAGCTGACTGCAACAAAAGTAATTAAAAACATTAATTTTGAACTGAAACCAATACACGAGGAAAATCTTATTTAAAAACATATTTTTAAAAAAATTAATGGAAAACATATTGCGAAATTGATAACATAAAGATTACAGGTTTTGTGAAATGTTATATGTACCACTCTCGAAGTATCTGCATATGTATCTATCCGATTCAAATTGTAACTGATCAGCAACTCTTCCCCTGAAATCATGCCCACATTCTCCATGTTCGGAACAGCCCTAGGAGGCCCTTGCTTTATAATTACAATTAAAACATCAAACAAAGAACGTTAGTCATATCGATTAAGTAACAAAAATAAAAATGATACAATATACAATTACAAAAACTCTCAATATAAATACCACATGATATATAATCATGAATTATATTCACTTACCAATGGATGATATTCATGCCCCCCCTCAACATGTCCATGTTCCCTACAATGTTTTTTAGTTGTTGCGATCAGTAACCTTCTCTTATTAAAGCCCCTACATCAACTGCAAGGACTAACATTTTTCATCACCCCTTCTTTCCACTCCATCCCACAACCTAGCAATCAATTGTCGATTTTGTTCTGGATCTTGATGACCTGTAACATTATTGTTACGTGGCATTTTATTACTCAAACCCTAAGAACAAAGTACGAGCAAACCCAAGTCTATGATGAGTCTTCTTTTCCACAAGGGTTAGAACCAAATCCACATGAGTCAACCCTAACTCAAGAGTACAAGACCAAGTATATAATGAGTCTTCTTTTCCACAATGGTTAAAACCAAATCCACACCAGTAAACCCTAACTCAAGACAAGACCAAGTATATGATGAGTCTTCTTTTCCACAATTGTTAAAGCCAAATCCACATGAGTAAACCCTAAGTACTCAAGACAAGACCAATTATATGAGGAATCTTCTTTTCCACAAGAGTTAAAGCCAAATGCACAAGCAAAAACCCTAAGTGAGGGTAAACCCTAACTCAAGCCAAAACCAAGTATATGATGAATCTTCTTTTCCACAACAGTCAAAGCCAAATACCTAGCAAACCCTAATTAGTGAGGGTAAACCGACCTAACTCAAGACAAAACCAAGTATATCATGATGAATCTTCTTTTACACAAGAGTCAAAGCCAAATCCATAAGAGCAAACCCTAACTGAGGCTAAACCCTAACTAGTTAAGTCAAAAACAAGTATATAATAAATTTTCTTTTCCACAAGAGTCAAAGCCAAATCCACAAGAGCAAAGCCTAAGTGAGGGCAAACCCTAACTCAAGACAAAACCAAGTATATGATGAATCTTCTTTTCCACAATAGTCAAATCCAAATCCACAAGAGCAAAACCTTATAAGTGAGGGTAAACC
>LPNX010777191.1:367486-387544 GCA_001517045.1 Pseudotsuga menziesii
AGACCAAAAAACAAACCCTTAGGAATTTCGCATTTCTTGTCCAAGAGATAAGTGCGAGAGTGAGTGTGTGAGATAATGAACCTAGGCCTACATCTATTTATATGAGTGTGTGTAGGAAATGAACCTAAGCGTCGGATATGCGACGGCGCTTTCCATGTTAAATAGTTGACCAATTAAAAGGAACCTAAGCGTCGGGTTCCAATTTAAAGGCGCTGTTGCTTAAGCGACGCTTACTAACGCGTCATCGCTTAACCGACGGTTATGAGAATAGTCGTCGCTTCACCGACGCTTGTGGCCACATTTACAACAACAAAAAATGTATCCTTGTGATTTTTGGTAAGTTTAAAAAGAGAAATCCACGCGCCATTGGATTTTTCCATCGGATTTTGGATCGAAATGTAGTAGTGATTGGTGGGAAGGATAACATTTCATCCCGCAACCACTCAAACTAAATCGAACTTACTCATTTGTATTTATAGTTATGTAATACAATGGTGATGATTATGTTCTAAACATAAAGTGATATGATGGTTCATATTCTCCTCAATAGCAAGAATTATAGTGATTGTGACTCATCACCCAATTGGTCCATGATCTCTATTTAAAGAGCATGGAGCGTCATTTGGTGATGATTGATTATCAAAAACTCATGTAAATTATTTTCTTTTTGTATTATTATCTTGTCTCAAGTGGGATCGTAGATTGTTTCCCTTAGAGGGTTTTAACCATGTAACACATTGGTGTACGAATCTTTGATAAGTTTTTGTGATCAATTTCTTAAGGTATTCAAAATTTCAATTTGTGTAAAATGTGTTGTTTATCAAACATATTGGATAATATATTTGTCAAATATGTGAAGGTTTTAATGATTTGTATGGATAAAAATCAAAAAAATTCCAAAAATAATATGGGATGGTTATTGCAAATTTACTTAGTTGGAATCTAATGTCTAATGAAAATGAGAGATTTTCAAACATGCACACTTTATATTTGATTTGGAATTCTTAAGCACCTCTAATATGTTTAATATTAATTTTAAAATAAAAGTAATCTTGCATATTCTAATTTTGGGAAAATTAATTAATTTGGAAAGTAATGGTTTCAAAATTTTCCCAATTTTTTTTCAAAATGTATTTTTTTTATTTTATTGTTGATTTGGAATTCTTAAATATATGTCACAAATTTTTCTTCTTGTGTAACAACTTTATAAAAATTGTTATTATGAAAAATAAAATGGTTTTTGGTTCATTGCAGTAATAATATTTAATTAAAATCAGATATATGTATGCAAAGATTTTAATATGTAAATTTAATATAAAAATGGATTATAATCAACACTTTAGTACAATATATATAATGAAGTGGACTTTTCACTGTAAACCTATATTAACAAAATCAATATTAAATTTTAAAAAAATATATTAAATAAGTCATATAATAAATAGGACATTATTTAAGTCCTGTAATAAATAGGACATTATTTAGGAACAACCCACTATTAGTCTCCACTCATTCCCTCTAATGTGTTGGACCCTTTGAGGTACCCATCAAAGTTCAACTCCACTCATTCCCTCTAATGTTCTCGACCCTTCGAGGTACCCATCAAAGTTAAACTCCACTCATTCCCTCTAATGTGCTCGACTCTTCGAGGTACCCTTCAAAGTTAAACTCCGCTCATTCCCTCTAATGTACTTGACCCTTAGAGGTACCCATCAAAATTAAACTCCCTCTTATAATAGATGATTTTAAACATTTATAGTTGGGACGGTGCATACAACCTTGAATAAGTAAACAAAAGCTCTTGCTGGACTTTTAGATGAATATTCAAGATAATCTCAAGGGCCGCATCCTTTGTAAAGTGGGAAATTATGTGCAAAGAATAGAAGTGGATTATAAGTGTGCTCATTTTAAAGGTACATGTCTCACAAAGATAGGCATGCAAAGAATTATTGATTTAGGCTCATAAGTGTGCTCATTTTAAAGGTACATGTCTCACAAAGATAGGCCTCCAAAGAATTATTGGTTTAGGCTGGTTGAATATAGTAAGAATTTTTTTTAAGGTAAAACAAAATATTTAATGAATACGGCCTTGTAGTTGGTCCACCTTGTGGCTGACTAGAATGTTAGATTGGTGAGAATTGTGTCAAGGAAAATGTTTCAATTAAAAAAGTTTTACAATTAATTACTATAAAAAGTGAATTAGTGTACTCTATTTCGTTTTACTTAAAATAAGTTTTTACTATATTTGAATTACCACTTTAAACTTATGTAAATATTTTGTTTTACTCAACCTTGTAGTTGGTCCACCTTATGGCTGACTAGAATGTTAGATTGGTGAGAATTGTGTCAAAAAAAATGTTTCAATTAGAAAAAATTTACAATTAATTACTATAAATAGTAAATTTGTGTAGTTTTTTTTGTTTTACTTAAATAAGTTCTACCATACTTGAATCACCACTCTAAACTTATGTAAATATTTTGTTTTACTCAAAATAAGTTTTTACCAGACTTGTTTTAATCGTATTAATTATAAATAAACTTCAACAACCATTAACACGGATGTCTTTTACTTTTACTTTGATGATAATAGTTAACTCTACTACGTAAGAAATTACTTCTTTACATAAACCATCAAAATGTTTTCTTGTTTTCTTGAAACATAGTGGTGACTCATAAAATGTTTTCTTGTTTTCTTCACAACATAGTGGTGATTCATAAAACTTGGTGGCATTGATATCTACTAACAATATAAATATCTCCCACCACGATGGGTGAAAATGGTTCAATTTAAATTGTCAACAAAAAAATGTTTTAAAAAACACCCAGCACGGAGATATCTACATATTATAATTAATATTGAATTTAAATGTTTTTAAATTTACTTTGGATTATCTCGAGACTCTTCACATTAAACCTACTTGATTAAAACCAATGTATAAAAATAGATTACCATTAATTTACAATTTTGTTAGAAAATGAGTGACTTTGGTTTTAGTTTGTTTAAGTTCATATTTAACTTAGGTCTATCAAGGGTTGTCAAGAGAGTGCAAAATCATAAGGTTTATAGATATATTAGCACTTCACGTGTTAAGAGGGTGCAAAATCAAGGTTTATAGAAATATTAGCCCTATTCGATAGATAAAAATTAAAACAAATATAAGCTATTAAAATAAATATAAGCTAATTTACTTTGTAAACCACGGTCATATTATTTTATTTTGTGAAATGTTACACATCTACCTTGAGTGTAGCATATGCATCTTAATGCACTAAACTTCTTTTATGTCAAGAACTCATTAGGGTAGATAAAACATTGGCAGACACAAAGTCAATTTAGGCAAAAGGAATAACCACACAAAGACAAAAAGGTAGGCGTGAAAGCACATTTTTTCTCATTCACAAATGTACATTATATTATATGAGATAACCCTTGGTTTCGACTTCCAAGGTGTCTCTTGAACTCCCGAATGACTCTTGGTCTCCCTTGCATGTTCATATTCCTCACACCAAGGATTAGTCTCCAACAAATTCCCCCTTAATCCAAAGCGTGTTTATAAGTCCAAGAAAAAAGAAGAGAGTTGAATAAAAGGCTTGACAAATTGACTATGCCAAGCAAGTTAGCTAGAAACTTGCACTGTCTTTTGCTAAATACAGGAGCTCTTTGAAGAGGTGGTTTTGGCTTACCACCAAACAAAAGGGAAAGCAAAAGCTGAAATATTCTACTATGTGGGTGGTTTAAGGCTGACCTCCAACTCTCAAACTTGGCATGGAGGCTCAAAGGTTATGTTTGGAACTTAACACGATGGCTCAGAGGTTCTGTTTGGGACTTGACACAATGGCTCAGAGGTTCTCTTTAGAACTTGGCACGATGGCTCAAAGGTTCTGTCTAGAACTTGGCACAAAGACTTAGAGGTTCTCTAGCGAAAACAACAGGAGGTTGAGGTCTTCTACTGAATTAGTGGTTTTAGGCTGACCACAAACCATTTGGAGAGCGGAAACAGGAAGTGAATAGTTGTAACTTGTTGAACATTTCCACCTTGACAAATTGAATTGCCAAGCATGTTAGCAAAAGCTTGCATCGTCTTCTACTAATAGAAGGTGCTCTCGAAACCGATGATTTTAGGATGACCACCAACTATGGAGCTCATTCAAACATATCTCTTCACAGGCTCGCTTGATCTCACTCGCTTGTTTCTTATGGTCTTCATTTCCCCCTGTCAAGAACAATGTGATGAGAGGAGAGTCTCAAGGTGTCACAACTAGACACAAAACACATGAGTAATATAAGGCATTATTGGAGGAGCCTAGTCAGTCGGTCGACTAGGTCCTCCTGTCGACTATGGTCGAGTCGGTACAGTCAGTCAGTTGGTCGACTGACCTGAAAGTTGTAACCGAATAACCAAATGTAACATGTATAAAATAGGTTGGTGAGCCAAATCCAGGGATGTGTCTATTCATTGTAACGTGTATACTATATAATCTCTAATATAAAATCTACTTACAATTGTCTCACTTACTCTTGTTTGCCTTATGGTTATTATCATGTGAATGCTCTCTCTTTCTTATGTATAGTTATGTATTATTGGTAATTGCTAGAACCCTCGGACTACAACATTGGTTTTGTTGTTGGTAGTACATGATCTGAATAACACGATGAGTGTGACTAAATGATAACTGAAAAAGAAATTTGAGAGTGGTGGTATAATAAAGGAACGAACTACATCCATAATTATGCAAGGCGGAATAAACTGACATCCGCAGAAGCAAGCAAAAATTTCTTCAGTGAAGCACATGAGAAATTTATAGAAGTTGTTCCCCATGAAATACAGAAGTTTATGGATTATGTTCATGCCCAAGTTGGACAAAAAGAATGAAAGATTGTTGACGCACAAACTCCATAATGATGGAAGAACAAATTTGAATGAGTGGATTGAAAAGATATGCAACGACTTCTATGAAGAACAAGCTATAGAAGACAGAACATCTCTTGAAGAAGTCAAAAGCAAGTTCTATACTGACCTCCACGACGAATTTTTATGTTCCATACCAACATTGTTATATAATTTTTTTATTGAGAATGGATTCGGCCATATAGTCGAGCCACGACCGCCATTGGGTATTCCCGCCTCAATAAATTGGCAACAAAAACAAAATGGCTAGGAGCAATTTGTCAATTAATGACAGTGATAATACTTTCTAAGTAAATGATGACCATTACCATACTAGCCGTAGTCGATTAGTAATCGTCGTGTCGATAATGGGACAGTATTCGACGACTTGTTTTGAGTAAAAAGGATTAAAATTCAAGTCGATGACAAAAGACAAAGAATGAAGCCTTGTAAAAAGTCAAGTCTACTCCGATGAAAAAATTATCCGGTTAATTACAAACCAACAACAGACATACTAAAGAGTGAACGAGAAAGAGGTGCAAGCAACGTGAGTATCTAAGGGATATTTCCAGTCAAATACATGTAAAAAGAGGAATAAATAAATCAGGTGAGATGGTCGGGAAACCAAAAGTCCTACCTAAGTCAAGGGAAAGTCGACCAGACGAAGAAGGTGAGGTGTCAACGCCAGAGGAACGGTCACACACAATGGTGCTGACCCTGCAAAATTGAGCATTACAATCCCAGAAGGATTAACCTCCATTGACGCAGTACCCGTGATGATAACGACTGGACCAACGATTAGACAAATAGTCGAGCGCGACATGGGACTAATGTCTAGCGGTTGTAGCATTTGGATTCATCTATACCAAAGTGGAAAAATTACCGACTGATTGATGATCCAAAGGCCATATAGAGTTAACTGGATTACTTTTACTCTGGAATTTGGAGGACACTCATTTAACTTATTTTACTTAGAACATTTGGAGGTGCCCCCTGCCAACAACATTATTGATTGAACAACCTAAATCGTCGGAGAGTCAACTTAGCGATGAAGAGTCTTAGAATAAGTACGTTTATCGTGGTACGAGTCGAAGTCACAAGAGGTCAACAATAATCAACAAATAGTAAGTGTGTCTAATAGTTCATCATCTTTGGTAAGTAAGAAAAATTCTAAGACAATAGCTTATCGAATTCATGTTAATACCATTATCTTTGATGGAGATGGGGACCCTAAAAAGAATTGGTTTGTTTGCGAAGCCTTGTGGAAAGCTAACTTAATTAATGATGAAAATCAGTAAATTAACTAGTTTGCAGGTGGACTTAGAAACATAGCACTAACATGGTACATCAATTTCTTGGAAGAAGGCCTTAAGTCCAAACAGCAGATAAAAGACAATTTCTTAGAATTTTTCAAAATCGGTGATACAAAGCACATGGCGGTGCACAAACTCAAAAAAATTAAGAAAAGAATAGGAGAGTTTGTCAGAGAATGACCAAATATTTAAACATATTCTGAGCCAAATTCCTTCTAAACTCATCCCTGCCTTAGTAATTCAATTTTTCGTCAATGGGATCCAACAAAGAATCAAGACACCAATATTAATGAACGAGTACACAGCATATGAAGATGTCTTAAAGAAATTACTACGAGCCGGGTTGAACACTAACTACACGTATAGATCATTGGGTCGTCAACTTGAATAAAAAGTAAAAAATATACAAAGATCATTGCAACATTTAACAATGCGGCACAACGAATTATGGTGCTCAACATGTACAATAGAAGGCCATACCAAGGACAAATTTCCATATGAAGAACAAAGAATATATTATGCAAATCCCTACCAAAGGGAGCAAAGCGAAATTGAAGAAGCGCCTTGTATATTCCCTAAAGAAAGAAAGCCATGAATTTTCTAGAAGACACAAACGACATACTTCTGCGATATATGTGAGAGGTTTGAATCCCATTCAACCACAGAATGCCCATACAATGCCGACAATATCAAGCTCGAGTGGTGAGGAATATGTCAAACAACTCAACTCACCACAGCCAAATGTATCAAGAACCTAAAGACTAGAGTTGGCTACCATACGGTATACCAGACACACACAGTCAAGCAGAAAGGTCGAGACGATCACAATAGCGATCGACGAAATAACAAAAATTGGTGACAAGGATACAATGGTCATGGAAGAAACAATAATCGAGAATATCAACCACGTGGTCTTGGAAGATAAAGATGTTTTGTATGCTACAGTGAGGACCATTTAAGTCCTCAATGTCCTTGGAAAGATAGAACATATCTAAAATTATATACAAAATGTGGTGTGGGTGAGGATAGCTTAGAAGATTGTCATATAATGTTTGATACACTCAATAAAAAAAGAAACGTTAATGTTTTTTCTTGTGTTCCTAAAAATAATGCAGCTATTACCAAAAATTTGCAAGTTGTCACTAGATAAGGCACAAACACCGGAAGAAATCAAATTGAAAAGATACAAAGAGACCAGAGGAGTACCCTAATCCATGGAATCAGAAGCAAACTTTCAATAATGCATCAGAATAAGTTGTTGCACAATTAATTGATCTAATGCAATCTATAAATAATAACCCTAAAAGCAACAAAATTGCTAAAAACTTGTGCACATTAAATCAAAGGGGTAAAACTAGCATTGACCCTCTTGTCGACCTAGAATTGTAAGGATTCCACATAGACCAAGTTGTTCTCGACTTTGGGTCACAAGGAAACATAATGACAAGATCGACGTGGGAAAAAAATAGTTAACCCCATCTCGTAGAATCAGGTATTTATCTTAAACAAGGAGATCCAGGGTTAATTGAATTGATTGGATCCTGGAAAAATGTTAAAACCTCAATCATGGGGATCAATACAACCATCGATTTCAAAATTATTTGTTAAAATTCCATATGCTAAGCTAGATTATCAGAATTTAATTTCAATTTCATAAAAGCATATAGACAAGATCACTGAAAGAAACAGTGTCACAAGAACAACACGAATTTATCCTGGGAAAACTGTAATGGGAAAAACCTAGCAAAAGCTTCCTCAATATAGATGTCCCAAAAGATAAAAGGTAAAACCCAAAACTGATCCTCCTCCTTCTCTAGCTACAGCTCTTTCTCTCTCTCTCTTATGCACTACACAAGTGAGTGTGCATGTCTCAAATGAGAGGCACCTCACTCTATTTATATTCTTTCATTCACGTGACATTTAACCTAGTTATGTAGGCTCGAGTAGACATAACTGGGCTAACTTAATATAATAATATATTCTGGAGGGTATTAATGAGCTTACTTACAATGGAGGGGACTTCCTCATGACTCTTAGTGATTCTCCCAATGGGAACATCGAGGTACAAAGAAATACAAATGATTCTCCTGATAGGAACATCGGGGACCAATAAAATACATTTAGAATATTCTTCGAAGTTACAATAATTCATCACTCCCCCTTAACAAGAAGGGTATTCTACAACAACAACAACAACAGTTGTAGGAGAGAGAGGGCATCATCAACATCATCAGGGTGATACATCTATAAATCATTGGAAGCTTTTCATCATCTTCAACATATGGTCTTCATCTTCAAACTTCAGCAGCAGCAACACTTTGACTACTCGATCGACAGCATCATTTCGATCAACAATATCATCATCTGAACTTTCGATCAACATCATCATCATACTTTCAATCAGCAACATCATCATCACATTCTGATATTTCAATCAGCAATCATCATCATCATCATCATACTTTGCTCTTTCGATCAGCAACATCATCATCATTAGCAACAACCTACAATCCACAATATGAAGACAAAAGTCTTTGGATCACTTTTGGAATTAAAGTCCATGGATGATGCAATCCTACCACATTCTCAAGGACCGAAGTCATTGGATCCATTCTGAACAAAATTTCGAGGATGATACAATCCTACCACATTCTCTAGTACCGAAGTCACCGAATCAGTTCTGAACAAAATTTCAAGGATGATACATTCCTACCACATTCTCAAGTACCAAAGTCACCGAATCAGTTCTGAACAAAATTTCAAGGATGATATAATCCTACCACGTTCTCGAGTACCGAACTCACTGGATCAATTCTGAATTAAAGTTCAAGGATGATACAATCCTACCACATTCTTGAGTACTGAAGTCACTAGATCCGTTCTGAACAAAAGTTCAAGGATGATACAATCCTACCACATTCTCGAGGACCGAAGTCACCGGATCCGTTCTGAACCGAAGTTCAGGGATGATATAATCCCTCTTCATTCTTGAGGACTGAAGTCACTGGATCACTTTAGGACAAGTATCCCGGGATTATACAATCCCACTGCAACATCACTGCTCCCCCTTTTGAGGAAGGTATTTCCGAACAACACCAAGCTTGTCTCTAAAGTGTTCAAACTTAACCCGAGACAGAGGCTTCATTAACACATTGGCAACTTGCTCATCAATACTCACATACTGAAGCTTTATGTCTCCCTTCTGTATCATATATCGTATGTAGAAATACCGGATTTCTATGTGCTTTGATCTATCATGGAACACTGGGTTCTCCGACATCTTTATACAACTTTGGTTATCACATAGAATCTTAGTAGTATCCATCTCTAAGTCAAATATACCTGACATCGGCTTCTGAAGCCATATGGCTTCACAACTAGCAGAGCAAGCTGCTATGTATTCTGCTTCGGCTGTACTAAGAGCAATATTGGACTGTTTCTTTCTAAACCATGAAATCATAGCATACCCCAAACAAAAGCATCCACCTGATGTGCTTTTCCTCTCTGAGACACTTCTGTCCCAATTTGCATCTTTATAGCCATACAATCTATAATCATGGTTTCCATCATAGTATAGACCAAAGTCTATAGTCCCTTTCAGATATCTCATCACATGTTTTGCAGCTATCAGGTGAACTTGTCTAGGTTGAACTAGATACTGACTCAAGGTGTTCACTGCAAAAAAAATGTCTGGTCTGGTATTGGTTAGATACATCAACAACCCAATAATCTATCTATATTGAGTCACATCCACTAACTCTGACGAGTCATCAGCTCACAACTTCAGGTTGGAATCCATGGGTGTGTCCATGGCTTTACATTCCAACATATCAAATATTTTCAAAACTTCCACTGCATACTTTCCTTGATAGAGAAAGATTCCTTCTGAGTTCTTCCATACCTCCAGACCTAGGAAATAATGCATTAGACCAAGGTCTTTCATCTCAAATTCTTCAACGAGCTTTTTCTCGCATTCTACAATCTGTTTCTCATTCCCTGTCAGAAATAGATCATCCACATATAGTAATAGTATGATAGGTTCATCTTCTATAACCTTGAAGTAAAGGTTAGGATCGGCTTTACTCTTGGCAAATCGCATGCTCGTCAGGAAACTATCTATCCTTTCATACCAAGCTCTGGGAGCTTGCTTCAGTCCATATAGGGCCTTCTTCAATTTACATACGTGAGTTCATCTGTCTTCAACTTCAAATCCTTGTGGTTGTTCTATGTATACTTCTTCTTCAATCACACCATTTAGGAAGGTTGTTTTCACATCCATCTGGTGTAAGCCCCACTTCACCATGGATGCAAGTGCCATGATGGCTCTAATCGAAGTATACCTTGCTACTAGTGCAAATGTTTCTTCGTAATCAATTCCCTCTTTCCGAGAGAAACCTCTAGCCACAAATCTATCCTTGTACTTCTCTATACTTCCGTCAACTGTATGTTTTATCTTGTAGATCCATTTGGAGGATACTACACTCTTGTCTTCTGGTTTGGGAACTATATTTCACACATCGTTCTTCATTATTGACTGATATTCTTCAATCATTGCTTCTACCCATTCTTTCTTCTGTACAGCTTCTTCGTAGTTTGCAGGTTCTTGATCTACAAGATCACACATCAAAGCTACATAGTTGGAAAATGTCTTGGGCTTCTTACTTATCCTTGTGAAGCCTTCAAGAGCTCCATATCTTTATGCTTCTTGTATAATTTATCTTGCCCAAGCAGGCTTTCTCTTTCGTGATATCTCCATCATAGGAGGTTCTTGTGGTTCTGTCATATCATGTTCTTCAGGAGCTTCATCTTCAGGGAGGAATGTAGTCTCTACATTTCTGGGTGGTGCATATTCCTCATACACATCTTCATGTTGGAATTTTCTGGATCTCTTGAGAGTTTCTCCTTCATCAAATGTTACATCTCTACTGATTTCCATGTGATGGAATCCAGGAATGTAAATTCTGAATGCCTTGGATACTTCACAGTATCCAACAAACATCCCCTTCTTTCCAAAAGGGTACAACTTGGTTCTTTTCTCCTTCGGTATATGAATATATACTGGACAACCAAATATTTTGAGGTGACTTACCTCAAGCGTCTTTCCCATGAACATCTCTTCTGGAATCTTGAATCCAAGAGCACTGTGAGATATTCTATTATGTACGTAGATAGCAGTTCTTGTTGCTTCTGCCCATAGATGCATTGGAAGATCTTAATCATATATCATTGTCTTCACTGCCTCTATGATGGTTATGTTCTTTCTTTCTGTAACACCATTATGTTGAAGATTGTAGGGAGTGGTTAGTTCCCTCTTGATTCTGGCATCTTTATAGAAGGATTCAAACTCTTTTGAAGTATACTCTCCACCATTGTCTGATCGAAGTGTCTTGATTCTCTTGTCTGAAAGATTCTTTATCAAGGCTTTGAATTCCTTGAATTTCTCAAACACTTCACCCTTTGCTTTCAAGAAGTATATCCAAGTCTTTCTTGAATAGTCATCAATAAATGTAATATAATATTCAAAGCCACTTAAATATGTGGAGGAAAATGGACCACACACATCTGAATGAATCAATTCCAACATACCTTTTGTTTTTGTTTCACTCTTCATAAATGGATTCTTGTTGTTCTTCCGTTCGCACATCCCTTGCAAATGCCTTCATGTGTGATCTTCAAGTCTAGTAGTCCTGTCACTACTTTGTTCACATGAGGTAGTGCCTTGTAATTGATGTGGGCAAGCCTTCTATGCCATAGTTCACTAGGTTCAATGGACTCATGAACAAGGGATGTTTCTGAATGTCCCTTGAGTTTATACAAGCCTCTTTCTTCTTCACCGATAACAACTGCATCTTCAATTTTCTTTCCTTTGGGCCACATGAGTACTTGGCCATCTATGAATGCAACTTTGAATCCTTTATTATCTAAAGCTGAGATAGAAAGTAGATTATTCTTTAGACCAGGTACATACAATACTTCTTTCATCTTTAGGGGATTTCCTGAATCAAGCTTGTAGCTTGCTTCGCCAATTCCTTTGATCGTATATTGATAGTCATCTCCTAGAGATACTTTCTAAGGAGAGTTATTTTCTTCAAGTCTTGACAGGTTTTTCTTTTGTCCCGGCATGTACTTTGAAGCACCACTATCAATAATCCAAGTGTCCTCTCTAGGTGTTATAGATCCAAAGAGTGCAAAGAATAGTACATACTCTTCTGCATCCTCTTCTCTTGCTTGTTTTCTTGGAGGTCCTTCCTCTTCTTCTTCTTTATCCTCATCTTCAGCTAGATGAGCATGATGTCTTTTGTTGTTGTTAATCCTCTTCTTGTGTTCTTGTCTCTTCATAGGAAAGTTTCTAGCAATGTGTCCTATCTTATCACAATGAAAACATTGAAAGCCGGAGTAGTCCTTACTTGGAGGACTTTCTCTTGTTCTTTGGATTCTTTTGGGAGGTTGAGACTCCTTGTGGTTTCTCTTCTTGAAGTTAGGTTGAATTCTTCTTCTTTTGGTATGAGTGGCTAGGGCTTGATCATCTTCCTTTAGTAGAGCTTCTCTGTTTGCCACTCTAGTCTCCTCTTGAATACAATATTCCCATACAATATCAAACTTCAAGCTTTCCTTCCTGGAACACATCATCTGGATGAATGACTCCCAGGGTCTAGTGAGACCAATGAGGGTAGTCATAACCAACTCATCTTCATCAAGTTTGTCTCCAATGGATTCTAGTTGTTCCTTGAACTGGGAGACCCTTGTGAAGTAGTCCTGGATGGATTCTCCATGACTCATCTTGGTGCTCTTCAGTTGAGCTATTAGATTCATCTTTCTGTTGATGTTTCTTCCTTCATACATTCTTGATAAGGCATCATACATTTCTTCCGGAGTCTTCTTGGATGACACTTGAGGGATCAAGTGATCCTTGATAGAGTCAGCAATAATCCTTTGTGCTCTAATCATATCCTTCTTGTGCTTCTCCTTAGCTTCAGCTTCTTCATGTTCTGCAACTTCATCTTTGATATATGTATCAAGATCATTCTCTTGGAGAATGAATCCAATCCTTTATTTCTATGCTCGAAAATTCTCTATGCCTTCCAGTTTGTCCTCAAGCTTAGTGCTTGGGACCATCTTGTCAGAAAGTCACAAAAAATTGAAATTATGCAGAATGAGAAATTGAATTTACCGGGAGATGCACTTGACTGAGGCAAGTTGAGTGGTGTGCTTGGTTTCTGGATATCTCAAGTCTTCACCTTTCAAATCTGACTTGTGAGATTCAGTGCTGCAACTCTTTGCATTTTTCTAGTGCAGGTATCAAACTAGGGTTTGACTTTTCGGGATATCTACTCCTCCAAAAACTTCGATCCCTGGCTCAGACGATGCGCCAGGGATCGAAGCAGTTTTCCAAACTTCAAAATTTTTCCCAAAACCCTAATTTATTGTCAGGGTGAGAGAGAGGGTATTTTCCCTTGTGAAAGTTGTCATTATCAAGTTAGCTCTAATACCATGTTATAACTACATATGCTAAGCTAGATTATTAGCATTTAATTTCAATTTCATAAAAGCATATAGACATGATCACTAAAAGAAACAGTATCACAAGAACAACATAGATTTATCCTGGCAAAAACCAACAAAAGCTTCCTCAATATAGATGTCCCAAAAGATAAAAGGTAAAACCCAAAACTGATCCTCCTCCTTCTCCAGCTATAGCTCTCTCTCTCTCTCTCTCTCTCTTATGCGCTACACAAGTGGGTGTGTGTCTCAAATGAGAGGCACCTCACTCTATTTATATTCTTTCGTTCACTTGACATTTAACCCAGTTATGTAGGCTCGAGTAAACTTAACTAGTTATGTAGGCTCGAGTAGATATAACTGGGCTAACTTAATATAATAATATATTTCGGAGGGTACTAATTACCCGACTTACAATGGAGGGAAATTCCTCATGAATCTTAGTGATTCTCCCGATAGGAACATCGAGGTACAAAGAAAAACAAATGATTCTCTTGACAGGAAAATCGGGGACCAATAAAATACATTTAGAATATTCTTCGAAGTTACAATAATTCAACATTATTGACCCTCAGGAAGGATCCAAATCCATCCCTGCACTACTCATTCGACCTTGGGGACAAAAAATGAAAGCATCAATTGCATTAGAAAAAGAGATAAATAAATTTAAAGGAGAGGGAAAGAAGTTCATTGTCCCGATCAACCCATCGCAAGGAAAACCATGGGAAGAACCACATGACACCAACAACGATATTCGACAACTATACCAAATATTTCAAAACAATGAAGATACCATCAAACCTAATAATTACGGAGAACTCCATTTAGGTCGACCAATGTCAGTGGGATATAACTCCGACTCTGAGCTATATGATTAGAAAATGGAAAATTATGAGGCTCAAGCACGAGAATGCTAGTCAGTATAAGTTATACCAAGAAAAAGAGTACAAAAGTTCCTTACAATATATATCATCCCTAAAAATTTTGAAAAAAAAAATAGAATATCTTGCCATTATACTAACAAAGGAGTAGACTAATATCCCTCCACTAATGTATAAAGAACGTGAATCACCAATTGCACATATTGAAGAAGTATCTAAGAATGTGGGAGAATGAAGCCGACTACAAAGTTTAGTCGAAACTTTCACAAGCCAAGCAACAAGATGGTGGGATACACATCAGTCTTGCCTACAGACATGGATGACTACTTCCACAAATTTCATCGAACGATTTGGGGGAAATAAGCTCACAACACAACTACAAATACCAAAATTTGTCCAAGGCCAAGATCCAACCAAGCATATTGATTTATGTGAAAAGAATGGAAAAAAGAAGGATACCGAGATGAACGACTATATCCTCATCTATTCCTAAATACACTCGAAGATTTGCCTAATAAATGGTATAAGATGGAAGAAGCTAGAAACGAAACTTTCATATAGCAAGAACTTACAAAAAAAATTATTAAAGATTTCTCCTTCACTCCTGTAGAATAACATATCCAAGAAGCAGTCAAAGAAATAAAAATATTTTTATCGTCGAAAGAAAATAACATGTCGGGAAATCGACCACAATTGACTTGCAACAACATATCAACCAAATCCCTGCAGCAGTCACTCGACTAAAAATGGAGACTGACAAAACAATCGAGAAAATTTTTGGCTGGAAAAAACACCACCCTTGGGTTGGAAAAAACATAAATACTATAATGAAGGTTAGCTCAGAACAAAAAGAAGAACTAGAAAGGATAACTTCCAAAGATTTCCCACCAGTGTTTACAATTTTTAAAGAAGAGAGTCGATCAATTAATGAAAGAGAGCACCTAAGTGGATGGACACCAAAATCAAGATTAAAGAAGTTGACATCTCTAACAATGATCGACTAAAGATGGCTAAAATCAGAGATTATTGGACAGACCAACAAGTACTTGAAATTACTAATCTATTGAAGGAATACCAAAATGTTTTTGCACAAGACTACAAAGATCTAAAAGGACTAGTACAAGAAATGTGAGAAATGAAAATCGACTAGTCAAAAAGAGGCCATACAAGCTAGCGCACAAGTATAAAAAGATCGTAAAGAAAGAAATTAACAATATGCTAGCTATAGGGATCATATACCCTGTCGACCAACCTGAATGGGCCGGTCGTATGGTCGTGCGACCAAAGAAGCAAGACCCGACCAGACTAAGAATCGACGTCGACTTTAGGTATCTCAAAAAAGTAACATTAACTGACCCATTCCCGACTCCTTTCGCCAATGAAATTATTTATGAAATCGCTAAACATCAATGTTACTCATTCATAGATGGATTTTCACGATAAAATCAAGTCCCAATTGTAAAAGAACACCATCATAAAACATCTTTTGTATGTGGATTTCAATCTTTTGCTTATAGAGTAATGTCATTTGGCTTAAAAAATGCACCTGCAATATTCTCCATAATAGTAGTAAAAGCATTTCAAGAATACATGTACAAAAAAATGACAGTCTACTTCAATGATTGGGCGATATACTCCTTGCTCAAAGATCATATCCATTGTCTTCAACTTATGCTTGAAAGATGTCGACAAATGCAATTATCTCTAAACATTAAGAAATGCATATTTGCTACACCAATTGGTATATTATTTGGCCACATTTTCTGTAAGGAAGGAATTAAAGTAGATTATGCCAAGATTAAAGTTATACTCAACCTCAAACCACTTGTAAATCCTAATCAAGTTAGGATACTTCTTGGCCATACCGGATACTACATGAAATTTATAAGATATTACTCTAGCATGACATATCCGCTAGAGGCACTGTTGAAGGACAACCAAGAGTTTCTCTGGTCTCAAGAATGTGCAGAATCTTTTGAGCTGCTAAAACGTAAACTTGTCAAAGCACCAATACTGAGATTTCAAAATTGGTCAAGAAGGTTCCATGTACATATTGACACTTCTGGAATTGCATTCAGTATTATACTTACACAACCAAGAGAAGAAGGAATGGATTATTCCAATGCATATGCCCGTCGCAAATTGAATAAAGAAGAAAATAATTACTCGACCACGGAACGAGAAGCTCTGGGAATGATCTTTTCCCTACAAACATATCGACATTGTTTACTAGTTAATACATTCACATTCTATACAGACCATCAGGCACTTCAGTATTTGGTCAATAAACCACTCCATCATGGTCAATAAACCACTCCAGAATGCCAAACTCTCATTATATTATTCACACAAAGAATACCTGGCATTATATAGTACTTTGAAATATGCCACCTCAATGAGAGATATTCTCTAGATCCTAACACCTTGCATGGTGACTAGGCTAGGAAATCTTCCCCATATCTTTCAGAGATTATCTAAGATAAATGACTATTATCCTAAATAATAATTACAATAATGGTGACATTTAAACTATGTTTAAACTATGTGATTGCTAATGTAATCCATAAGGCTAACATTCCCCCTCTCAATCACAAGTTTATGTATTTGTATCAACTAAGAAATAAACACTAATGCCAAAGTTGATATGATGGATTTTTCAGAAGCCTTCCTTTGTGCTTCAAAGAAAACTATGCCTGTAAAACCGTCAATCTGAATGGTTCATCTAAAATGAACTGAAATCGTGGAGTGAACTACCATGTCTAAACAATCCCTGTCTACTTGACAATTTCATCATTTTCAAAGTGATTTAGCTAGAAGAGGTTGGCGTCTTCTGCTAATTGGTGAAGATCACCATGCTACAATCAATGAAGTGCTCTCTAAAATGAGCCATCAACATTGTTATGCATCGATTAACATCTCAATGCATCATGATTCTACCATCCATAGACTGTTGTTTTCATTATTCTGCCATCTACAGACTATTTTGAGTTTGCTATCTGCAAACTATAGTTCTTCATCTGCAATTTTGGATTTTTCCACCTGCAAACTATTGTTTCCTTTTGACATTTGGAGTCTGCCATCTACAAACTATTTGTGTTTCCCATTTTGATAATTGGAGTTTGCCATCTACAGACTATTATTGTTGAAACTTGAAGAATAACAACCATTATCAATATTCCCCCCTTTGTCAGCTGAAAGGTGAGAAGTTATGGGTTTTCATGTGGTTTACCCTTAACCATTTCATCATTGTACCATATCTACTCCCCCTTTAAAAAGAAATATTATTTTGTAAATGTACCCCCCCTTAAGATGCAAGAGGGTACCATTTGGATTTCAACTCAAAGTCGGCATGTGGAAACATCCACATGTTATCTCATCCCGTAAGGGCCATGCTCAAAAGCTACACCATAAGGGGACCATTGGAGCTATATTCTATTAGGTACAAAAAATACTATGTGCTACAAGATTAATCTTTACTCGAGATTGCACTCTTCGGTAAGACTGGTGTAATTTCTTGGTTGTTGATGTCCATTGTCAAGGATTGATCCACCCGTAGTGAATATTTAATCGTGTAGGCTTGTTTCTCTTGGAACATTTTTTTGAAGCATGATTGCATTTTCCACAATGCTAACAAGGATGGAGATCAAAACATTGATCTTCCATATGACCAACTCGATGACAATATTAGCATTTAGGAATTTCTTCCATGTGATTTTCAACAACCTTTTGATTAGCTTCTTCATTGATTAATCCTACACTCACAAAATGAATTGGTTTGGAGTAGTTTGGAATATGAAAAGTCACATCTTTTTAATATCCAAGTCCTTTCCTTTGTCTGTTGTATCTAATTTCTTCCCAAGGTCTGATGATGGGCTTGGAAAGATCATTTCGAAGTTGTTGCTTTGACATCGTTTAAGGTTGATTTTATGCATGTTGTTGAATCTTTGAAGTGTTTTCTTCATTGAACTCAAAAGAAAACGCATGAACTGTAGGTTCATGAATACCTTCATCTTCATCTTCAGTTTTCTCTGAAGTTGGCTCACTGAATTCCGTCTGCACTGAATGTTGATTATAATCATCATTATCGTCATTGAAAAGAGGGTTGTGATGAAGAAGGACTTGTTCAGATTGCTTCATTGATTCCTGATTTTTGAGATTCCATATTTCATCATTCAGTAGTTGGGATTGTGCTTGAAGAAGTTGAACTTTTGCTTGTGACACTTGCAAACAAGTTACCACTGATTGAAGAGTTGATTTCTTGAGTATGAATGTGTTATTTGCAATAGTGATTATTAGAGTGTTCAGTAACTCTAACAATTGTAAACTTTGCTCCATTTAAAAAACACTTGAACTTCACGCTCGCCTGATCTTGGCACTTTCACACTTACATATATGTCACACTCTCTTGATATTTTATGACAATTTTAGGGTGTCGAGCACAACCAATCATGCACCCCAAGATTTTACAATGATTTGACTCAATGAAGAAATATTTTTCTTGTAACAATCAAACAATTAAAGAGTGTCAGGTTCAACCGAAAATGAACCCGTTTACAAATTCAACATGATTTCAAAAAGACAAGTAAACTTACAAAGAAAATTGTTTGCAAGTTACATTTGATTGTGAATTTGAAGTTTGAACTTGATCTTCAAATTTGAATTTGTTGTTGGCGTTTTGACTCCTTGAATCATTCACTTGCTTCTTTGACAATGCTTGACTATATGTGCTTGACACTGCTTTGATTTATCCTTTGATTTGATGGACCTTATTTTGTGTGCTTGTTGAATGATCTTTTTATGATGCCTTTCATGTATGCAACAAGAAATTACAAGGATGAATTTTGCATGTCAAAAAATAAACACACAAAAAGAATCATTTGAGACAATAACCACCATCCACAAGAACAATGTCTTTAGACCCCCTTATTCAATTTCGAGACAGGCCAAGGACATATCCACCACCAATTTTCTTTTTATTAAAAGACTGAATACTCAAAAATTTCAAACTTGTCTTTATAAAAAGACAAAAGTTCCTTCTAACACCATCTCCTTGCATACAGAGCATTATTCCAAATTCTTCTTGAAGGCCATCTCCAATACAAATTTAACTTTTTATGGCTTTCAAATTTCCCTTATAGCTCCTGAAAGAAAAAATGATGTTTCACCTTTTTACAAATGGACTCTTCGTTTTTTTTTTCTTTTTTTCTTATATATATATATATATATATATATATATATATAACTTCTCTTTGATTAATAAGCAACACGGCCACCCTCTCTGCTGAAGAAGAGCGCTAGGTGAAGGAATTCCACCTGAATCCTCAAAGCAAGGAAACCAGCAAACCTCTTCAAAAGGCAAATTGGGAAATCAGGCTAGAAGAACAAGAATTCATTAAGTGGAGATCAGCTCTTGACGAATGGTGTCTTTTCTTTGACGGGGCCTTGAAAGGGAATCCCGGTCAAGCTGGGGGAGGA
>LPNX010777202.1:2932-35452 GCA_001517045.1 Pseudotsuga menziesii
TCGTATGCTGCCCGATCATCCCCGCCATCATACTCTGAACAAAGGAATTTTGAGTCCCCCTAGTCTACTTGCCCAGTTATTCCCCCCCAGTTGCTCACTCCTAACATCAGCACTATCACCTTTCGGCTTGGCACCTCGCGCTCCTGTCAAGGAAACATCATTGCCTTGATAGTTGCAGGTCTCCCTCTGTCGACGACAGCCCCTCCATTCCAGAGGATAGACCCAGAGGCCCTGCGCCTTGGACTCATCACCATCTGTGGTGAGTGCCTACGGACCATTTTGAGAGGAGTCATCATTGCCTCTCCGACTGGTTGTTTCTCACATGCTCGACTTCAGTACCTTATTCGCATCGTTGAGAATCGCGCAGGATATATATCACTACTGTTGTTTGTCAAAGACCCCGGATTTCCCCCGACTCTAGCACATTGGTGAGTCACTTCGGAACACCCAGTTTCTCGTACTCAAATTGATCTTTCCAAGTGATCTTGCTTTCCTTCACACTCGTAAAACTCAAGCTATATATGTTTTTCTCGAAGGAGTGTTCGGTAGGTCGTAATTTAACCTTTTTTGGACCTCCCTGACTAAGTACGAAAAAGGTTCACCTTTTCTTCTATGAAAGTTAAGAGAGTTCTTCTGTGGTATGTTTTATACTTTTCCGGCCTCAGGAGACTAAATTGGACGAAAAAGGACCCCCCTGGAGTCTTCTTTGGAGTTTTCAGACTCTCTAAATGTGAAAACACCAACTAAGCATGTACTAGTTTGGGCTCATTAAATCCATGAATTAGTGACACTATCAAGCAATATTCCCTCTTCTCTTCAAGCTTGTTAAAAAATGAAGAGAGACCCGAGTTGACTTTCCTGGACTCGTTAAAATTTAACAGTGACGGTAAGGAAGAATTTTTCTCTTGTTTTCAATTAGTGGTAGCATGTCATCCTTGAACATAGCACTCTCTATATTTTTGGATACCCATGTCTCAGTGTTCACTTTCAGTTCAGCTATTACTTCGAGTTTATTACTCCTCTTATCAGTTCTACCTAGGGAATTTGATCATGTCTCCTACATGACACATAAGTCTAGTTGTTCTATCTATAAAGTTATAAGTTGCCTTGGGTCATCTCTGTGTCGTGCTTACTGTTCAAGGACTTAACTCAAAGTCTGATCTATATCATGATCCCATCATTGTCATATCTATTATCACTTGTGTCTCCCTTCCTTTACCCAGTTCCTAGTCACTCTTGTGATTCGTTGGAGGATCTATTGCCTTCCGTATCACAGTATGGTTCCGCATCAGTACTTCCTAACGATGAAGACCTATAGTTTTGACGATCATACCTTAGGTATCACTTTAATCCTTGGTGAATTCCTTTGCTTTAGTTGTCTATTATCACCTATTGAATGACAATCTATTGAATCTGCTCCATGTTCGACTTCAACCTACATTTATTCACATGGCTTGGATTGTACTGGTTCTTTGGGATTTTTTTATGAATACCTTAGTTCCCTCACTATGGACTAAGTTTTGCAAGATTATGTTCTACTTATGTACACATATTCTATATCTTTGAAGACTCATCATTATTGTATATTGTGGCTTCAATCCACCTTTGTAATATACGTGGTCTTGTACCCATACTATATGATGTAATCAAACATTTGTAAAGGAGCTAGTGTTCTAGTATATTGAACATAGCATCCTCAGATATGAATTTGTATATGACATTATTATGTATTTGTTTCAGGTACTACCTCTGCTCCATTTGATTTCTGAGTTCTCCAAAGATAAATATTGCAATGTATTTCGTCCATAGCTTCCCTTTGACCTCACACATTAGGGGGCATCTGTTATCAACCCAAATGGCACTTCTCCATTTGAGTGCTGACACTGCATTTGTTGGCACACAAAAGGACACTTATGGATTGAAGGTTGCTTAAAACACTATAGATGGGCATGACATGAGATGCATTCAATATCCACCTAGCTTGCCATTTTTACCTTTTTATATGTTTATTGTTGTACGTGACTCTTTCCACAGCAACTCGCGTACATACACGACTATCTCCACAGCATACTGCGTACTGTATGCGAGTATTTTCATTGCAACCTACATACAGATCTGTACGCGAGTTTCCCTTATAGAAACTCGCATGTCATACATGGGTTTCCAGTACCAATACTCACGTACACCTCCATTTGACATTAAACATAATAAAACACGATTAATGGAGATTTGTTAAGCCTTAAACATTAACTATCTTAACTGTTTCAACCTCCTCAACCTTCGAAACTGCTCTATTTTCCTAAGTATAAATAGAGGCCTTGGGGAGGGCATTAATAAATCATTCTTGGAGATCAAAGTTATGCTGGTGGTATATCTTCAGAAGTCTTTGGAGCAGCATAACTCAGAATCCTTTGGTTGCAGAGGAGTCCTTGTTTCAGGCATTGGGTTGTACACTTATCTCATTCACTATTGTTAATAAAGAGAATCCTTCTTCCAACTTCGTGTTGACTCTCTTTCATGTATCATAGTTTGATGAATATTTATGATTAAGCACTCTATATATTGTTTATATAACTTTTCATATATACATGTATAAGATTGTACTTGGAGGATTTGCTTTTCGCAAGTGAAGGAGGTGCATCCTTGAAAGTTTTGGAGAGGAGCAAAGCGGGAGAAGACAAATCTTGGATCAACCGTCGTTAATCGGGTGAGTCCATTATATATTCCTATTTCCTTTATGTACTTTGAAGCTGATTGTCTGCAAGTTTTAAGAGTACGTTGGTAACCCCAAACCCTTGGTTATAAGGGTGTTTATTCCTGAACAACAACACTTTTTCAAGGCAAGATCGTACAACAATAATTCATCCAGTAGGAACAAATTTTGAGGAGGAGGCATTATAGATTTCAAGGAACGTAAAGAAATTAATGAAGGTCATACAAACACAATTTTCAAGACAATCTGTATAGCAGTACATTCTGATTGTACAACAACAATCTAGGCCTAAATTTCAAGGAATTATTTATGCACGGATTTTGAGACAGGTACAGTCTCATACAAACACGATTTCCAAGGTTGTGCACTAGAAATAAATGCTAGCATATGTGGGTTATATCATTGTTAGTGACTTTCAGAAATATTGATGAGCGTGACACAATTTTTGAGATGAAAAACCGAGATAAGTATTGTTGTTCTATTTGTGTAATTTGTCTAAAAGAATCAAAATTCTATCTCCCATTAGGTTTCCCCTTTGGGGTTTTATCCTAGACCATTTTGGTCAAAAATAACTGAGTAATTTTTTTGTGTGTGTTGGCTATCATAAATTTTTATGTATAAATGTTTGGATGTCATAAAAAATTTTGAGTTAGAAAATATGAAATTTTTTCCACGTGTTTCGAGAAATTCCAATTTTTTATGCATGCAAAGTGATTTTGCAATGATGGGGTTTGGGAATTAAACTTCATGATAAAAACCAAACTTGAAATTAGGTTGGGAAATCAAAATTTTTGTGGTATCAAAGCAGAAGTAAAGGGATGAAATAAAACTCAAAAATAAATTCAGACTTGGTGAATAAGGAAAACAATGTTTTGTGAAGAAAGCAGGTTCTTGGACTGATTGGGATTAATGTCTACCAGACTTAGAATAAAAGACGGGATGGATGGGGCAGTTAATTTTATCTCATGGAAAGATAGAATAGTGTTGATACTACAAGGAAATGAACTATAGGACATAGTTAATAGTACCACTACTAATCCAGTCACAGTTCCTACAGGCCCTACATATAAGGTTGCATTTGACAAGAAATATATTAAAGCAAGAATAATCATACTTGATGCCATAAAATATCATATGATCCCACATGTCACAGGTAAATATTATGATCATCAGATGTGGACCACTTTAACAAACTTATACTAGAGTTCGAATGAAAACCGAAAAATGGTGTTAAGGGAGAGGCTTAAGGGTATTCAAATGAAGAAGGGGGAGAGCATGGTTTCCTACCATACCAAGACTACATAAGTTTGATATGAGCTTGTAGTAGTAGGGGAGGTTGTATATGGTGCTGATTTGATTCGTACAACTTTCGATGGTGTGACCAAGCCATGGGATGTATTTGTGGAGTCAGTTGTTTCTCATGAGCATATGCCTTCATGGGATCATCTTTGGGATGATTTCATTGAGGAGGAGACCTAGAGAGGGTATGTATAGGGGGGTACGTCTCATAGAAAAGATGATGAGTAAAATGTGGCTTTAACAATGAAGGTGTTGCAGCTGCAAATTTTTCCCAGATTTCTAAAATTTTGCCCCCCCCCCCCTTTGTTGATTTTGTTAAAGGTCGTTTGTTCCTACTCTGCTATGTGTGGATTGTTTTGAGGCCAGTTTTCTTATTTTTATGGATTGCGCTCGGGTCTGTGCATGTTGCGGGCTACAAGGCTCAGCCGGTTGTTACGATGTTTTATCTTTGAGGTTGAAATGGTTGTCTGGTTGCCTCTCTTTCAAAGGATAGTTAAACATGGTACCATTAATTAACGTCTTTCGCTAAACCCGGGTTCTGTTTTGAAAAAAGGCCTTGCTTTGGATTTTTCGGGAAGAGTTTTAACTGTGATCGGAGGCCTTAGGCTGATTGAGTTCCACCGTTGCATCTCCAGAATAGGCTAACTACCCGTCGGACTGTTTGTCTTTTCGTCGATGCCCTGTTCTTTTTTTTTCGATGTCGACCAGTCCGTGGGTTTTTCTTAACCTTTGAACTTCTGTCATTGTAGCTGTGTAGCTCACTAGCTATCTGATACCCACAGAGGATCCGACTCTTGATGTTTTATAGCACCATTTTTAGTCTGTGCCGGAAACCCTAGAGTGCAGGTTACCCATTGTTGCGGCTACGTAACCTGCTAGTGAGCCGATGTCAAGTGTTTCGATTCATCGATGGAAGATTTTATATTCCCTTTTCTTAATAGTTCCCGTCATTGGTTATGAGGTCATCCTTTTCCATAAGAGACCTGCATGCCTTGTTTAGGTTGAAATTCGCACATAAGAACCAAGCTCTAGTTTCTCTTCTTTGGTACCCATTTTTTTTATATCATGGTTTATGTTTATTAAATATAGATGGATTAAATGATGATTTCTCGTTTGTTTGCAGAAAGACATGGTAGTTTCTCGGATCACGTTGAAGAGTATTGTGACAAAGGAGGTGCAATTGGAGGAAAAAGCATGTTAAAGCATAAGGTGGCAAAATCGTTGCTCGAAGAGGAAAATTATGAGGGTGTGAAAGGAGACCGAGGAATGGTCGAGCATAATCATTAGAAAGCAAAGGCTCATGCTTGGGCATTCCATCAATTACCTAGCTTTTCCTGGTTTTTATAAAATCTTTATCTAGAATGTAACGTTTGGGGTAATCATGAGCATTCACAAAGTGACAAAATAGTGAAAGGGAACGGTTGGGGAGCCAAAAGGTTTCCCCCTTTGGTACAAGTATGGGAGAGTGAGACAGAAAGGGGGATTTTTTTGAAAGGAACTTGTAAACTATTTGTTGTAAGAGGAACTACTTCGTTTTGCAATAATAAATTACAAATTTTTTCTTGTTGGAGAAAGTGTTGTGTGGAATGTTCAAATGTGATGAAATGAACAATGTTGAAGGGGAACTATTTCATTTTCAGCTATGTTTCATTAACCGTGAGAGTGTTCTAAATTTCTGAACCTATGTTCTTACATGCATGTTCTCTGGTTTATTCTGTAATAATTTCCACTATGAGTAATGAATCTTTTAACAGTTGATGAGCTATCTTGTCATGTATATCTTTATTCATGTTTATGTGTTTTGATTCTAAGAACAGCTATCTATGATTTATCTTAACATATGAATAGTATTTCATTACTCATGAATTGATAGTCTTGCTCCCTAGGGATAGCTTAGTTAGTATTGTTTTTTTAGTTGTGTGTGATTTAGATCCAAGAGAGTCTAAGACGAGAGGTAAGAACATGCGCATCACATTGTGACCACTACTTGCATTCTTCATCAATCTGCTTCTTATATAGGCACTTGCATATCATACTTAAAGTAAAAAAATACAAAATATATACGGTGGACCAGGTCACAACTGGTAAAACCCTTTGTTTTGTTACTTGACCTACAGTAGCCAGACTGCAAACCGGACGGATTCCCTACACCAAATAGTCACGAGCTAGTTGGGAACATTGACTGGGGAGAATCCCTTGCTATTGTTTCCTGTGAATTTCCAGGCACCAATATTTTCTGGTGCTAGAAGGAGGGCCACCAATGCATGGCTATCCGGGGAAATCCATTTCCTTGAAATTACTCCACCAGTGATAGTTTTGAAAGTAGTTTATTTCCTGACCCAAATACTGAAGAGAATAGAGAACATTTGTTTGTTGTGGACAACCAAGTAGTAAATGATCTGAGAAGACACACACGGGCTTATGTAAAGAGTATTGGAGGATTTCCCACTATCCCTTATTTACCTCGAAGAGAATACAAGAAGAAATATCGTCCCATATTAGAAGATTCAGTGTTGGTTGGAGATTTGGAAGAGTTAGTAGAAGTGGCATTACAAGAAGTTGTTCAACCTTTGAATCAAGTAGGCCCAAACACACCTCACTGTTCTCCTATGCGTATTCCTATTCTTTCACCCCCTCACTCTCCACCCAGACTCATGGCAGGTGTAAATGCAAATCAGCCACTTAACCCACCAAATCCACCACCGGCTTGGAAAGCCAGATCACCCTTGAACTTAACTCCTCCGTTGCATGACTTACCTCAAGCTTTTGAGAAGATGCTACCCAAGTTCATCCCAAATGAGAAGGTGTTAGTAGATGACCATCTACAAATTTTCTATCTGGCAATAGAAGGGTTAAGGGCGGGGGAATATGAGGATGTAGTTTGTAGACTTTTTTCGCATACCCTTAAAGGAGCAGCAGCATCATGGTATTTTGGTTTGCCTACAAACTCTATCCCAGACTGGGATACCTTTGAAAGGATTTTCAGAAGTAAGTATGCAACCTAAAATACACACGCAACACTCATGAAAGGACTGTGCACTTTAAAGAAAGAAATAAAAGAGAAGGTGCATAGTTTTACCCAAATATTTTCAGCATACCTTAAGAATTTTTCTGAAACTAACAAAGCCTCAGATAAAGTTTTGATTGAGTATTATACTTCGGCTCTAGGACCTGAGTTAGCCATGTTTTCCAAAATGAAAGCCAAACCTATGCTAGCAAAGACTTATGAAGAAGAAAAAAGAGTGGAGGCTGAGAAGGAAAGCATCGAGGACTATCCTGAGTAGTTAGAAGAAAAAAATGTTGGGAGGAAATCTTTGTTGTTTACTAAGCCTAAAGAGGAGCAATCACCAAATTTTGAAGTAATGGCAAAGATGAAGCAGAATCTCCCTAACAGAATAATAGATTTGGAAAAGGAAAAGGAAGCCCAGAAGTTTTATAAGCCTTATTACAAGAAAAGGGAAGACAACAATTAATTCCAACCCCCTCCGCACGGTCCTACATTGATGAACTTAACGGAGGTGGGGATGGATAACTTTTACACTTTTCAACAACAACCCCATTCTGAAAAGAATTGTCCTCAATGGATAAATTTAATGACGTTGGTAATGAACCAGCTTTTGGATTCCAAGTTAACCGAGTATAATGATGAAGAAGGGAAAGACAACAATAAATCAACAGAAAAACAAGAGGATGAGACCATGGTTTTATGGGATTGTGTATCATTGTTTGATATCGAGGAAGAAAAGGACCCGAGACATGAGGATACCTTGGAAACAAATGTAACCACAAGAATCCACGGGTTGATTAAGGAAAACAGTCTTATGCTTCCAAAGATTAAGGAGCTTCAAAAAAATGTTAAGAAATTTCAAAAAAATACCTCAGCTAATGAAATTCTGGAATTTTCCACCACCAAACAAAATCCAAGACAAATCAACAGGCCTACTAGACCCATTGAAGAGAAAATAAATAATGTTAAAACTCATCTCATAGAACATAAGATGGATTATGACATCGTGGAGGATATCAAAAGGGTAAGAGCAAATTTCTCGTTATTTGAGATGTGCAATGTGCTGCAACAAAAAGAAAAGTTATTGAAAGCACTTGAAATGTTGGAGGAGAAACTACCCACTGAAAATCAGCACTAAGAAGAAGAAATTGGTGAAGCGAGTGTGGGAGGTAAACCTAAATTCAAGACCCCTCCTTTTCTCCTCACTTTTGAAATCTTCAACCACAACGTGCACAATTGTCTAGTATACTCAGGGGCTTCAGTCACTGTTATGCCACTGTCAGTCTGCAAAAATATAAATGGACAACCTAAACCATCTACCTGGAGGGTCATTCAGTTGGGTAGAACGAATGTGAAGGTAATTGGGGAAATGGAGGATGTTCTCATTCGCTTGTCTTCAAATGATAAGGTATGTCAATTCATTGACATTGTGGTAGCTGACATACCTGAAGCTTATGGACTTGTCTTGAGCAGAGATTGGTCGAAAAAGCTGAGTGGATATTTTTCCTCGGACTGGTCACATCTGTGGCTACCTTATAAAGGAATCTCAAATCAAATTAAATTTTTAAGGGAGCCACACATGAAACACAATGTTACTCAGTTCGAAGAAAAAAATGAACCAGTGAATTTTGTTTTGGGAAACTGCTTTGTTGAACTAGAACCGGGAAATTCAAGCGGAAGAAGCCAGCGATACGTCAGACGCTCAGCCTGATCTCCTTCGGTTCTCACAGGATGATGAAATCAATTGTAAAATAGTAGACTTAGCTGTCGATGTAGATGTTGTTTCACTCACAGTAGTGGTAAGCGATTTTTGGATGCTTTTCTTTGATGGTTCTAAAAATTTGGAGGGGTCAGGAGCCGGCTGTGTCCTGATTGATCCTAAAAAAAATAAACATTTCCTTTCATGTAGGTTAGAGTTTGAGTGCACCAATAACACAGCCGAATATGAAGCACTAGTTTAGGGACTAAGAAAAGCAATTGAATTAAAGGTAGAAAATCTAAAAGTGTATGGGGATTCTGAAATAATTGTAAAACAAATTCAAAATCAAATACATTGCATTTCTCCTCATTTAAAAGATTATCAAAATGAAGTATGGGATCTACTTAAATATTTTCATGCATTTAACATTATGTCAATTCCTAGACTTAAGAATGCGGCGGCTGACTTGTTGGCCACCTCAAATGCTAGGCTTGTGCCCTCTAATAACTGTTGTTCCATTGAATTTCTTTTCAAGCCTTTCGTACCAGATATGATTACCAATCTATGAGTTTTTGATGATGATCAGCAAATTATAGAATGCTTGACAAATGACGAGACCTTCAAAGGGGTGATTATTGATGATGAAGAACATCAAGCTGAGCTAAAATTCAATAATTTTATTCCTAAAGGAGTCAGGACTTTAGAGCGAATGTTTGATCTAAACGAGAAGTTCAGAAGGCTAGTGAATGTGAAGGCTCATAGTTCGTCTCTACAGTTCGAGTTGATTAATCTAGGGACTAAAATTGAGCCTAAATATGTGAATTTGGGAAAGTTTTGCTCTCCAGGTGAAAGGAATAAGTTCATCAGTTTGTTCAAACAATACAAAGATTTTTTTTCCTGGATGTATGAAGATTTGAAGATATATGACACCAATATTATTCAACATGTTATCCCCATTAGATATAGAATCAAACCTTATCAGCAACCTTTAAGGAAAATGCATCCAAAACTGGAGCCTCTAATTCAGAATGAGGTGAAGAAGTTGTTGGACGCTAAAATTATCTTCAAAGTTAGACACTCAGAATGGGTTTCAAATCTGGTACCAATAAGGAAGAAATCCGGATAAATTAGACTATATGTGGATTTTAGGAACTTGAATCGCGCTTCAGATAAAGACAATTATCCTGTCCCACCCATGGAACAAATATTGCAAATGGTTTTGGGTTCTGAATTATTTTCTTTATTAGATGGATTCTCAGGTTACAATCAAGTGTTAGTGGCTGAAGAAGACAGACTGAAAACTATGTTCAGAACCAGATGGGGAACTTTTGCTAACAGAAGGATGCCCTTTGGACTCATAAATGTTGGAGCTACATTCTAGAGGGCTATGGACATAGCTCTCCATGGTTTGATTGGTCGTAATGCTGTAGTATACCTCGATGACATCACAATATTCTCAAAGAAAAGGGAGGAACATGCATTTCATCTAAAACAAATTTTTGAACGCTGCCGAAAATATGGTATCTCGTTAAACCCCAAGAAGTGTGTGTTTGCCATTACTGAAGGTAAGTTACTAGGTCACGTGGTTTCTAAAAAGGGGATCTCCATAGACCCAGAGAGGATCAAATCTATCGAACAGATTCCCTTACCCCATAATAAAAAGGGCATGCAATCATTTATGGGAACAATAAATTTCGTGTGAAGGTTTGTGCCAGATTTCGCTCAAATTGTTAAACCTTTGCAACAAATGGTAAAGCAAAGTGTACAATTCAAGCGGACTAACGTAGAGAATAATGCATTCAATAAAATAAAGACAGCTATTTTTCACGCACCCTCCCTTAAGAGTCCAGATTTTGAGAACGATTTTATTTTGTACACTTTTGCATCTGATGATTCGCTAGCAGCGGTGCTTACCCAGAAGGAAGATGGGGGAGATGAGTTCCCCATATCATTTATGAGCACTGGTCTGCAAGGGGCTGAATTGAATTACCCAGCTGTGGATAAACAAGCTTACGTAGTGTTTAAAGCAGTAAAACAATTCAGACCATATATACTTAAGAACTGGACAAAGGTAATAGTTCCACACCCAACTGTGAGGGCTCTTTTCATACAAAAAGAGTTAGGAGAAAGAAGATGCAACTGGGTAACAACTCTACAGGAGTATGACCTTGAAATTTAAGCCATCCTCCATAGTTAAAGGGCATAGATTGTGCAAATTAATGACTAAAAGTAAAGATAATGAAGAACATGACTGGGAAGACGAAGTTGAGTTACATTTGATGGATGTGTGTCCTCTTTTCACAACTCTGGACTCTTGGTATCGAGACGTTGTACATTACCTTCAGGTGGGATTTTTACCAAAACATTGGAATTCTAAGTAAAGAAGAGCACTGCATCTTAAATCATCCTCATATCAGATTGTTGAAGGAATATTATTCAGAAAAAATTATGATGGAGTTCTTCTTAGATGCTTAGAGAAAGAAGACGCGAAGAAGGTCATGATGGGCTTGCTGGAGGACATTTATCCGGAGATACTACAGCTCATAAAATTCTTAGAGCCAGGTACTATTGGCTCACACTGATCAAAGATGCATATGCCCATGTCAGAAAGTGTGACATTTGTCAAAGGTGTGGTGGAAGACAAGTTAAAGCAGCGGAACCATTAAAACCTGTGATGATAACAGAACCTTTTGAGCAGTGGGGGATGGATATCATTGGAGAGATAAAGCCAAATTCATTTCTGCAACACAATTATATTCTGATGGAAACCGATTACTTCACTCATTGGGTCGAATCCATTCCATTGCGTAAAGTGAATGAAGATGCGGTGATGGAATTCTTGCAAGATCATATTATGTCCAGGTTTGGAGTTCCAATTTCTCTAGTTTTTTATAACGCTACTTATTTTTCCTCTATTAGATTAACTGCATTTTCTCATGAGAAAGGAATTAAGTTGCATTACTCTGCAAATTATTATCCACAAGGGAATGGTTTGGCTGAATCTTCGAACAAGAATATGATTAGAATATTAAAAAAGACTGTGATAGAAAACTAGAGAAGTTGGCATTCAGCATTACCCAATTCTCTTTGGGCTGATAGGGTCAGCCCCAAGACTTAGTTAAGTGTGTCCCCATATACCCTTGTTTACGGAAAAGAGGCCATTCTACGCCCCAATATCATGCTACCCTCTTCCATAATAGCTCAAGAATCAAGAGGATCAGATAATAAAGTGTTTCAAATGAGGATACATAATATTTTGAAGGTAGAGGAATCTAGATCCAAGTCCAGGGAACGTTTTAAACTACAACAGGAGCTCGTGAAGAGGTGGTTTGATAAGCACAAAGCTGGGACAAAAGAATTTGAAGTAGGATATTTGGTTCTTAAGTGGGATCACCCTCATGATGAGAAGGGAAAGCACATGAAGTTTCAACAGTTATGGATAGGCCGTTTCCAGATTGCGGCAAAGCTTGGCCCCTCAACCTATAAGTTACAAGATTTATAGGGATGAGAAGAGAACTTACCAGTAAATGGTTTAGTTCTTAAGCCTCATTTTTCTTGATTTTGTTTTATTTTGTTCTGTTTTGTATATAAATAATTGACCTACTTTGATTTATTCTTGTCCTATTTGATTAGTGTAGTTTTCTCCTGATTCCAATAAAGGAAGCAAACTTTTGGTTCCATGGAGAACATCAGAACCCTTGATAAACTTAGGTTCTTTAGGCATCAGACTGTTTGAATCTATTGGAATTTCTTCTAGTAAGTAGTTTTCCTAAAAATGTCTATGTGCGCATTGAGGTCTAGCGTAATCCCTAAAATAACTCAGAATCAAAAGGTCTCGAATTCTATTTTGAGGCTCCATCCATTTCACATCTAAAACGTCCTAGGGGGTGACAGCAAAAGACCCATGGAAAGGGGAGTAGGGTAAACAGTATGCTATATCTAAATGATCCCATGCCAAGAATTGAAAGCCAAAAGGAAAATAAGAGTCAAAAATCTCCTAAGAAATCAATATGTATCAAAAAAAAGTACTGAACCATATGAGTACAAAATTTCCAAAAGTTCTTCTTTGTCCGTGAGCTGAAAATTAAATACATCTCTCACACAAAAGGAGATAGAGGAGCCTGAATATAAAAATTCAAAAAGAAAGGCATGCAGGAGGACTCAAAAGAAAGGACAAAACATCCAAAAGGCACAAAAGTGCAATTGGCATGGGAATGGGGAACAAACGAATATCTTTGTTCACCATGCGTTCCAATCCTGTGGCATCTAAGCTGGAAGCTACCCAAAGATAAAGTTAAAATAAACTCCACCTACTTAAGCCTCGAAAAAGTTATCCTGACCTTGAGATTTTAGTTTCCATTCTAAAAAAATTGGACTATCATCAATGATTACAGGTTCATATATGTGACATTATGGGAATCCAAACATCTAGCAGAATTCAGCAGGTCGGTTTCACTGCTAAATAGTCTATCACTCAAGGAGGAGTTTATTCAGAGATCAGGATTCACTAGTGAGCCGCCAATTGTTGCAGCTGCAAATTTTTCCCAAATTTCTAAAATTTTGCCCCCCCCCCCTTTGTTGATTTTGTTGAAGGCTGTTTGTTCCTACTTTGCTACGTGTAGATTTTTTTGAGGCCAATTTTCTTGTTTTTCGGGATTGCGCTCGAGTCTGTGCATGTTGCAGGCTACAAGGATAAGCTGGTTGTTACGATGTTTTATCTTTGAGGTTGAAATGGTTGTCTAGTTGCCTCTCTTTTGAAGGATAGTTAAACGTGGTACCATTAATTAATGTCTTTTTCTAAACTCGGGTTCTGTTTTGAAAAAAGACCTTGCTTTGCATTTTTCGAGAAGAGTTTTGACTATGGTCGGAGGCCTTAGGCTGATTGAGTTCCACCATTGCGGCTCCAGAATAGGCTAACTGCCCTTAGAACTATTTGTCTTTTCACCGATGCCCTGTTCTTTTTTTTCCGATGTCAACCGGTCCGCGGGTTTTTCTTGACCTTTGAACTTCCGCTGTTGCGACTGTGTAGCTCACTAGCTATCCAATTCCCGCAAAGGATCTGGCTCCTGATGTTTTATCGCACCATTTTTAGTATGTGTGCCGAAAACCCTAGAGTGTAGGTTACCCATTGTTGTGGCTGTGTAACCCACTAGTGAGCTGACGCCAAGTGTTTCGATTCGTCGATGGAAGCTTTTATATGCCATTTTCTTAATAGTTCCCGTCGTTGGTTATGAGGTCGTCCTTTTCCATAAGAGACCTGCGTGCCTTGTTTAGGTTGAAATTCGCACATAAGAGCCAAGATTTGGTTTCTCTTCTTTGGTACCCCTTTTTTTTATATCATGGTTTATGTTTATTAAAGATAGACAGATTAAATGATGAATTCTCATTTTTTTGCAAAAAGACATGGCAGTTTCTTGGATCCCGTTGAATATTATTGCAGCAAAGGAGGTGCAATTGGAGGACAAAGCATGTTAAAGCATAATGCGACAGAATCGTTGCTCGAAGAGGAAAATTATGAGGGTGTGAAAGGAGACCAAGGAATGGTCGAGCATAATCATTAGAAAGGAAAGGCTCATGCTTGGGCATTCCGTTAGTTACCTAGATTTTCCTGGTTTTTATAAAATCTTTATCTGGAATGTAATGTTTGGGGTAATCATGAGCATTCACAAAGTGACAAAATAGTGAAAGGGAATGGTTGGGGAGCTGAAAGGTTTCCCCCTTTGGTATAAGTATGGGAGAGTGAGACAGAAAGGGGGATTTTTCTGAGAGGAACTTGTGAACTATTTGTTGTAAGAGGAACTATTTCGTTTTGCAATAATAAATTACAAATTTTTTCCTGTTGGAGAAAGTGCTGTGTGGAATGTTCAAATGTGATGAAATGAACAATGTTGAAGGGGAACTATTTCATTTTCAGCTGTGTTTCATTAACCATGAGATCATTCTAACTTTTTGAACCTATGTTCTTACATGAATGTTCTCTGGTTTATTCTATGATAATTTCCACTATGAGTAATGAATGTTTTAACAGTTGATGAGATATCTTGTCATGTATATCTTTATTCATGTTTATGTGTTTTGATTCTAAGAACAGCTATCTATGATTTATCTTAACATATGAACGGTATTTCATTACTCATGAATTGATAGCCTTGCTTCCTAGGGATAGCTTAGTTAGTATTGTTTTTTTAGTTGTGTGTGATTTAGATGCAAGAGAGACTAAGACGAGAGGTAAGAACCTGCGCATCACATTGTGACCACTCCTTGCATTCTTCATCAATCTGCATCTTATATAGGCACTTGCATATCATACTTAAAGTCAAAAAATACAAAATATATACGGTGGATCGGGCCGCAGCCAGTAAAACCCTTTGTTTTGTTACTTGACTTACAGTAGCTGAACCACAAACCGGATGGATTCTCTATACCAAACAATCACAGGCTAGTTGGGAACGTTGACTGTGGAGAATCCCTTGCTGTTGTTGCATGCAAATTTCTAGGCACCAAAAGAAGGGTAAAAATAATATTTCCAAGAAGGGTCCTTAGAGTGGGACCAAGCAGCAGCCTGGAGAGAATAAGAAGGACATGAAAAAATTTAAATGCTTTGCTTGCCAAAAGTTTGGGCACTATGATGGGCAGTGTTTGAACAAAAAAACAAGAAACAATATACAACAGCATCACCTAAGATCAATGAGTATGTTGTCAGATTTGAGAGAGAGTTTTCTCTCTATGTTGGTTGTACGGAGAGAGCATCATCTATCACCAATAGTGATATGGAGAACCAACCAGAGAATTTCAGGATTCTTGGGAATTCACCGAGTACATACACCACTCCTTCCAATTGGTATTTTGACAATGGTGCTTCGAACAATATGATATGTTCATCAAGATGACTGAGACAAACTTGGATTTGGAGGTGGTTTTGGGTGATGATATAGTGCTTAAAGTAGTTGGGATTGGGTTTGGCATATTTTAGAGGGAATACATGGATCCCATGACTCTAAGGGATGTATTCTATGTCCCTGGGTTGAAGAAGAACCTTGTTTCAATTTCCACTATTGAGGACAGTGGATTTGGAGTATATGTCCTAGATGGTAAAGTTCATGTCTTTCCTAAAAAAACATGACCATCTGATTCATATGCCATTGGAGTTAGATGTGGGAAACTGTACAAGCTTCTCTTCTAGCCTCATCGTGCATTATCGCACACTAGAAACAACAGTGATTTGTGCAAGTCATGGCATATGATGATGACCCATCTCCATCATTCATCTTTGATGATGTTGAGGGGTATGATTACAGGTTTATCATACTTCAGCATTAAGTGGAGTAGTGTGTGTAGAGTGTGTGATTTAGGAAAGTAAACGAATACTACTTTTCTTAGCAACGATAGTAGATCAAAGGGAGTGCTTGATTTGATTCATTCATACTTATGTAGTCCTATGTCATTTGCATCTTTGACATTATTTGAGTACTATGTCACATTCATTGATGGCTATTCTAGGAATACTTGGATCTACTTCCTAAGGAGAAAGAAGGAAGAATAAGTATTGAAGAGGTTTCAAGAGTTCAAATATCCTATGGAGAAACAAATAGGGAGGATGATCATAGTACTTATATCATACAATAGGTGTGATTATACATCCAAAGAGTTTGATGAGAATTAAAGGTAGGAGGGGCTAAAGAGGTAGTTGATAGTTCCTTACACTCCACAGCAGAATGGAGTTGTTGAAAGGAAGAACCAAGTGATAGTGGGATGAGCTAAATACATGTTCCATTATCAAAGTATTCATTTATTTATATGGGTTGAGGCCTATAGCATTGCTATTTATGTCCATAAAAGGATTCAAGGATTACACATTGTGCATTGGGGTGTAAAAATCCTGAAGAGATGTTCACTGAGAAGAATCCTAAGATAGGCCACTTCCATATTTTTGGATGCCTTACATATTCACATGCCCTTTATGAGAAGAGTACAAAGTTGGAGGCTACTACATAGAAAGGCATATTCGTTGGTTAGGTTGAGACTTCAAATGCTTCCTGTATATACCTTCCTGCGTAGAGTAAAGTTGTAGTGAGGAGAGAGGTGATATTTGAGGAGGAGTTGACCTTTATAAGATCTCATTAGTTTGAGATGGAGGAGAATTTGGTTACTACTCTACAGGTAACAACATCTCAGGGTTTAGTTAATCATAGTACAGGGTCATAGGTTTCAAGCTTGACAGGTCCATAGGTGCCAAGATCTTCAGGTACAGGGACTTTTGGTACAGGGACAATTTCTTGGATTATGGGTTCATAGCTTACACCTTCACATGATTTAGGTTCACTTGGTTTAGTTTCAGGTCCAGGTTCATTAAGAATAGGATATTAGACTTCTCATACTTCGTCAAGAAGAAAATTGTCAAATGAGGTTGTTGACGAGGTCCTTCCACAAGAACCTACTTACAAGATGAGGAAGCCAAGTTGGATTAAGGAGCTTGTGAAATTGAGGATTCTGTGGGGCCACCTAGGAGGGTGGTTAGAGAGAGAAAGGAACTATAGATGTTTTCTAGCTACATGGAAATAGTGATTATCCTACATGTGTCAAATCCTTCTACCTTGGAAGAGGCATCTCCACATCAGGTTTGGAGATATGCCATTATGGAAGAGTACAATTCAATCATGATTAATGATGTGTGGAAGGTTGTTCCGAGACCAAAGGGTAAGTCAGTTTTCACTTCCAAGTGGATGTACAAGATCAAACATTCTTCAAATGGTATAATTGAGAAGTACAAATCTCACTTTATGGCACGTGGGTTCTTACAGGTAGAGGGAGTTGACTATGAGGACACCTTTGCGCCAGTTGTTCGATATTCCTTTATCAAATCAGTGATTTCCATAGTTGCAGAGATGGGTTGGAAGGTCCATCAAATGGATGTGAATATCATATTTCTCAATGGTATTATGTAAGAGGACGTGTATCTGGAGCATCCATAGGGCTTTGAGGTTCATGGGAGAGATTATCATGCATGCAAGCTGAAAAAGGCCTTGTATGGATTGAAGAAAGCTCCTCGAGCCTGGTAGTCAAGGATTTACACATACTTGTTTTCAATTGTTTTTTAGAAGAGTGAGGTTGATCCCAACCTATACTTCATTGTGGTTGGAGGTGATCCACTCATTCTTCTACTATATGTTGATTAATTTTTATCACAAGGGAGGAGCACTTGATTTCACCTTGCAAAAGAGATCTTCCTTTAGATTTTAATATGAATGATCTTGGTCTGATGCATTATTATTTGGGTATGAATATTTGAAAGGAATATGGACATGTTTTCCTAAGGAAAGGAAAATATGCAGTTGATGTTCTGAAGAGATTTCAGATGGAGGGTTGCAAACTGATGTCCACACCCATGATCGTCAACTAGAAGAAGCTTCATGATTCTAAGGGATAGTTGGTTGATCCTATCTTATACTGATATCTCATTGGATCATTGATGTATATGGTTAACACCAGACCATATATATGTTTTGCTATGAACACTCTCAACTAGTTCATGGTGGATACTAGGAGAGTGCACTAGATAACCACAAAACATGTGTTGAGATACCTTAATGGGACTATATAATATGGTCTGGACTACAAGAGGTCAGAAGGAGTGGGCTTGATTGGCTTCATAGATTCAGATTGGGCAGGAAGTGCATCAGATTGGAAGAGTACTTTTGGTTGTTGCTTTTCTTTGGGCTCGGTAGTTGTGTCATGGTTAAGAAAAAAACAAAAGTATGTTTCTTTGATTTCTACAGAGGATGAGTATATGGCATCTAGTTAGGCTAGTCATGAGGGAAAGTGACTTTGCAAGTTGATGGTAGACTTATTTGATCAAGAGTTGAGGCCTAAAATTATATACTGATACAATCATAGTTGCATCAGGCTCTCTGATAATCCAGTATTCCATGACAACTATAAACATATAGAGATCAAATATCACTTCATTAGATACTATGTTCAAAGGGGTGTAGTGGAGATTACATATCTACTGAGAATCAAGTGGCTGACATCCTGATGAAGACTTTGGGGAGAGGAAATCATATTCACTTCAGAGATAAGTTAGGGGTGGTGAAGTGTAATGTAATTTGTTGGTGAAACTAGGTACACTATCAAAAAAATTTAAAATAGGCTTCAAAACTTTGACATTGAAAATATTCTTTCTCAAGACCCTCATTGACAATAGATTTCATAGTGACTCCATGGATATGAGACAACTGGGGAAGATCAAGGGAAGTGATATTAGGTTCTGATTGGATTGAAAAAATGGTATATGTGACTTCTTAATATGATTTCATTGAGGTATTTTCACAAATATTTCACATACCTCCTCCTTCAATACTCTGTCTTATTTCGAATCTAGGAAAAAGTAGTAAACTAATCTTTCTTTCTTTGGTTCCAAACACCACCAAACATTCAAAAAATTATTATGGAAGGACCCTATGGGATTTAAAAAATCGTAATATACCTCATACACTCAATGTTCGAATCATAAAACTCATTTTGACATGTTATCCAAGTTTAAGCAATTTTGTTCCATTTCTAGCTTTAGACTAGTGAAACCCAAGTTGATCCAAATGCACCCAAATGAATTAAAATTTTGTATAGAAGGGATTTATGGATATTAGTACATCCTAATTCATATTATTAATTCTTATACATTTTTCAAATACTTCTACAATTTTCTTTTGACCCTAGGGAAAGAAGGACAAAAACACTAGGAAAATTGATGTTAAAACCCCCAAGGGTAGATGACACTTTTGGCTATCCAAATGTAGTATGAACCTGAAAAATTTAAGAACATAGTATGATTATGCATATATTAAATTAATTTATTTCATTATTCATGGTTTTTAAACTATTAAAATTGATTATGAGGTGCATCATTTGTATGGTAACTTTCAAGGAAATTGCTTATGGGGATATTGCATTACTAGCTTAAGTTTGAAACATAAACAGTAGAATAAATGGTTCAAACAGTAACATGGAATATAATGGCCATATAAAACATAAAAATATATGTCTCAAAATCATCAAACTTAGATAATATCCCTCATACAAATCTGATATAAAACTCTTTCAAGCTTGAAGCCAAATTCATGGAAATTAGTCATTCAAAAGGATGGGAATGAAAGCCTTTCACACATGGATTTATTATATTTTGAATTAAATAGAATATGGAAATAAGAGTATAGATAAATACATATTATACCCAATATTGGTCATGAAATAGATTCATAAAATCGCAAGCACCACTCCAACAAGTGTGCCATCACATGAGAGTATGGGGGAATGGAGAAAAAAGAATGAGAGATAGGGATATAGATGAGAAATTGAACTGTATGGACCTTCAAGCTTCAACCTTCAAATATAAAACCTCAATTCATCTCCAATGAGAGGTTTTAATGGCCTGTCCATCAACCATCTTATAAAGGAATCCAACTCCCTCGAAATTGGTTCACAAGGAGGGAGAGTGAACACTCATCATGCAATGGAAAAGAAAAATCTCTTCAAAATTCCAAATTCCATTTAATAAATGATAAAAATATTTTCTCCTTACATGATAAATCCTTTTATTAACTTCATGAGGCCTCATAAAGTTGAATTTGTGTCCATAGGCTTCCTCCAACTCAACTTAGTGGTTTAATAACTCTTATGACACTTGTCTCCTTCTTCATGCTCTGACTCTTTACCAATTTCAAACAGATGCCTATAGCTCCCAAATGTGCCCCCCTTCTGGCTATTTTTATCCCTATCATGTCATATTTTTCATAGGTCTGAAATCAGGTCTGAATTTTTCATATGTGTCATAGAATCTTTCATCATTTGTTGTCATAGAGTGCATGAAATCTCCTCCCAAGTGACACACAATGTCTTCCTAATATCTTCCTCTTACATGGGATTTATTCTCCTCTCCTAATTATAATTCCTTGGTTTATTCTAGGCTATGTGACAACACATCAACATACAAGAACGTTGCATTCCCCTTGGGTTCAAATTTGGATTAAGGTCATGCTAACTGGGTGGGGAATCTAGTCACCCAAAGGACCCATAAGCTTCCAAGTATCTTAATGAGCCAATGACACCTTATTTTCTTAGAATTTACTATTTATGTGACAAATTTAAATGTGAATATGGTAAAATAAAGTCCTGTTGGGTCCTATAGCCCCCTTACAAAGTTTATGTCTCCATCTCAACCTTGGGAACTAGTAGGATGGTGAAACATTATTTGCAAGTAGTCTTATTTGGATGGGGACATTATAGTCCTCCCCACCCAATCTTGCTTGGCCTCAAGCAATTCCAATTTTGGATGCTTCAAAAATTGTTCATCTTCCCAAGTGGCATCATCACTTGGTACTCATTCCATCGCACCAAGTACTCTCTTATGGTTCCTCTCCTTAATTTTCTTTAGCTACAATTTGAGTATTGGCACTCATGTACTACAATTTTGTGTTCCAAAAGTAAAGAGATGTGCATTATGCATATTGATATCTCCTGTGAATTCACCACTAAACACCAAAATATAAATTAATTCCATCAAAACAAGATTTGCACAGATAATATTTACCTCCATATTTTGGAAATATTTTTTGAACTTTCAACCCCCTTTTTTCCTCCTGTATAATTATTTGAAGTTGTACTAAGTTAACAAACTTTGAGTCTTTTTAAGATTTTAAGAAATTTCATAGAGGAACCACCGTGCTTGTTGCTGAACTATTCTGATTACAATCACCTTCTCAAGTGGTGACTCAATCTCCCATATTGCTTGCAACCCCCAAAATTGAAGCCAAGCAATACTAGGATCCCATTGCGTGTATTGTGCCCTTCCAAACATCATGAGTACAAACTATAGATAATGAAAGTACATAAAAACATCATACAAATGTACATCAATAAGATACCTCATCAAATAATCATGAAAGTGTTTGTACATCCAAACAAGTAGATCATCATGTGGTTGTACATCCAAACAAGTATATCATCATGTGACCCATACACACAAGAATCAAGTATTATATTAAATAGGATCCAATGGCATAGGTGGGAATCCCATGTCCTATAATGTTGCTCCAAAATAATTTAATATGCATCAAAATAATCAGACATGTGTTCTTTCATCCAATAAGTGAATGAAGAAGCTCCATCCAAATCTAAACCAAATAAGGAGAAAAGAAAACAATAAGAATTCAAGCGACTCAAAGAAGTCTCAACAATACACCCATGAATATGTATATAATCAAGAAATAATAAGGGAAGTTGCTACCAATAATGAGGTGATTCAATCATATATCTCTTTACCCAAGTGTTGGTTGAAGTTCCTCCAACATCAAATGGACTAAGCAAGGAGCAAGGAAAATCATGAGTCTCCAAGTGACTCAAGTGAACATCATAGGTGCATCCATGTATATGTGTATCATCATAATGTAACAAAGGATGCTAATTCAAAAGTAAAGAAGATGGTTCTCTAATAATTTCATCATCAAAAGGAGAGATATAAGTTTCATACTCCTCATGTGGAACCATAAAAAAGAAACCTTTCACCCATACTTCATTAGGATGAATGTTTTAAAATATGGAAGTGTAGGATGTAGAAGAATGAACCAGCTCACCCAAATGATCAAAATGTGAAAAAATATCATCATGTGAAGGATCCATAGGGGTATAAACATGCACCTTCCTCAAAAGTGAAAAATGTTCCTCATAGGTTGGTTCCAAGGTAATGGAATCATACAATTTTTCAAAAAGTGTGTAACCATTATAAAGAGCCAACTCAGGTTCCACTTCCACCACAACAAGATATTGGATCTCATCAGCCTCATCAACAAACACAAAAATCACATTCAATTTTCCATGTTTCTCATGACCCATTATGTCATGAGAATCTTGCAAGCAATCTACCATATGACAATTTGAAACATAGGAGGAAGAACAAGTATATTGAAACCTCTTAAGAAGTTTCCCATTTTGAGTTTTGAGCTTATAAATATCCTCATTATTATTCAATTATGCTTCATGTAACCTTTCATTTAGCTCAACCAAATTGTTTCTATCAAAAATAAAAGACAATAAATTACCTTTGATGTTGCACATTTCTCTTTGAATTTTCTCCATGTCTTCAAGGAAGGATGGCTCCTCCAATGAATAAATATTCCTTTCACTAATCCTCAAAGACCTTTGAATAAATTATGGTTCATGAGAGTGAACCTCCTCTTCTTCTTTCTTCTTGATTTGATCAACTTCTTGAAGCTCAAGTGGTGATGGGGAAGTTGATCTTAGTTCTTCATTATCTGCCACAAGTTCTTCATCTTCATGCTAATGAGAAATTTGTATTGTGGAAACATTCTCAAATATTATCTCTATGTCACCAATAAATAATTGTGAGCACCCATCAGTAGGTACTCCTTCACAATTCAAGGATCCATCAGTTAGATTCTCTTTGATTTGCACATCCCTTGTCAGTAAGGATTATGTGATTGTCTTCACTTACTTATTCATGTTCTTCTCTGCAATCACCTTGAGGTGATTTAAGATCCACTTTATGATTTTATTCTTCTTCCTTTATTTATAGTGTATCTTGTCTCTTTTCATCTTCTTTGGCTGAAATTTCTTCCACACCCTCACCATGTGGTCCACAAACTTGTTTGTAATTTTTTCATCTATAGAGAAGGATATTTCACTTCTCTTTTCACAAGTAGGATGGTTTTTCCTTAATGAGTTCACATCTACACTATTATTCCTATATCTGAACACCCAATCAACAAACTCTTCAAAAAAAATGGTCTTATGTGACTCTCCCATCAAATCAATATATGCTTGATATTGTTGGTGCAAAGTTTTACATGTTGCTCTCAAGATTTCTATTTCATTTATAGGAGTAGCTCATGGTGGTTTGGAACATACATATTCACAGTACATAGGGTCATAACAATAACCCTCATCCCTTATTAAATTGTAATAAGTGCTGCAAAATGGAAACTCTTCCTCATACCATTCACATTCTTCTTCATATTTCTCATAATCATCTTCAGATAAGTATTCATAATAATAAGACATGGATGCAACTTTTTCTTCAATGGATGGTATTAATGCATGGGTGCAAGGATGATTCTCTAATACCACTGTAATGTGAATTTTTTTGAGAAACTAGGCACACTATCCAAAATGTTTCAAAGAGGCTTCAAAACTTTGACATTGAAAACATTATTTCTCAATACCCTCATTGACAATGGATTTCACATTAACTCCATGGATATGAGACAATTGGGGAAGATAAAGGGAAGTGATATGAGGTTTTTATAGGATTTAAAAAGTGATATATGTGACTTATTAATATCATGCATATGAGGAATTTTCACAAACATTTTCACATACCTCCTCCTTCAATACTTTGTCTTATTTCGAATCTAGGAAAAAGTAGTAAACTATTATTTCTTGGTTTGGTTCCAAACACCACCGAAACTTTAAAAATTTATTATGGAAGGACCATATGGAATTTAAAACATCATAAAATACCTCATAAACTCAATGGTCTAATTATAAAACTCATTTTGACATGTTTTCCAAGTTTGCACAATTTTGGCCAATTTCTAGCTTTCGACTAGTGGAACCCAAGTTGATCCAGCACCCAAATGAATTAAAATTTTGTATATAATGGATTTATGGGTATTATTACATACTAATTCATATTATTAATCCTTATACACTATCCAAATACTTCTTCTACTTGTTTTTGACCCTAGGGAAAGAAGGACAAAGGAACTAGGAAAATCGATGTTAAAATCCGCAAGGGTAGATTACACTTTTGGCTCTCCAAATGCAGTGCGACCCTAAAAAATTTAAAAAAATAGTATGGGTATTAATATAATACATTAAGTTATGTAATTATTCATTTTTTTTAATATCTTAAAATTTATTATGAGTCGCATCATCTGTATGGTAACTTTCATGGAGATTGCTTATGGGGAGATTGCATTACTAGCTTAAGTTTCGCACATGAGAAGTAGAATAAATGGTTCAGACGTTAACATGAAATATAATGGAAATATAAAGAATATAAATATGTTTCCAAAAAACATTAAACTCATAGAAAATTCCTCATACAAATATGATATAAAACTCTTTCAAGCTTGAAGCCAAATTCATCGAAACTAGTTATTCAAGAGCATGGGAATGCAAGCCTTTCACACATGGATTTCTTATATTTAGAATTAAAAAGAATACATAAATAATATTAAAGATACATACATAATATACCCAAGCTTGGGAATAAAATTTATTCAAAAAATAGCAAGCACCACTCCAACAAGTGCGCCATCACATGAGAGTATGGGGGTATGGAGAAGGAGTGAGAGAATAGGGAGATAGATGAGAAATAAAAATATATGGATATTAAAAATGAAACTAAAACAACTTAATTAATATCTAATTATAGGTATGAGTGGGATCTCTATAAACCACTTGTAAAGGAATCCAAATCCCTCGAAATTGGTTCACAAGCAGGGAGAGTGAACACTCATCCTACAATGGATAAACAAAATCTCTCAAAAATGCCAAAGACCAATTAAAAATGATCAAAAGTTGTTTTAGTTCCTCAATACATGATTTTATTAACTTCATAAGGCCTCCTAAGGTCAAATTTCCCTCCATAGGCTTCCTCCAACTCAACTTAGTGGTTTAGTGAACCGTTATGACATGTGTCTCCTTCTTCATGCTCCAACTCTTTCCGAATTCCGAATGGATGCCTCTAATTATGAAATGATCCCACTTGGTGTCTATTTGTATCCTTGTCATTTCATATTTTTCATAGGTCTTATTTTTTCATATGTTCCATAGAATCTTTTATCATTTGTTGTCATAGAGTGCATGGAATCTGCTCCCAAGTGGCACACAATGTATTCCTAATATCTTCCTCTTATATGGGAGATACTCTCCTCTCCTAATTAAAATTCCTTGGTTCATTTTAGTCTATGTGACAACACATCAAAATAAAAGAATGTTACATTCCCCTTAGGTTTGAATTTGGATGAAGGTCATGCCAAGTGGGTGGGTAATCTAGTCACCCAAGGCCCCACAAGCTTCCAAGTGTCTTCATGAACCAATTCCACCTTATTTTATTAGAATTTATTATTTATGTGACCCATTTAAATGTGAATATGGTAAAATAAAGTCCTTTTGGGTCCTATATCCCCCTTATTACAAAATTTATGTTTCCATCTCAACCTAGGGAACTAGTATATTAGTGAAACATTATTTGCAAGTAGTCTTATTTGTAAGGGGGCATGACAGAAGAACACTTTCCTCGGTTAGAGGGAATGTTGAAAAAGTACCTATGATATCTTGTTCACCTTGTGATTCCCTCGGGAGGACAAGGACTTTAAAAAGTGGTCCCTAATATTTTATAAAGTGGGGTGTACTTTATTCTAATAAAGTCACTTTATAAAGTGGTTTGAGTTATAAAAAAAATTAAATTTGACCTTATGAGATTATGAAAAGTGGGTTAAGTATTTAATTACTCATTAATATTTAAATGATGTGCCATTGATATTTATGGAGGTGGTTACCTCAAACAAAACTAAGGAAAAGCATCAGAAGTGAGTTCATCATTACCATGATATTTGGAGAACAAGAGAGAAAAGAAGAGAAAGAGGGAGAAGTCGATTTATTCTAAGAGAGAGAGAGAGAGAGATAAAACCCTAAATTGAATTCCAAGGTTGAGGAAGATATGTAATAGATTGGGAAATTTTTCAAAGAAACACCGTACAACAGTAATTCATACAGTAAGCACAAAGTTAGAGGAGGAGGATGTACATATTTCAAGGACGGTACAACAATTAATGAAGGCCATACAGGCATGGTTTTCAAGATAGTCTATATAGAAGTACATTTTGATCGTACAAAAAAAACGTGGGCATCAATTTTGAGGCAATATTAATGCACAACGTTTGAGGAAGGAATGATTTCAAAGGTCATACAACATCAATAAATGCTATCACGTGTGGTTTATATCATTTTCAGTGAGGTTTAGAAATATTATTGAGTGTGACACATTTTTTGAGATGAAAAACTAAGATAAGTATTGTTTTTCTATTTGTGTAATTCGTCTGAAATAATAAAATTTCTCTCTCCTATCAGGTTTTCCATTCGAAGTTTTATCCTAGACCATTTTGATCAAAAATTACTGATTAAATATTATGTATGTGTTGGCTGTCATAAATTTATAAGTTTAAATGTTTAGCTGTCATAAAAATTTATGAGTTAGAAAAGTTGAATTTTTTTCCATGAGTTTCAAGAAATTTCAAATTTTTATGCATGCAAAGTGATTGTGCAATGATGAGGTTTTGGAATTAAACTTCATGGTAAAAACCAAACTTGAAACCAGGTTGGGAAATCAAGATTTTCACAAAATAGAGAAATCAATAATGATGTTAACCATTAATATACACAATACATTTTATAAACAATTAACATCAATGTGTTACGAAAAGACATAATATACATTAACGTTACTATCATAATCAATATATATGTCAAATACACATCTTAATATCTCAAGCACTCCATGTCTAGTTTGAATGAGTCGTACATCTCAAATTTAATTTAAAAGCCAATAAATCGTTAATAATACAAATAATCAATAGAGACACAATATATATCATAAATAAAACAATATCAACATCAACATGGTTTAAAAATGCATTACATATATGAATGATAATATCATAATCTATAAATATTTCAATATACATATATAAATATGTCCAAATACATCTCAAGTTTCATATATAAAAGTCAAATATATATGTAAAAGATACATTGTAATAGTCAAATATATACATGTGATCAATTGTTGCTTTAAGTTAGTTGGTCCACCATCGAAGCTAGAATCATCAATACTGTTACCACTAGATCTAGAGGCATTAATACCTTTTCCATGTAAAAATGTAGAATGAAATTGTTGTTATATCTCTCCATTAGAAGATATATCACCCAATGGGACCATCTCGTGTATAGTGGCAGTGAGTGCATTGGATGTCACATATTGTCAGTCAACTAATGAAGGAGATGGCAGTTGGTTGGATAATGAAGCAGAAGATGGTGGTTGATAAGTTAGGTGAGGAGGAATAGCTTCTGATCTGACCGTGATGCACAAGTCTCGGGTTTTGAGTGGTTTAATCATGGATTCATAGGGTGGGATATCCCCTCACATTTGTCCCAAGAGATGGCATCCTTTCGGAGGTTGGTGGAGGCACAGGGAAAGGAGGCCCCCACACCCTCGTAGGATCGTTTTGTAAAAAATTTGGATCAAATTCTAGAGATTCCATTGCCAAGAGGAAGTTCTCACAAGGTTTCTATATCCCTAGCAAAGAAGGGATTGATCAAGCAAGTTTTAGGACTCTTGTCGTCACCAAAATCTATAGAATCCTAGGTGTAGAAAAAAATGGTAGTCTATGATCTAAGGAGAGCTGGGGATATTATTTATGTGAAAATCCTTCTTCATTTTCCTTTTTGCTGAGAAATTAAATCAATATTTGATTCAGAAGTGGATCCTATTTCATGGGACCTAGAGGGCTCTATCTAAATCGCTGGACTGCGGACTTTGATATGATGCAGGATGTTCCTTCTGTGGTTTCATTCTAGGTGAGGCTTCCCCATCTACCAATCCACTACTATAATATAGAATCCCTAAAATATATAGTAAATATGTTAGGGAGATAGATAGATCCTGCAAAACCCAAGGATCAATTCTCATGTGTTAATATCTACGTAGAACTAGATATGGATATTGGACTGTTGGAAGCTATCAAGCTAGAGCTAGACTCATGGGAGCACATTCATGAGTTGGATTATGACTAGATTCCCTTTAAATGAAGTATATGTCATGAATACAATAATTTTGCTAAATATTTCAAGAAACCCCCCCTTAGTTGGATCTAATCTAAGAGAAACAATTGACTATAGTAGATCGTGAAAACAATATGAAGCAAGGAACCCAAAAAAAGGCTATAAGACACCACAAAAGATACATAATGGTTGGCATCCCCAAGAGGAATAATGATGCACAAGGTACAAACATATTTGATACTCTTAGAATAGAAGAAGAGCCACAAGAGGACCAAGAAGATGACCAGGAAACCCTAGAGGAAGAGTAGAATAATCAGTCCCAACCAACACAAAATGTTTCTAGACGAGAAGACCCAGCTCAAAAACAAGGAGTACCACCCCCCCGATAAGTCAATATGGATATCCCATAATAGAAAAACAAGAGACAGGGTTCAATTTTGAACCCTAAAAAATATCTTGAAAGGAAAGGAAATCCCTTGGCAGCTTTTGAATTGGATCCCTCTGATTCAAAAACAAAGATCCAAAGTCATAAGGGGTACAAGAAAGATAAGGAAAAAAGGGATGATGACGTTGAAAGAGAAAAGAATATAGGAACCCAACCACCATTGATAAGCAATTGGAAAAGAACACTCCCCGATGATGCACCTTAGGAAGATCTAGACTGATCAGGCCTAAAGGGGGGTCCCTACAATCTAAAGGTCAGTAATGAATACAATCTCCTCGAATTGTAGAGGACTGGGCTCTCAAAAAAAGAAAGAAGTGATTAGAGAACTAATGAGAATAGAGCGTCTAAAAATCCTCCTTCTCTGGGAGACCAAATTGGGGGAATAAAGCCTCCAATAAGAGATGAACTCAATATGGAAGCAAGGCACATGAATTGCAATCAGTGCACAAGGAGCATCAAGGGATTGGATACTCTTTGGGATCAATCCAAGTTTTATTTGGAGAACTCATACAAAACGCAAAATTGGAAAATTATTTTTTTAACCCATCTACAAATGAGTTATCAAGTATCAATACTAAATATTTATGTTCTTGTTAATTTTGTAGGAAAAAAACATCTTGTTCTTCTCTCTTGCCTTGGGATGTCCTGGATATCTTCCCAAATCTTTTCTTTGGAGGACACCTTATCTGGTACTCTCTCAAAAAGAAAAGAAAGGTGGGTTAGTGATAAGGGATCCTTGTTGAGAGTGGGAAATAGACATTATCCACAATTGGGAATTGGTGGACATCTCACCCCAAAATAAAACATCTCACCCCAAAATAAAAAAATTCACATGGACTAACAAAATATCAATCCTTGTGCATGTGGCTCCCCAGATAGACTGAAAAACTCATTTCTTCTATCAAATCTCTCAATTTCCTCTTGTACCCTTTCTTGCATTTTTTTATACCACTTCTGGATCTCCCTTTTAATGGAACCTATAGAATGCCTAGGACCCATTACTTTTAGGTTCTCCTTAACATGGAAGGATTGCCCAAACTTCTTGAAGCTAGTCAAATATGCATGGACTATAGACATTAGAGGATCTCCCTTCTTCATTTGGGAGGAGAAAATGATAAGAGAAATGGAATTTAAAAATTTGGGTGAAATCATCCCTCCCCTCTCCCGCTATGAAAAGAAAGGCCTATCAAGAATCTCTCATCTACCACCAAGATGAAGTTGAAAATCGATAGGTTTGGATGCAAGATATCAAAAGGGAGGACGAACTCCAAAATTACCTACACTTAACTCAACACTGAGAGGAAGAGTATTCAAGACTTAAGTCTCGAAGTTTATGGTCTCAAGGTAGGGACAAAAATACCAAAATTTTCTACCTTCAAGTCAAAATTCGAGATCATCAAAAATCAGTGAAGCAAATAGAAAACAAATAAGGGAGGAAAGTCGCTATATTTGATGAGATCAGGGATGAGGCGGTCAAGCACTTCATCTCTCTTTATTCTATAGAGAATGGGGATTTAACGGATGTCCATCAAGCACCTATCCAAAATGTTCCCACTTTCATCAATGCAAAGGACAATGAGGAACTCACTAAACCAATCACAGGAAAAGGAAATAAAGAACACAATATGGGCATGAATCGAGATAAAGTACCAAGACCATATGGTTTTTCTTCTCATTTCTACAGGCTATCATGGGATATCATCAAAAAAGAGTTGAAACAAATGATGGATTATGCACAAAGAAAACTTGCACTAGAAGTGGGCGGATCAACTCCTCATTCCTGGCCCTAATTCCCAAAGAATCCAACTTGGATACATTCTCCAAGTTTCGACCCATTTCACTATGTAATGTCTCCTACAAAATCTTCGCTAAAATAGTCTCCCAAAAGCTAAATAGTTGCATGTTGGACATAATCTCCACCAATCAAGGATGATTTCTGCAAAAGTGAAACATCCTGGATAATATAATTTTGGTCCAAGAATTTGTCCACACCAATAGACAAAAGAAAGAGAAAGGTATCATAATTAAACTAAATATGGTGAATTCTTTTGATAGAATCAACCATTAATTCTTATTTAAGGGACTTGAAAAGTTTGGATTCGGTGTAAATTTTATCTCCTGGATCAATGCATCCGTAGGGCATCCCTAGATTTCCCCACTAGTCAATAACAGATTCACTAAATACTTTCAGGTATCTAAGGGTGTCAAAAAGGGATGTCCTCTCTCCTCTCTCGTCTACATTATAATCATGCACTCTCCGAGAAGAACTCTCGAGCAGGATAGACCGGACTGGAGATATCAAAGGGGTTCAAATCACTAGGAATGTTAAAGAAATAAATAGTTCCCAATTCACTTATGATGCATTGCTTATTGGGGAAGCTTCAATTACTATAGTGCTAATATTTAAGTATATTTTGGATACCTGTTGCAAAGCTTTGGGAAGCATGGTGAATAAGGGTAAGAGTCATGTATATGGGTGGAATTTTATAGCTTAACTCCTTGCTAGAATTAAAAGAGTATTCATATTTCTAACCTCCAACTCCTAGGAATCTTTTAAGTACCTCAAAGTCCCCATTTCCAAGGAAAAACAAAAAAAGCAGATTGGCAACCAATAATTGATAAGATCACAAAGAAACTCCAGCACTGGTGATTGAATTCACTAAACCCCGCTGGAAGATTCATATTGATTAATTCAATCATATATGCTATTTCATTGTACATATGCTTAGTCCTTCTTTCTCCATTTTCTATTTTCAATCAAATTAATATGATGGTCAGGATGTTCTTGTGGAGGGGCGGGGGGGGATAATGAGAAAAAAATTGCATTAGTCAATTGGAACACGGTTAAGGGACCCATGGATAGGGGAGGTCTGTTAATTTGGGATGTTCATCTCATTAGTCTAGCCTTAGGTTCTAGTATACTTTGGAGGATGCTATTGGATACCAATAATTAGACCCCGTGGGATACGAGGAAAATGTATATCAAAGGAAGGGCCTATAGGTGTTTCAATAACACTCCTAGAACTAAAAATGGAACCAAAATTTCAAACCTGTGTGTAAAATCATGGAATTTTTTCAAATAAAAACTACATTGGATCCCAGGAAAAGGATAAAGGATCAGTCTATGGGAAGATTCCATTATTATGGCCTCTTACCTAGGATGGTTTCTAGAGTTCTAGGCAATAAATATTGGTTGAAAGATAATACGACACTCACATTGGTTTATATTTGTTCTTGGCACCAAACATAAATACAATGGATTGGTTGGAAGTTCCCAAATCCCCCAAAAAATCTTTGGACTAAAATAAATTTGTTGAAGGACTGGCTAAAAGACAAGGCGCCAGTGAATAGATGAACAAAGGATAGAATAGGATGGGGGGATCGAAAAGGATACTACTTAGTGTTACGGAGAGAAATTCCTATGGCTTGGGGTACCACAACAGACAGCTAGACTCCAGAAATCAATCTTCTCCAATATGCAATAGAAATAAACAATC